>CM062822.1:5503691-6063745 GCA_031772345.1 Himalopsyche anomala | reverse complement strand
TACTAGCTGGCCCGACGAACTTCGTACCGCCTCAGAATCAATAAATGTTGTGTTGGCTGAATTAAATTCAGTTGAAAGAATACTCAAAATGAATTAAGTTCAATAATTGTTCAAAATTCAAAATGAAAAGTATTTAAATTACATTGATGTTATTCACGTGGTACAGTCGATAGATTTAAAGTAATGCAGTAGATCAACGATTTGATTTTGAATTGTGAAGTTTAAATGATCCATATGTTTTTTCTTAGCCCCAAGAATTGCTCGTTCACTCGACCAATTGCGATTTTTGTGATTAGATGTTTGGGAACATTTTGTTGATGAAGCCGTCCTTCGTTGAGACGAAATTGCAAAAATTCGGTGGAATCGAAATCAATCCGTTCGATTCGTCAACAGGAACACGGCCGTTACAGATAGTCAGCAAATGCTTGGAGAAATCTGCGGCAGATGTTCGTTTAGAAATACAACTCGCATGTTTGTCGTTAGCTGAAGTTTCTTCACATAGCGCCACAGAGTCGATGTTTTAAGGCAAGCGTTTATTTCATCGGCATCGGTCGATCTTGAAATGACTGGTAGTATTTGGCGAAAATCGCCAGATAGTAGAATCATTGCGCCTCCAAAACATTTTGAGTCATTGCGCTGATCTTTCATAGTTCAGTTGAGTGCTTCCAATGCGGAGGAAAAATAAACCTCCATTTCCCTCATCAATTGCCTTCATTAAAGTATCGTACACTTTCTGTTGGGGGTTCAACAAAGGTACATTCGTTCGAAGTGATTGGTTCAATGCATCTCGATCATATTCACGTTTACGTTCCGATTCTCGATTGAAAGCGTCGTTCATTCTTTGATCTGGCGACGCATCATGCAGCGCATGAGGTAACACATATCTTCGATCAAAAGCAACGCCTGGTTATGTATCTCCTCATTCACCTCGAGATCGGGATTCCCTGAACTGACGCGAATTCGGTGTAAAGTGTCTTCGGACATGTCATTCTTGTACTTGTTCCACAGTTCTCGTAGATTCAATGGGAAGCATATCAAAATAATGATAGCAAATAATGTGCGTATCTGACTTGGAGATGCAGAAACAATTGCTTCAGCGATTGTCATGTCCCAATGAGTATAGTTTTTAAGCAAATTGAGCTATTGACATGCAGCACAAAATGTTGGGCATACTACGCCATTGACAGTTCGAAGTGATTCAATGATGTCGACCCGAAGGGAATTATTGGTTTTTTTTACAGATTTTTCATGTTCACAGAACTGAAAGACTCTTAGAAAACCATTCCAAGCACTCTTACGAATTGGTTTAGAAGTACTTGGCATAGCTAGTACCTCTTTATTTCACTGTATTTTAAATAATAAAATTACATCTTCACAATGTTGACAAACGACTACTTTGTTTGACAGTAACTGTCAAACAAAGGCCGTTGCTAAGGAATGTGTTGGTCTAGGATAAATTTGTTCTCAATGCATGTCACCAACATAGTGACAGGGATCTTTTCAAAATTATTAAAATAATACTTTTTTATAATTTTACGAAAGTTCATTCTAAATTTTCATATTTTTATATTACGAAATGATATAAATTCTCAATATAACAAAAAACGCAACATTTTCCAAATCTTCAATATTATATTTATGAGATTATCTTACATTAGAAAAAAATATATTTTTTTTGTTTAATGTTCCACACATAGTATGGTCGTTTTCTAACAATAAAATTAGTGATCAGAGTTTGTTCGGATTTTCTTTTTCGATAATTAATTGGTTATGCAGTTTGTTATACCCAGGGATTTTTTTACCCTGTAACGCGGCGGAACGGCGTTCCGGCACCTTTTTTTCTCGAAATTTTAATAAATGTTTAATTTTATTTTTTCTATTTTTAAATATGTATATTTTGTTTTATTTTCTAAGCATTATATGAAAAGCCGTCATTAATTCTATCAAAATGATATTCGAATATATAATAAATAATATACCTTCTTAGAAAATGCTCGAAAAAAGTGCGTTCCGGCACCAACAAAAAAAAGCACTGGTTATACCCAAATATAATTTTTTTTAAGTTATCGTTGAAACTTGAATGCGCGATCAGAATTTGAATCATTTAGAAAGAAATGATCTTCTAATTTACTGAAAAGTCGGAGACCTTTTTCAATTATTTTCGCAGTGAATGATCGCAGAATTTCTTTCAGTTCGTCATTGTATTCTGGTTTTTTGTCAATAATTAAATTTAAATTATTGACATCTTTGTCACTTATAGCTTTATCTGTAAGTAATTCGTCGATATAATTTTCGCTAAAGGTATCAAGCCTTTCTTCACCAAGCTCGTGTGCTAAAGTAATCATTTCAGCTGATATTACCGATGTTTCAATGGTTTTATCGACTGTAACACACTTAAGTAGGTGGCCTTAATTCAGCGATGGCAGGTGCAACATGATTTAAACAGTCCGAAATCGTATTTTTTTTCAAATGTCGGTTGTGTTTATGATTCTCTCTATTCTATCCAAAATACAACGATATATGCTCTCAATGTAATATTTAACATTTTTATACATCGTAAAATATGGTACATTTAAAAAAATGCATTTCTAAAAAACCGCATTACTTTGAAATTGCATAAAAACAGGATTGACTGTAGATGGGGATCAAAAATAAAATAATGATTTGATAGTATTCAATAACAATATAATATACATGAAAAGTATACTGATTTTTTTTACATACTTTCTGATTTTATGTACTTTCATTTGTCTTTTCACATTTCAGTATATATTTTAGCGACGGTGATGAACATGAAACATAAATTCCTAAAAGTTTTTTTTTTAAATGGATATTGAAGATTTAGTTTCGAAATTCTGACACGTTCGTCCAAGTTCGTCGGTACATCTCTAATTCAAAGTATGAAACAAATGAATTTTACAACCAACGCCACCTAGTGTATTAAGCATAAACTGCATACGTCATGTTCCGCGTTCGATTCGAAAAATTTAAAAAAACGTATTGTACTGAGATATTTATTTTCTTTATAATTTCTTTTTCGTGATATTTTTCCGATGTTTTAATGCTTATTCTGCTATTCTAGGCCCATACAAATTTAATAAAGCAAAGATCATTGAAAACCGTGGTCTAATTCTCGAGATATACGTGGTGTAAATAACCCCACTTTGTTTTATATATATAGATATATATATATATATATTTTTAATACCAATTTCTTTACTAAACGTGTTCATATAACGTCATAATAGAACCTTTTCAAGCTGAAAACATCACTTTTCAGTAAATTATAGAAACTGACATACGATTTGAACTTATTACTTGTTTAAATCTTCCATTAAATGTTACTTCCATTTTACAGTACTTTTTCTAACAAACATAAAGTCAATAGTCAACACTTTTTCATTTAAAAAAACTTATAATAGTAATAAAAAATACTATAAATGTATACTTTATTTATGTTGGTACTTCATAATGTGAAATTGAATAGCTAGAAAAAGTCGCAAAAAGATTTGAAATAGGACTACCGTTTTTAGAATAGTGTCATCAGAGAAACTTTAGAATGGAATAATACATATGAAATGAAATGGGAATGTTGATAATAAAAAAGGGAGTAAAACAAAACGAACCCTATGACGTAGCCGTCAGTGGACTTGACATAAGGGTATTAAGTCTTTATGTTGCGGTGTTGGAATTTACAAGTATTAACTCAAATTTGTTAAATCCGTAGGCACTGTCATATTATATTGTAATATGTTTAGAAAAGGGTTAAATCGTCACGGAGTAAAAAAAGCTCACGAAGATATGATTCATTTGTATTCAAAACTACTTGTATTTGAGAGCTTTTTAGGTAACTCGCATGTTTCGTAATATTCGTGAAAAATACATTTCTCAGTCAAATTAATCCATTTGAAGGTATGGACAAAATATTGCTTGAAATGTTCCTTCTTAGAGCTATATTATTCACCAAGTACTATGTAGGAAATGATTCTTGAGCCTTATTAACAAGGAAGTTGAAATATGAAAGAAGATCAAAGTTATTTAGTACATGTGGTTTGGTTCAGCTACAATATATACTTGAAGAAAAGATAAGAATGAAAGTAGAATATATCACCAACGTATGCTAAGATTATATTATAATAAAGAAAAAGTCGTTCGTGAATGGTAATTTAATACCTCAGTGTATAACATATTTGAGACTTAAAAACTTACGAAAGAGGTTTTTTTATACAAACTTCTTAAAAAAAAAATTAACAAATATGTTTAGAATTGAATAAAGTATAAATGATAAATAAAGTGTTTCAATACTAAATTATTGAAATTTTAAAGTTTTAATCTACATGAAGTAAACAGGAATACGAATAAAAAATACCATATTTTTATTGAAATATTAGAATGAAAATTAAAAATTCAAATTTACCACTGTAAATGAAAGTTATAACGCTAATAAAATGTAGGCTGGAATAACTTGGCAGCTAAAAAAGCTACAGAATTTTTAAATTTATTTATGATGGGTTTTAGGTTAATTAAAGTTTGAATATTTATTTTTTCTTATTAAATAGAATATTGCTTTGCATATTAAAGTAGTGTCAGTGGTAAATAAAGGTATAAGCTTGTCATTTGATAGGTAAACTATACTTGTCATATACTGTCTGTCTAACCTTCGTCACAAAAACAGAATGTGAGCAGACATGTAACTTAAAACTATGCCTCCGCAGAAATTGAATCAGCCTCTGCTATACAAATGGTCAAATGGGCAAATGTACCTTTAATATAACGAGACATATTTTGCTACTCATAATAATTCTTTAGATATAGTGAATTTGCTTTTTTTTAACGACATGTTGAATTTATTCAACCAAATATATATCATATGAATGATTTTTAACTAAATTTATTTTACCGGTCAACGGTTGAAACAAAAACAAGATTTTCACAATATTTATTACCCACTATATTAAGTACGAGAATTATTCACGTAAAAATTTAAAACTTTTCTATCAAAATCATGTATTTTTAAAGCAATTTATTGGAAGTTTGCCACAAAAATATAGTTCTATCAGTTTTGAAAAACCTACATAGGTTTTATAACTTTTTGTTTTATAACATCCAACTGTTTACTATTTTACGACTTATTTTCAGATTGTTGCTACATTTATAAGTGGTTTCATGAATATTAAATTTATTTTGCTGCAATAAGGGTTATACAATGTATAAGATTAAGAAATATGATTCAGATTTTGGTACAGTGACATTAATTAATGAGAAAAATCCTTCATTTTCACATAGCTTATTAAAATTTTATTCATGAATATTAATGAGCATACTTTAATTTTTAAAAAAATATTGTTTAAATAAGGAATAGTTTACAATTTTACTAAACGTTTACAGTAATTAGAAATCGAATTTTTTGAAAAAAAATGCTCTATTAAATATAAAACATACATTTATTAAGAGTTGGCAAAATAAAATTGATTTACATCACCAAATCTTTTTTTATTTTATTTAAACTTAAAATAAATAATAGCACTTATCAAAGTGTTGAAATAGAGACAGTCAGACAGGGAAATATAAATGCTATTATGGTGATATAAGTGTATTTTTGAGAGTATATAAACACACATTTTTGAAAATTCAATTTAGTGCTTTTGAAAGATTAATACATAACACTGTTTTAATTCGCCATTATTACTATGGTCAACCTTTACAGCAAATACGTATTAAAATAGAATAACAAGGAATCATGTAATTAATTAAGATATTTTAATAATTAATATTAATGCAAATAAATCTTTAAAATGTTTGTATTTTTTTTCATTAATAGAAAGTCACGGTATCGAAACTATAACCTTTTCAATTATCGCTTAGATTATTTTGTTATGGTTTAAAAATATGGATATTCTTTCGGTTTTTAGTGCAGTGTATTTTTAAGCGGTCGATTATTTTCTGATTTTTGTGATGATTTTAAAAATATAGTGCATACCTTCTTTATTGGCATTACTTTTCATTTCTGTCGCCTTGGGCGATGATGATGGCATCGGGATTTCTGTAAGAAAAGCAGCATTTGTAAAAATCAAAAAAACATGTAGCAGTAATTTGATTGAAAAATACATCGATGAAATACTGACCATAAAGTCTTATTGATCCCTCTGTCTCACCAAGAGAATTTTTTGATATGCATCTGTAATTGCCAAAATCTCCGGGCTGTAGATGTCTGACTGTCAATTTCATATGAGCTCTGTAACATACAAAATATTTTATTTTTCAATAATGAATTATAATTATTTACATACTTTCCTTCAAAAACTGATGATTGCGACGAATAATAAAGGTATGGTAGTTTGACTTTGTCGGGAATTTGGGAGTAAAAAAAATAATAATCAGACTTTGATAGCGCTCAAAATATACTGGGATTGTCTGATACTTTTTAGTTTCTTATAAATAATAGCTGATTGAATTCAGATATCATGTAACGCTGATAACTATTCACAAGAGGAACTCGGCGTAGCCCTGGACATCTGGGATGACTAAGTAGGAAGAAAAACGACTGGCAGGGTCAGATCATCTTGGATCTGATTGCCATATCTTCCAAGTATATTTCGGAATGGTTAAAATATAAAATTATATATTCTTAAAACAAATGTAAATATATTTCTTTTTGGTTCAGGCAATTATTGAAACGAATCAAAGATATGCAATATTTGTTTTATATCATAAATGATACTTTTATTTCATATGATATGAAAGAAAACTTTCAGTAACGAAAATCAAATGAAAGTCCTTTTGAAGCTTTGTTCAATATAACCTCTGTGAACATTATTTAACCTTTTGTAATTGCTCACAAAACTCAAATCAAACTTAACCCACCCCGTTTGATATAACCCCTGCTATTGATCTTAAACTTTTGAAATGAAATTGAATTTACGTAAACATTCAAAAAATAATTTTTAAGCAAACAGGCTGACAAAATATCACGAGGGTCGTGGGTTTTAACACAGTGTTTGCATACCTCTTTTACATTGTGTTTTATAGATGTTCGTCGAAATTTTTCATGTAATAAATGTGAAAATTCATAGAGCACGGACTCTCATTATTTATATTGAGTGTTTGTTACGCTGGGCGATGTTAATTTGGAAGCTTTTTCAAACTAGTTGACATTTTTTCATTAAAATCAGAAGCTTTTTGCGTGGCATATAAATAAATTAAATGCTGTTAAAAATATCAAAAATATATTTTTTATAGGAATTCGTCGAAAAATAATTCAAAATATTTACATATTTAATAAAAATAAACATAAACATGGCGTTTGCTTTATTATAAAGATAATACACTTTCTTAATTAACTACATATAAAATAATGTATGTATTTAAAAAATATATTTATTACAATTTTTAGCGTATAAGGAAGGCTTTTATCTTTTCAGTTGTGTGGCTACGTGTGGATCACGAAACGGACTTTTTCGTTAATTTATTTTATTAAAGATTTGAGAAATTGTATCTTCAATAAAGCCTCTAATATGTAATTCATGTTTATGTGAAGTTTAACTACTCCATATTTGATCCTGAAAACAGGACGTTGAATAAGCTTAATATTTCCTGTTTCATGATGTCATATTTTTTACTTAACCATCTATAAAATGAGAAATTGGACGATTAGCTTTTCTGTAAATCAGTTAATATTAAATTTCTTCATTTAGAAATCATATACAACACGTTGAAAATGAAAAGGTTTCATTTATAAAATATTAAAAACTGTACTACATATATATGAGAATAATGAATACGGAATTTGATTTATTTTGTCATCTAGTTTTATACACGAATATTTATTTTTTTTGCATTAAAAATAAATATCATTTGAAGCTCGTTTAAAATGAGTAAACTGATAGCTATAATTAACCCTCCAATGACGAGCGTGACCATATGGTCACAGTAAACACCGTTGTGTATTTGTCCCACTATTCATCTTTTTTCTACCTGAATATCGTTGCTTTTACTCATATTTAGTTAAGAAGGGTACAGACTTTAGTAAGTCATCAGCCGCGGGGACAGAAGCGGCCACCAAAAGCACATGCGATTTTTTGAATCTCCGTTTTTTTTAATGGACTTTTTGAAACTGTTTTTTTTATCAAAACATCTAATTATTTACAGTTCTTTTGGTAATATATTTGTATTGAAATTATGTTGATCCAAAGAGGTCAAATATTTTAAAAAAAATCGCATTTGGCTATATTGGCTACCCCGAATGTTTGCGTGCACATACGGTCACTTTTGTCCTTATTACTGTCCATATACAATATTACACGGTAATAAAAGGATGAGCCTGTCCATAAAGTCATACGGCGTTTCTATAAAACGACTTTGCGTTTTTTTTTTTTTAAATTGCTAGGAATAAAAGTTATAAAACTTTTTTTATCGAAAAAAAGCTCTCGTCTCTGGATTATTAATAAAGTACCATGTTTTTTTTTTCATAAAAATGCTTGCTTCCGATAAATACAAACGTTGAAAAAAAAAACAGAAAGTTACCAAAAAATAAGTGAGTACTACCGAAGTGTTGTGTACCTTTGATCTATTAATCATAAGAGGGTTTTAATATCCATCTCTTCCGGCGATCGTCCCCCGGGCCGAGCTAAGTTATCGCGTCGGGGGTTTATTGGATGGATCAAAATAAATAACGGGCGATACGAATCGACCGTGAGAGAAGACCGGGCTGGGAAATAGCCACTCACTCTGGGGTTGGATTTTTCGGCGATTAAATCGTCAAATATTGAGGTAATAATGGCTACGCCTGCCATGTATCCTGATATTGAATATAAATTAAATTCGTTGAACAAACTTGATTTATTTTTTGGAGTAGTAAAATTTACACTTCCACACTCTTTGGTAAGATTAAAAACACCTATATTTACTATTCACTTGTCACAAATCTGTTCAAGATTCTTTTTAAAATATAATACATTTTCTGTAGAGTCATTGAAACATAACAATAAAGCTCATTAAAGATGTATTATATTTATATGATTTGCGATGGTGCTCATTTTTTTGATGCGGAAACCTTGCGAGTTACCTAAACAAGTTATAAAATAAAATACTTGTTTATTTCATTAAATCCAGAAAACATATAAAATGGCGCATATAATATTATAATAATAATTGTTCAAATCTAATCCACAATTTATTTAATGTTGTAGCATATACATATCGCATGATTTTTTTTGCATGTTTTAAAAGCATAAATATCTTTTAAAATGCCGCAATCCAAAGACATAATTTGTTATATAATTCAGTATTTTTATGCTTATTAAAAAAACAATTATTTAGTTTAAATAATGAAGCAGTAAATAAAAAAAGATGATGCATAGTTTAAATATAAGTTCTTTCTTTAAGTTGATTGTCGTTTCATAGCAATTTATTTCCTGTTTTATCTGACAGATGCCTCTAAATATTTTCATCAACATCGAAGTATTTTGTGAGAAAATTGGAGTTAGTATCTCTAGGGATGCGAACAATTCAATTTCTTTCTCAAGCACTTTTTTAAGCTTTGTATTTCTTCACACAAAAAAAAACATGCGAACGATTTTCGAGTAATTTTTCTTTCTTTCAAAAAAATCAAGTACCAGGGGAAAAGGGTACCGAGAGTACTTTTCATCCAAAGTAAATAATAATTTTCCAAAATATCTTTTCAATGAAATCTGAAAAAAAGGAATAATTTATTTTTATTCTTAGAAAAGATATTTCAAATGCTTTTGAATATAATCAACATTTATCGTATCGGTTAATCGTAAATAAAGTCTGACATCTTAGAGTAATAAAATATTTTGAAGTTGACTGTTTTTATTTTTATTAACCAGTAAAAATTAATTGATTAAACATTTTAGATAATGTAAGCTTCAAAGAATTTGAATAAATACAATAAATTACCCTTATGCGGGTCACATATAAACTTGAAACGTTTATAAAAATTAAAAATTTAAAAAAATATTTGCAATTTAGCACCACAGCGATATTTAAAGAATAATCATTTGTACATAGTTAATTTGAGGCTAAATTTGTTGAAATACTTCTCTTATAAAAAGTAATTTACTGATTATTTTAACTCTGAAAAATTATTGCTTTTTAGACATCTAAGGTGTTTTTTTTACATTAAGCTCGACATAAGCAGCTTGACAGGTAAAGCGATAGAAGCAATTTCACCCCTTTCTGCATATATTTTCATGGATTATTTTTAAATCTATTTGGGTCTAAATATCCGTTACTAAATACCATTTTAACATGGTATCGTTACGTAGTCGTAATCAAATTTAATGTTATATTAAAAATAAACTTCCACAAAGTTACCGCGCAATAAACTCATCAAAAAAATCATTTTAAGCTTTGGTAAAAAAATAGGTCATATTAAAAAAATACAAATATCATTTTGTGAATAATATAAATTACTTTTTTTGAATTACTTTCATGTAAAGAGGAAGCATTTTTAATCAACGGTTTTTAAAATAAATCAAAAATAGATATTTGCGTGACTTAAATGAGCAAAATCAAATTATTATAACTGATTACCTTGTTGAAACATAAAATTATTAAAGTAAAACAAGTTTTCTTACCATTGTAAAAGGTTTGAACTAAAATAATAATGCGAACGCACAAAAGATAATGTATTTCTTTCCATAACTATTTTTTGCAGTTTGTCTATATTTAAAAAAAGTGTTTTTGTTTGATTATATAAAAAAACATTGAAATTTAAATTTTACATAACAGGTAGCACAAGAAAATATTTTATTTTTAAATATTTAGCATGCATTATATATAACAATCAATCGAAGGAACATTTTTTTTGGGAGTAAATAAATTGTACCTGTAAGAGTTTTCATTGGTTATGATGCCATACTTCTTAGTTGGTAGAACCATCACGTTGTCGTATACCCAGTAGCTGATGGCGCGGGGATGAGCTTCGGTGTGACAGTCCACTGTGACATCAGTTCCGGCTGGTGCACCAACCAGCTGATTGGGGACCCATATCATCGGTGAAACTGGAAATAAAAATAGTCGATAATTTGTGGTATTTCATAAGAATAGTTATTTTCATACATTTCGCATCATCAGCTTCTATTGTTATATATTAGGATATTATATTATTTAACAATTATAATATATATGGAGCCTTATTACATTACGAGTGATAACTTGGTGTATATGAGGCTTCTGATTATCAGCTCGTGGTTTTATTTTTCCTATTCCAGAATTGATAAAGATAAAACACTTGAATTGAAAAGACTTATTTTTTCTCAGCAAGAAGAAAAGTTATTGGATAATTGGTCTATTTTTTTCAATTTATATATGATACACAAAGAAAAAAATAAATAAAACCTTTGTAACATTATGTTACAAATTCACTAACGTATCCAAAATGTAAATATAGCGATTTGAAAAATAGATAATATCGAAATAAATGTTAAATTAATTTGATAGGTGGAAACATCATATCGCTATTTAAGCACGACAAAAGAGTACCCTGATTTGTAATTATTGAAAAAATAAATGGAAAATGATACTCATATAATAAGAGAATTATTTTTTAAATAATCTTCAATTGAATTGAAGGGAATATAATATTATTTTCAATAGTTGTCTCAGGTATTGAAAATTATATTGCCTAATTGAAGAATTGAGGTGCCAATATAATATCGTATAAAACACGGGTATAGTAAAAAAAGTATTTAACAAACGTTTTTTATAATTATAAAAGTTAATAAATAATTTTACTTTGAGAAAAGATATGGCTTGGCATATTAGAATACCGAATATTGAATATTATATATATTTAAACTGAAAACAGTTTGGTTTTTAATATATAAAATATAAATAAAATACAGTCTATATTTGTATTCAAAACCCTTGTTGAAATAAAATATACAACGATATGATACATTGAACCCTTGTTTTTGCGTCCGCTTACAACACAATATAATCTGTATTAAGTTCGCTGATTTGGGAAATGCTGAAAAAATTGAGCATTGCGACACTGTGCAGTCACGTACGTTTCCCTTCCTTACAAAACCTCGTCTAGTACTTTTTGCTAAGCTGTTTATATCTTGCACAACAATGATATACCCTATCCATGCCAGAAATGTATTGAATTGATTGTTGTTTGCCACAATGTTGACTGCTGGCAGTTCATATATGATTGGAACTCTTTTACTATTTGCTTTTACAAAGCTTTCTGAGAACTATCTAAATAAAATACTGTATTAAGTTTCAATTTAGTATCAAATTTATTGTGTTTTCTACGAACGCAAACAATCTGAAAATATGGGATATTTGAAGAAAGTTCTTTTTGCTGCAGAGTTACAATAGTTTTTGGGTTTATTATAGATTGCGTATGTTTAATGGTTGAACGTAAATTCAATAACCATCATGTATGTAATATTATAGAGCGTCAAATCACTTCACTATATTTTAAAGAATCGTTTTTATTTCTAGACACAAATACATTTATTTGACAGATAAAAGTTAAGGTAATTAATTTAACTATTCAGTTAAAATACCGTGAATGTTATATGTGTTAAATAATAAATAGTTTAAATATATATATAAAAAGTATTTTTGGCGTATTTAAAATATATCTTTGCATGTAGTATGATATAAATGCAAAATACAAATATTATTTTATTGAATTGTTTGTAAAATATGTTTGCCCGTTTTGTATTCGTGGTGAACATAAAACAATGTAAAATAAGTGTTTAAAATGATTATATTTAAAGCTTGAATGAATGGTTAATCGATGTACTAAAATAAACTTTTCGAATAATATAAGAAACTCTTTATTTATATGAGAAACCCATTCCATTCAAATGAAAATACATTATAAATATTCTATTCGTCAACTGAAATAATTGTTTAAATATAATCTCGTTTGATTAAGCCACCATTGACTCTATTATTTTCAAATGTTTCTAAATGAGTATGAAAATGAATTACGAAAATTGTTTGTCCCGTTAATTCTAACAAGTATGCTTAATTCGCTTTGTAAATTTAACGGTCGTTGGTTCTTCAACTGTTAGCAGTGAAAGTCGCTTAATAATGTATACGCGGTCATTCCGTGCTATTGTCGAAGTTAATCGGAATGGAAATGTTCACGCTTTATTAGAGCAGATTATGAGAATAATGTATCCAATAATACAAACATGTCCCGGTACAGGCATTTATGTTTATTTGGGCTGGGAGAATGGCATTACTTGGTCGGGTTCTATTACTGCCATGGGAATTGTATGGGCGCCTTTTAATGAGAATGTTAAAGTGACGCACTTATACGTTCATCAATTCTGTAAAATTGACTTGCCTGTTTAACTTGACCACCTCAGCGTGTAAAGCATGTAGGAGTGTTTACCTACTTAATTATGCCGTTTTACCTTATATGTGGTTTCATTTAGGACGTTACTAATTGGTATATACTCTCGTATACGAATGAATTTACCTGTGTTATATTGAAATGAATGAATAATTCTACAGCCCGTTGTATACGTTTGATGCTTGGTACTGAAAATAGAAGCGGAAATTTTGGACTAATGATATTATTATTTCATAAAAAAAATATTGTTCACGATGTTGAATATTTAAATTCGTATAAAAATATGAGATTTCTCCTCGAGATAAATATTATTCAATCCAGATATTTTTTTTGAAAATAGTTTTAGGATTAATTGCATTATATTTTTTTGCGTATTTGAAAGTTTTACAAGTTTTTGTCGGTGCCTCTTTCTGCATTGCCTACTCGTTGATGCAGACATAATAATTATTTTTGAAGAAGAAAAAAAAAACTTAAAAAAAAAAATCTGTATCCGCTACAGATGTGGATGAAACATATGGCCTCCTTATGGAGGTATCTCAACAGAATTTATTCTACGAGAACTGTTTGTTACTCAGTCGCTCAACCTCTTTTATTGAAAGAGATTAGTATGGATAGAAATATAAGTCTAGGACAAGACTAGTGGTTAACTAATCGCTCTCACTACACTCAGTTATTTTTTAATTATTTTTAGATATCACAAACACACCGAAAAAAAACATATATTTAAAATATTTCTACCGAGTGAATAAATAAAAATTACATTAATAGCCTTTTAATACCAAATATATTACTAATATTTTGTTATTGTCAGATATTATATGTCGAAAAAAACCTTAAAATGTTACATTAACTAATGATTACGTGAATGATAAAAGATTCAACAGGTAATCAGTAGTATTACGTACACACAATGTAAGAAAAACTAAATTTTGAAAAATAAACGTCAAGTATGGGTCAAGGAAAAGATACCTGAGTTATCGGATAAGTTGAAAATTAATATGAATATCAATTTAAAATTCTCATTTTTCGACCGCATTACGATTTAAAACAAAACGATTTCATAAAGCAGGAATGTGGAAGGAAAATAATTTCAATTAAACTCGTGAAAACCCTTTTGCGGCGGCAGTCGCGACAAAAAATTTCGATCGAGCTGCATTAGCGTAAGCGCGCCACATGGTAGGGGGAAATTTGTGAGATTTCTTACATCGAGAAATTCTCCGCATAGAAATGACCGATGTTGTTTGGCAACGGATTATTTTTCAATTGGAACGTGCCTGGATTACATTCAAATGGGCACCGAGCTCCCAACTTGTATTCTCTGTGCAAATAAATTTCAATTAATCTAATGCTCGACCCGGCATATCGCCACCACTATGGCCCCAGTACTCTTGCAAAGGGAATTCGATCGGCGCGAGACGTATAAAAATTGCAGGACAGCGGCGAGCTAATTTTTTCAAAAAGGTTTGTCATTTATTATTCATTCAAATTTGAATATAATAATTCGCTCCGATAAAATTTCCGCTTTCTTATTCAAATAAAACCTAAAAATACTTTTGTTTTGTCATGTAATTGAAAAGACCATCTGAAATTCAACGTAATTCTTTAATGGTATTGCAAGCTACGGTAGTCTATTTAAACTTTTTTAAATGGAGGAATTTTAAATTTTAGTACATTTAACGAATTCATCAGTCCTAAAACAATAACCCATTTGTGAAAAAGTTGATACACAACGACGATATTTTACAATATTTTTTACATTCTTCTTTACATACACGTCATATTTTACAATTGAATAATTGTAGAAAATAAAAACAAACATAATATTTCTTAGAAAAGTCTGTTTAAATTACCATGATAATATATAACATGAGCACTAAGAAATCGAAAAATGAACATCACGAGTTGGCATAGTTAGACTAAAACAACTCACACCCAACACATGGTGTGTGTCTATACTGGGATATGAGTAATGATTAAACGTAAAGAAATGTCTTAACTTTTCCGGTTTTAAGCTCAAGAAATGCGACCCCAATACCCACATTTTCTTAAATATCTATTTATGGGTGATACAATGTTTATAATAAAGGTATTCTTATATGATAGTTTTTTGGACCTTTTGTAGTTTATATAAATACGCGATAACGCGATAATGCGATAACGAGATAAGCGCCCGCTTATCAGCGATCGTTCGTAAGATAACTGGTCTGAACGCGTCAGTTGCAAATTAATATTTGTACTGGAATGACGTCTTTTTTACGCGCAACTTAAAATAAGATTATTTATTAAAAACCACGGATTTTTATAAAAAAAATGTATGAGGAATGATACATAGAGATATTTTATAGCCCTTAGACTATTTTTTTTTTGAAATTCATAAGAATACGGCCAATAATGAGGAAACCACTGGGGTCCCTAAACGACCCCCATCGGCAGAGAAGTATTTTTCTAGTCTCCGAGCCGCGAGAGTTAAATGTAAAAGAACAATAAAAACATCTAACGCTTGATATGCTTTTCCAATAATATCGAGATATTACTTTATAAAAAAAGGGCATCTTTTTTTTTTTTTTTTAAATCAATCGGAAATTAATCTTTCTTTTTAACAGCAAGGAAATGTTTTATGTCAATAATGCATAATACATATTTTATTTAAGAACTAATCCTTCCTGTATATGTTATGACGATCTACTATTTTTAATATTTTTCGGGTCCGTGGCATAGTGGCAAAGTCATTGATTTTTGTGACGTATCTCATGGGTTCGAGCCCCAGTACGGACAGCATTTCTCAATCGATTTTTAATGTCCGTTTGAAAGCATGGGTATTTTTGATGTCTTAAAAATTAACGCAGTGTAGCGAGAGCAATTAATTAATTACTAGCATAATTTTGTCTTAATCCTATCTTTATATCCCTAATATCTTTTAAAAAAAAGTTAAAACACCGACTAACAGGCAGTACTAGTAGTAAAACTTCTGTTGAAATACCTCCATTATGAAGTAATATGCTCTAAATTAGGAGCATACATGGATTTAAAAAAATATAGTTTACTACAGTATAAATGATCGGTCAAATGAATATTAAAAATAATGTACTTCCACAAAATTACCACCGAATCAATAGAAAGTATTATAAATATTGTTTACATATTTTTTTTTTTTCATAAATTTCATACATTCATAATGTGACTTTGCATGGAACTTCATTAAGAAATCAATATAAAGTTGAATTAGGAAACGATTTTTATAAGCATTGTGTTTTAAAATAATACTGTTTCTTAATTTCATCACAAAGAAACTTAATTAATAAAGTGTCACAGAGCCAAAATTATTTTTACCGGTATTTTTTTATTTCAAATTTGAAAAAATGGAACGAAAATATTTTTTAGTGGTGTTAATAAAGCCATTGATGCTTTTGTTGTATCAGCCTTTGTTTTGTATCGAACGTATATTTTTTATATATATATATTTTACATTATTGCTTTATTGCATGATGATGCATCACTAGCTTCGTGTTGATTTATGATGTTCATTATTTGAAATAATTCAATGAAAACGCGATGGAAAAGAGATATTTATTTTTCACTATTGTTTACCAAAACTCACGTCTAATTGATTGAACCCAAAAAAACACATAAACAAAAGTATTAATTTCAAATTTTTAGAGAATCATTTACAAACATTTTTAACAAGAAATATTGAATAAAACATACATCAATCAATATAATCAATAGATTTTTCTTAAAATATATATATTTTTATTATTTACTCAAGGTTTAACACATTTAGAACAAAATCAGCATTAATCATACGATTCAATGTTTTTTTCACCATACCCATTCCCAATGTGGAGCATAAGGTGTCTTATGGATCTTGAAAATTAAAATCTTATTCTTAATATTTTGTTTTATTGATTAAGAAAAAAATAATAATATATGTATATATATATATATATATATAAATTTAATCAAAAAACAATGATTATCAATAATTTCAATCAAAAACAGTGTTATTTTTTACCTACTGAATGAAATCAAAAGTTTACAGGCCAATAGATCATTTGTATTATCAAAATACTATGATGTACATTAAAGATTAATAATATAAGGTCAAAACTAAATCTCATCTGCTTTATCACGTGTCTTGGGATTGCTGTCGGGTTATCAGCTAGCCTGTACTTAGTTTATTAGTCCAAAGAGACTATACGTGTCATTTACGATAAATTGTATAGCCCAATGGACACTGTTTATAGGCCTATATTGCATAGTTAAATTCATATTCAGATGCTTTGATATTTTAAATCGTGACAAATATATCTGAATAGTATTGATTAGTATGTGATAATAGTTGGATGACTGAATTTATCGTAAATAAAATAAAATTATGATAATATGAAAAATTCTACGTCGCAAACATTTTAATCAGTGTCACATTAGAGATCACAAAAAAGATTATATTTTTAAAAAAATAAATAGAAGTTCAATTTGCTTTACTATGGTGTTCTTTATAAGTTTCAATATTACTTAATATAACGATTTAAATATAAAAACATGATTATTAAGGTATCCAGTACATCTCTGATTGAAACTTGATGTTGAAAAAAGATTTTTTTTAAGCTATCAGAATTTTTACCCCTCCCCCCCCATGAGGCTCTAAGCTGAGTATAAAAAATAAGTATTATGTTAAATGCTCGATGATTTGAGCGTACTCAGAAAAACTACAGTGTAACTCACTTTAAAACAATAAACAGGAGTGTCTCAGGAGCAATTATTTATGACATATTAGTCACATAATATGTGTGGAAAAAAACAGTAACTTTCTCATTTTAAGTTAATATTTAAAAAAACGATGCTTAGTTTACTTAGTTCACACCGATACAGAAATACGTCTTTCAACGTTTCCATGTCAATGAAGTGCAAATATTATAATGCACCATTCAATTTTACATTGTTGTGCCGCCACGCTGGGTATAAATCACGTGACTATATGTTTCTATGGATGGTTTCGAGTTCAGATGGAGCAAAGCTCCACCTCTGGCTTGAACTGGCTAGTTGTATAAATATAGAACCAGACAGGTGAAAATAAGAAAATCATCTAATTAAATAGCCAACTTTGAACTCCAATTGCTTCTTAAGATTACACGTTTCATAATAATAATAAATGCCTACCTTGACCAAAACTGACTTTGTGACTGCACTATCGTGTAGTTTCAGAAAGGTTTATTGACGCATCAAAAACGTTATGATTATATCAAATTTTAATTGATAGAATCAGTTATTATTATTAAAGAAAGTAATTGAATGAACGTTTTAAAGTGATTTGAGTATTTGCTATAATGACTTTAATAAGTTTTATCCATAAAATGTTGCTACATATCACAATTATGACTTTTTTAAAAGGATAGTTTATCACATGAAAACACGGCTCTAGGACTTGACGCTTGGCAAGCGTATCATGTGAAATCACGGCTTTGTGATTCAACGTGTTAATACAGACTAAAGGCTCTTGTGATTTTAACTGTAGTTAAATAGTTGGTATCGTCAATATTGGACTTTAATTTTTGTGTTGTGGAAGTGTTTTTATAATCCAAAAAGCAGAGGATAAATTTCTTACATAAATAAGTGAATCATTTTTTTGTATTTCCTAACATTTTTGTTACTGGCCGTCACTATGCAAAAGAAGTTGCTTTAAATTAACTGCGTCTCGTAGCTTAATTCTTAGGAACGATGATAGATAGAAGATTGGTTTTCACTATGTTCATAGTCAGCTAATTACCCTCTCCAAACCAAGTTGTTAGCATTGCCATGATTTTGACCACAAATCTATGTCACCGAACGAATTAATTTATAGAAAATTTTAGACGCCACAAAGGTAACTAATTTGCAAAAGGCTTGGAAATTAATACTTTTTCAGACATTACTTTAGAACTGATAATTAAAAACTTAACCAGTTTGAGTGTTTAATATACACTGTTGTAAGCAAAACGTGATACACATTAATTAAAATCTCTGCAAACTACAATGTTGCTTAAATGTCAGCAGAACTTTATAAAGATTCAATTGAAAAGCTATCGGAGAAAAACGAAATGACCTCTCATTTTATTATTCAATAAAATGCCAAATAATCAACTACGGTCACTAACGCGTTAAGCACCCAGCTTATGCGTCACGGCAACACATTAAAAGTACAAAGTTATTAATACCCGCTGAAGTGTTATACCCCGTTTAAGCTCGAGGGGATGACGCGAGGGTGCAAACCAGGTTAGACGGGTTGGAAAGGGGCAAAGGTAGGCTTTGTGGGTTTTGTTACGTCATGTCGGATGTATAAAGACTGGCAGATTGTGTGCGGTAATCCCAATAGACACCTCTGCCGCTCGCACAGGTTGTTAAACTGAGTGGCTGTCTAATGTTCTTAGTTTTAACCCGCGCTCTCTCCGTCTCGCGGGGTGCCGCATTTTCCGGCACTGTGACGCGCTTCGTGTCAATTGTTGTTGTACAACATAATAAGCGATACTACTGCTAAAGATTCACAAATTTCAGTACGCTAAAATAATGTTATTTTTACCAACCGGTTCATAAATCAAAAAGCAATTCCAAGAATTAAAAATCACAGTAACTAACGCCTGTAGATATTTTAAAGTGCTTAATTGATATCGTCATTACATTACACTAAAGTATACCGATGACAAAAAAATTAAGTTGGCAAATAAAGAACCGAACGTACATAACACAAGAACTGCGTCATGGCAATCTCTGTACAGATCCAGATAATATAAGAACTTGGAGCCACTGTTTTGACGACTTATTGTCAAAAAATGTAGGAGTCATGTTCAATAATGAAGAATAATTAAAAAGTTCATGAAAAGATATTTTTTCACTAAACGTTCAAAAAAATCTATATTAAAATAATAAATATACAAAGTTGAAAACTCGGGCTACTATTGTATATCATTGTAATAAATTTGAATCGAATTGAGATAAATGACTTAATGATTCACTAAAAAGATGTGACAAATATATTTTTGACTTTTAATAATGATTCATTTTTAAAAGCTCAGTTAAGATGCGTGAAATTTTTGCCAGCCATATCTCAAAACTACCAATTTATAGTAAAAACACACTATTTCTTTGTACTGTAATTTATAGTTGTTGCAATATGGAAATAAGCCATTGTTATGTATAAAAGGCATTCGTGCACTAAATAAAATTTGCATACAACGATTGCATTCTTAATGATCGCTTAACATTAAAAAATATCCTCTTCAAATTTAAGTAATTGGTATATAAGAAATCGAAATTTATTAGCAGGTTATTTTAATTTACAAAACGAGCATTTTTTGTAGATGTGTTTTTCATTTCTATTACAATTAAAGATATCTTTTTTATATGCTAATGTTATTATTCAGAATCCAGTATTTAGCTATATTTTTCGCAGTTTTAATCAAACAGAAAGGTTTCCATACTCAAAGAAGTATCATTACAATGAAACGTTTTTCACGTGTTTATATACATTTTGTTTGTCCAAATAGATTTATATCAGAGTTTATCTGTCTCACTCAAGCATGTTTCATTTATCAGACAGTTTTTTTTAAATTTCTACTAGACTTGCGACAAGTTTTTCCAATAATGTCAATCAAAGAACTTTGAACTAACTAACATTGGTAATAGCTTAAAGCTTTATTTTTCTCCTGCAATTCTTTGTTAAGGACATTTAAAGGAGTAATTATGTCCAGGGCAAAGGAAAAATTATAGAGTCAGCTATGGTTTTTGAGTTCAGGAAAATCCGATACAAGTTTTATTTGTAAAAATAAAATTATATCACTTTTCAATTCCCATATTCGACGAGGAGCATTTCTCAAATTTAATCAACAAATTTGACTGAGAATATTTTAAATCCAAGTCACGAAGACAACTGGGAAATTGTCTATGATTCAGATTTCCTGATCGATTAAAATGAATTAATTAAACAATACAAGATGTTACGTGTTCAACATGTTCCGTCGCAGGTTCCCTTTGGCCAATAATAATATAATGTCAAAGCAAAATATAATAATATTTTATCTAAACTATTTTTTTTGTAATTCAAATATGAAATTAATGTACTGATGTGTATGTTTTCAATGAGATTTCTTCAAATAAAAGAAGTCTAACATTTATTTTCAGATTTATCTTATTGGATATTATTATTCATTGGACTGTAAACATATGTTGTTGATACATGACATGTGTAAGGAGTATAACATAAATGTAATTAATGTTTGTCTTTATTTGTGTCATACAGATCTAATTCATTTTTCATCGATCAATTGGACATAATTCGAAAACATGATTTTATTTTATAATTAAATAGGCATAGTCGGCATTGACGTTTTTCAAAAAGATTCTGTCACTATCAATTGCTTTGGTCAAACATTTGAAAATTGTGGTGTGTTCATAAATAAGCATAAAATCTTTTATCAAATATCATAGTTTTCGTCACTCGTAGTCACTAGACTATTCTGTTTATATTACATTGATGTAAAATATAAAATCTACAATAATGAAAAGAAATATAAAAATAAAACACACGAACAATTCGTTGAATATAATCATAGATTTAAGTCATAGGGTCCATAATGCAGTGTGAAAAATATCGTTGACTTCTGTGACGTTATTTAAATGTTTAAGCTTAACTACGAATAAAGTTTTTTTATACTTGTTCTTTCTTTAACATCCTCTAAAAACAAAAAAGTTGAACAACTGAACATTCGTCGTAGAAAAAAAAGACAACGGAAATGGATTAAAACACAATAAATAAAAAGAAAAATGAAAGCGTAGCAATAAATATTGTAAAGATAGACGATTTTAATCAAATTTTAAATAAGTTAATTATGTGATTAAATATTTGTATTAGTTTCATAATGTGTTGAGAGAATATCTTTTGTCTTTAATCTATTCTATAAGATAATTTTTGAAATTGCCTTTTTATATTTATAGCATGAGCACAAAGAAAAATTCAAACACACGCTATCACTTGAACCACTGATTAATAAAAAAACCGTTTTTCCTCGATTGTAAAAATATTTTTTCCAATGCTGTTGACTCTGAATTTGCGGTGAGTCTTATTATTGAAAGAGTAGTACATGATGATATATACATGCTGCATATTTTTTAAATTATTAGTATTAAAATATAAGGGCACATCTTAAAATCGAGGAAATACAGTACTTTATTTTAATTGAAATACGGATTTACAACTCAGGTCATCAGGCAACCGTTCTCATTTGCTTCTATAAAATATATTTTGTCTCCAACATACATTCCGTCTAAGTAATTTCAGTTAAATAATTATGATAATTAATTTTGTATTTAGTTGAATATGAAACAAATAATTTGACAACTTTTACAATGAAATAGTATTATAAAAATGAATAATTGAAGAATAACATCAATAACTTGAGATGGTATTCGCTTGGTAAACTAATTTTCAATTAGGTTAAAAAATCAAATTGTTGAGTTCTACAAAAAAAAAAATATATTTAAAATAGCTTTTTAGGCTTCTCGTCATCTTCAAAATATTATTGCAAAATAGGATTTTTGTGAGAAAATCGATGATTTATAAAACTAGAATATTTTTTGTTGTAGAAATAGCTATTGTTTGCCAGTACATTCATTGCAAAAATGTTTTCGTTAATTTATTTATTCCCATTCTCCAATTTATTAACTTCAATATCATTCTATGCTTTATATAAAATTAAACCAAACTTGATTCAAAAGCTGTTTTGTTAGCTTTGTTCTACAGTTTTTGGATAGTAATAGTATGCAAAATTTGTTTTTAGTATACGATGGTGTGTTGTTAAATATCGAATAACGATATAATGGTTAATTATCCTGTCAGCGCACTAATCCACCTAAGCGATACTTAGGATTTGTAAATTATGCACAATGGCGAATAATTTTCATGGTTATAATATTTAAAGTAAATACTACATATTGTATGTACGTCATGATACATTTATAAATGTGTGATAAATTGCGAGAATTTCGTGACTAAATAAATATATCATTAAAAGTGTTTTTTAACCTATTTTAATCCGAGATATTAAAAAAAGTTTAATTAAATTTAACAAAGAGCAAAATTGATATTAAATTCAGTCTATTATTAAAATAAAACGTATTTATATGAATAAATAAATTCTTTAAAATTAGTCAAAATTAGTTAAGTAAGTATACAAAGAGATTCTTTGATATCCATTCTTTGTCTGCAATAACTCATTTGATGCATTGATTATACCAGTTTGTCAAAAAAAAAAAATATAGATATTATTATTAATGTTGATTAAGGCCAGATAATTTTCCTGCCTTAATTTAATTAATCCTGGTAATTTGTCGCAGGCTGTAGCCCAGTTGGTTAGAGCTTGCTATACCGATCACGCAGGTCTGGGTTCGATTCCCGGTAAGATCACATTGAATTTGAGAATTATTCAATTAAAAGTTGTGATCGAAGACTGGGTGTTTGTGATATCAATTCACATTATTTCCTCTCGTCTAATCCTTCTGATATTTTAATAACTAGGTGTAGCAATAGCGATTAGTTAACCACTAGTCCTGTTCTAGCCTTACCTTTCTTTCCCTACTACTCACTTTGAAAAAAGTGAGATTGAAAGAGTGAATAACAAACAGCTCTCGTAGAAAAAACTTCTGTTGAGATACCTCCATTAGGAAACCATATTCTCCACACTGGGAGCGGGCATGTATTAAAAAAACTCCTTGTCTATTAAATTTAAACTCTTATTCTCTTAGTCAGGTCGGCATTAATGCATTAATGCATATATTATATATTTTTATACAGTAATTATCTATGAAATATAAAATATCGATGCCAGAGTCATTATTCTTAAAGCTTAAATTTTCCATTTGATGTTCCACTCAGAACTACCAATCTGTTACTTACTAACATTTTCCAGAACAGTGACGATATACTATTAACTTTATATTTTATTTGATACATATTGATACAAAATAATAGTTTTCTAGTTATGTAAGATAAACTAATGCTTAGGTTAGGGCTAATTTGTCAAATGTCTCAATACAAAGTAGATGCTAACTAAATATAAATGAGTCGTATAGTATCAAAAGTAGAACTATCCATTTTTCGAAGTTGTAAGAAAAACAAGAAAAACGTATTGTTGGCTTTTTTAGTTTTATCAATTTAAACTCAATTTTAAACATAGCTCATCAACGAGTGCAACTTAAAACTTGTATGGGACATAACTTAAAGTAACTCTGTGATTGGTCAAAATCCTGATTTACCAAACTGTTCTACTTTTGTTTCCAATGTCGTGGACAGTTCTGCTTTTGATACCAAGCATAATATTCTTTTGCGTTTTTGTACCACATTTATTTTATTTTTAAACCAGCAGAATAATGTGACAGCATTAGTTCAATTTCGACATATATGGGATAGTTCTGCTTTTGATACCAGATGACTGAAATATTAATTGATTATAATAAAAAAATTAATTAAATGACTGTAAAATTCAATAAGACACTTAGAAATCAACTATGGGTCTTAGGGTTTAACTAAAAATTTTAGTGAATACATTCGAATTGAATGAAATAAAACAGGTATTTCGCAGCAGATAATAATGAAATGTAAATTTACAGTCATTATATACAATAATCGTAGAGCAATTTTGCAGCTATGTAATCCTTAAGCATGTCACCGGCAGTTCCGCTTTCTGTCGTTGTCAGACTTCACTGTTAAAATGATGTATACCGTGTGGAGGCACAGAGATGAGGCGGGTCTTTTATTCGGTCTCCGCAATCGTTCTACAAAAGTGGTCTGCTCTTAAATAACAACTTGTAGTAAACATTTCTTTTGTCTACGGTTAGTTATTTGACAAACGTTTATAGGGCGAGCGAGCGGACATATTGTAGCGGGTTGACGCACTGTCGTCGGCATTCGCAGCATCTTCCTGCGACGACGGTCGGTGAATTCCGCTAAAAGGAAATTTGCGTCGCCATTGTCGGCAAGTTTTCTCGACCGTATAGTTTACGGGGCTCAATTTAACGCACTGTTTCTGGAATTCAATGGGAACCTGTCTTTCAACGGATTTGGTCGAGTAAATTGTTTGACAGTTTTATTGCGCTTATGAATGAAAACATAATTAATAAATTTGACAATTTTATAAATTATGTTTTTCTGACTCTCCGCATTTATCGAGAATAATATGAAAAATAAATAAAACTAAATATATATATATATATATCGACTGTGGAAAGGAAAAAGGACGTAACCCACAGTTTTTTCAAAACAGGTTTTTATCGATAATCACTATGTATACAACTTTATACGCGTTCTATCAAAAGGATGCAAGCTGCAAATGTCGAATTAGTATATAAATTTAGCTTTTATGTTTGAAAAAGATGACCTTGAAAAAAATGAAAACCAAGAAAAAAGACCGAAATAAAGGTTTTTCCTAGACAATTTATTTAATTAATATTAGATTATGTCAATTCAACACCAGTTCATAAGTCTTCGTGCACTTCAAGGTAGTGTATAATTCATAATTTGCATATGGCCCAAAATTATCAAAACACGTTCTTTGCGCCTCTTGTAAAATTTGTTATGTGTGGGTTACGTCCTTTTTCCTTTCCACAGACGATATATATATGTGTATGTGTGTATGCATAAAACTCTCAAAGGGTGAGCTATATTCTCATGAAATAGTAGTCCATGTTAAATATATTAGCAAACATATACGACCTTATTTACACATAGCTCCGAAAATGGATGACGTGATTCCGAAATATTCATGAAGAGTCTTTGAAAATATTTTTATTAACAATTTCATTTATTGTTTAAATAATTAATGATATTTGTAAGTAATATCAGAACTCATCTCTCTTCGAGCGCTCAAGTCTTTATAAGGACAGTAAATACGTCTTATATTGTTTCATTTTTAAAAGAATAAGCTTTTAATCCTGAATAATACATTTGTTTTTCTTTTCTTAAATGCGATTTTTCGTTTTCGCGAAACATCTTTCATTGTTAATACTGTAAAACTGAATTCCAAAGGAAACGGAAATAAAATGACAGCAAATTGTCACGTTATTTCCGGCTTAACATGGTATGTTTTACAAGTTGTCAAATATTTTTGTGTTATATTGGATGTCAGCAAATATCGTATTTTATTCCATATTACAGATGCAGAAAAAGCAAAATAAAAATAAACATAATTGAAAATGGTAAGTAATATTTAGTACAATTCATTTTGTATTTACGAGTATTTCGTTATAAAAATTGAATGTAAATTTTTTGTTTTACGATTTTCATTACTAGACAATATTCTCGTGTTACGTGCGCCGAGAATGAGGAATAATTTGCGTTCTTTTAAATTACCTTGTAAGGATTATATATATATGATAGAATTTATGCTCTTTTGAGGTTGAAATTTCTTACAAATTTTATATATAAGAGATTAGCAAGCATTAAAATAAGAAAAATGACAGAAAGTTCATTATTCAAAAATCAATAAAACAGGTCATACATAATTCAGTGAAAATATAATTAATTCAAAATTTATGATTTTAATTAAATATCGGAAAACAAATCAGTAATCTTTCAAAAATATAATTCTGTAAAGTTATGATAGCTTAGTGCAGTCATATTGAACACTATTCGTGGGAGTAACAAACTGATTCATACTACGTTACGTGGGCCGCAAGATATTGATAATAATTATACATAAATATACTTTACAGTTTATACAAATAATAAAATGATAAAAATAAACTTTTTAAATTAATTTGACATGTAACAATAAATAGACAGGTTAATTATAATAGACAATTATACAGAAATATGATTTATTTTTAAAAAGTATACCAAGAACCAAGAAAGCAGACGTGTTCAAATATTATCAATACTATGTCATAATCTGTGTCCATGGCAACTGCACTTTTTAATCCACGATATCTTTTGTAAAACCAAAAGTAAATTGGCTGTTATATTGTAAAACTAACGGCTGTGGAAAATGGAGGGTTGTTAATTATACTAATTGATAACTAAACAACATAGGCTGTTGATAAAACAAGCCTCCCGAATGCTGTAGGGAAAACAAAATGTTTCGTTTTACGGCAGTTCCGCTGAGCATCGCCTGTTATCGTGAAACAGAACACTGTATTCTCAATTGCTTCAATATGTTTTCAATACGTCATTTGGATAATTAATTCTGAACGACTTGTACCTTTAGGTAACGTTTCAACTGCTTCAGTTTCATCAATCTACAAATGGCGAACGTTTTAGTTAATTTGGCTACAGGAAATTGTGTTATTTCAAGTGATATAAAATGTTTTCTTTCATTGAACAAAGTGTTAAATTTATGCATGCGTGTTATACAAATTATCAAACTATCAATCGATTACGATATGTATATCGAAAATAATCCCCACTTCTTTATCAGAATAAACTTTTTTGTTATTAATTTTCATAAGAAAAAAAATATTTGACATATTAATTAGCTATCAGTTAATATGCCAAATCTCTTGAAATTACATGGAATTAACTAAAGCGAATTTTTTAAGTCACTCGAGGAGAAAAAAAATCACAAACACCGATGTCCAAGATATTAAATTCAATTGAAAAAATCAAAATTTAATTAATATTAACCTTACCAAGACGGCAAAATATTTGCTGTTGGACCACAGAAGCCAAGCAATAAAAACCTTAAATTTAAATATCCTAAATCTTAATATCTTATCAAACACATTAAAGTAAATATCAATGTTGAGGATTGATTTGTAGTTGGTTAAATATATATTTTTTTAATAATGTTTCATTTTTACCATTTTTTGTTTTCAACTCTTGAGTGATTTTATATTTTGAAATAATATTTACCTATTATTAAATATTCATCTCACGTTAATCAAGTTTTGATAAAAGTGTTTTTTTTTATAAATATTAAAATAAATAATTGGATGTGACCCAAGTGATCTGCGTCCATTAATCATTTTGGCGTAATATTGTCAATCTATTACAATAGAGAATTACTAATTATTTGATATTCAGGGTTAAACATAAATTTGGTTAATTTTCGCTAGAATATTATTTGGAGAGGTTGTACAAAGAATTATAAATGAGAGAGTAATGAGTATTAAATAAATTATACTTACATTCCACATCAACAATAATCCTCTTCGAAACAGACGGCGGAACTCCATTGGTGGCTATGCAAAGGTAGGCGCCCATTTCTGTGCGACTAATTCTCGCCAAGTTGAGCTGTTCCCCTTCGTGCACCGTCACTAAGCAACAGAATAAAAAAAAACCGTGAATAAACACTTCCAACTAACTCCGAAGACAGGAAAGCAAACATACAGCCAATCGTTCTGCTATGGCCGATCGTCCGCTCGTAAAGCCATTAGGAGGTCATTCAAAAGTTTCGACGGCCATAAAATCAAATCACTAGTCATTTGACCCATTCTTTTCTCTAGATGGGACGGTTTAACTTTACTTGCAAAGGTTTTTTAGACACCAACTTGGTGGTGTAGAAACGATAAAAGTCCCACTATGCATAATGTCGACACTTGAATAAAATAATGCACCCAACTTGTGTTTTGTCGATACTGTGGAGACTATAGTATTATGGCATAATATGTATTCGGGACGTAAAACCCATAATATATAATTTTATTCTTACAACGTTGTCGATTGATCTCGTATTTTATTAATATTTTAAGCAACAAGATTAAAGTAAATATTTATGTTATATGAATAAGTATGGTTCATTTAATGGAAAACACAATTCATATACTTATACACAATGCTTATAAAATTCACGTTAGTTAATTTTAAAAACACATTTTCATATTATACATTTTTTTTAATATTACAAAACGATTGTTAATAAAAATTTCCAGTGAAGATTTTGCAGACTTTCTGATTGTATAAAACTTTAATATTATTTGTTTTTTAGACCTCTATTATAATATTTAATGACATTTTGATAACACCAATTCGCAAGCATTATGAATAGTTTTCGGGATGTTAATCGGATAAAGGAAAAGTTTGATGTAATTTAATGTAACGATCCTATAACTTTCAGTGATATTTTAATGATAAGACAAAAGTAAATGATTCATACGCTCATGAGTTATGTAATTTATGTGAAACGGCAAAAAATGTGGGAATTTTTCGAAAACTTTCACACCCCGGCTTCAGTGTGCTTAACCGTCGTGAGCACAAATGACAAGGAATTATTGCGGCGCGAAGGAAAACCCAGTCGACAAAATAAAAAAAGATATATGAAGCTGTTAAGGTTACGAAGAGAATGTGAGCGATGAGCGGCTTATAAAAAACATACGTGCCTACGTGATATCCTTTATGTGCCAGAGGTCTTTTTTAAACGACAAAAAATGCGTATAACGTGACACTGTCAAGAAAAATATCCCGTCCCGATGTGTGGGGAATGGAGAATACAATACACCATCAAAGGCTTGTTGACAAACAGCATCCAGTTTTCGAGCTCCAAATTTGGGTAACTTCCGCATTTGAATAATGACCGCCAAAGACGTTTGCATCTTTCCTTCGGTTCGTATTTTTTTTGCCTAGCGGTGAGAGGTAAATAAAAGCGATCATTTTTTGATATGGATACGTTTTCGCGTTGATTCTAAACGTGTTTGTTGTAAAGAAAACATAATCAAAATACAGCCACAAAAATGAAAAATGAATTTTGTACGTAATTTGATCGGCTTATATCTGATTTTGTTATAAACGTCTCAAGTAGCTTTTCTTTCTACTGAAATTGTATTTTTTCACCAGTGTATTTAATAATGTATGCAAACTGATTACACTGTTATGTATTAAAAATATTCACATAATATTTCTTGACGCAAATTTTATTAATACCATTTATTATCGATAGCTTATGTATTTTTTTTTATTAGTAAAAACACAATAATCCTTTGTACTTCATTCCACTTTATTTAATATGTCAGGACCGGTTTCGCTCATTACGAGCATCATCAACTGATAAGAAATATAATTGAACAGTGCTATTTATACAAAAATGAACAGTTATAAACAACAATTGGCATTGAAAAGAAAATACCAATTACATTAAAAGTGATTCTAAAATAGCACAAAATTAAAATGTTTAACACATCTAACATATAATTAAAAAGTCATCTCATATTAATAAATTTAGAATGGGAATTGAAAGTAATTACAAACATAATTAAAATTTGGGAATTCTTTGACAAAGTGATACAATGAAAATAATGACATTAATAATGACAATAATATAGTGAATAAGCTTAATGATAGTTAAGAAAATTTCCCCGCTTCCAAATAGTTGGCAAGTGTACATACTTAAACAAAATCGACAGCCAGGAAGATTCTGAAAAAGAAATTTTTCAAAGACCATATCAATTCTAGCAAAGATATATATACACATACCTATATATATTTTAAATTATATAAAAGAATAGTTGTGTTTTTACTAATATAATGCCTTTCCACCAAGTATTGACAGTGAACACCCTAACAGTGAGTATTTTTTTTTATTGAAATCGAGTTGAATTTTCATAAATATTTTGGTTTGTTTTCAAGATTTTTAAGCTTCATTTTTATTTATTTGATTGTTTATTATATAAACATTTAACCTATCTTTGTGTGTATTCTGTCATGTTTGTCATGACATCAAATATGAGTCAGAATAGTAATGCCATGTTGAAAAGACATGTATATGTCTTCCACAAGAACAGTAGTTACTTGACATTTGCTCTGATTCTATTGCTAGGTCAAATATATGATATTTTCAATCCTCAACTTGAACTGTCAGCATGAGCTAACACCAAAATAAAGTCATAATAACGCAAGCGGAAATGTTCGTACGTCTGGTAGGTTTGAAGTTCAATACAACTAGGGCAAATCCGGGCAGGACACCTACCTATTCTCAAGATAACTCAAACACGTTATTTCAAACGTGGTATATAAGTTGCCGTACTGCCGAGTGCCGTGTTTCTGATTCGTCAGAAAGTGTTATGTACTAATAATGAATTAAGAAAGAATTTTCAAATGAATTAAAATCAGACATTTCAAAAAATATTTGGTATTACAGTTAATACCTATGCCACAAATAGTTTGATGTTAAAAGAAAGACCATACGAGATCAACTCGAGGAGAATTGACATCACAAACATCCATGTCTTAGATCTCAAATTTTAAAAATCTAAATTTGACGTTGACCGTACCGGGAATTGAATAATAACCCGACTAGCCGGTAGAGCCAAAATCTTACCAACTAGACCACGGCGGGAAAATTTACATTTCTTTAATTTAATAAAAAACCGAAAGAATACAAAACAAACATCAATAACTATTTTGTAAAAAAATAAATTATAGGTTCGTGGTAAAAGGAAAGGATAATTCGTTTTATTGAAATATACCAATGTTCGAAAACAGATAGAGAGGTAGAAAACAAATAATTTTGTTCTAAAAGAAGACAATGCAGTTTTAAACTCAATTACTGAGTTAATAATAATACGAGTCTAGGGAAATACTAGGTGAATGCACCGAATACACCCAGGAAAACACAAACGAATGAGACGGCAAGACACATCGCGCTGCTTCTCTAAATTTTTAACCGTAAAATAAATGCAGGCAATTCTCATGGAATCGCTAACGCAAGAAAGATGTTCTTTAGAGCTTAGAAAGTGAGATGGCACTATTTAATTAATTGATTAATATAAACGATTTTCTTAGTATAGATGGTGCATTGTAAGCAAACAGAAGCGCTTGGAGAAGATAGCGCATTAATGCATTCATTATTCAATCGCAAACTGTCCCCCGGTTGCAATTGTATTTGAATTTGAATGGAAGGAAACGGTTTAAACTTATCCAATTAACTGAATTTAAATGTGTAAATAGCTACCAGGATAATATTGAAGCCGTATGATTATTTACATTTTTAAACGTTGCATTGTAACTAAAATAAACATCAGCATTGAAAAACACAATCTCCAAGATAATGTTTTTATATAACATTGAGATATTATCATAAAGATACATGTATTTGTTTTCACGTTCATTCTGTTTTTTACATAGCTGTATAATAAAAAAAGATTAAATGACTGAATAGGACACTTTTAAGGTGTTTACTGTCAATACTTGGTGGAATAGATTATAATAAAAATAATAAAACTATTAAAATAATAAAATTTTTGATGTAATAGTTTGCATTGCTAAGAGGTCTTCAACTTTTTATTTATAGTTTATTTTTCTTGTATTTTGCTACAATTTATTTGCTTAGTTGTAATACCAATTGTTTTTCTTACTTAACTTTTGTATAAATATCACTGTTTCATTGTATTTATTATCAGTTGACAATGCTCACAATGAGCGAAACCGGTCCTGATCCAATAAATTTTATGTGGAAAAATTACTAAAAATGTTTTGACTGAATAGAAGCTCGTTATCATAGAAAAAAAAACTGTTAAGATGTTTCATTAATAGTCAATAAGATATTTTGCATTGCGAACAAGCATCAGTTAAGTGACTATCGCCTTAGAGCAGTGATGCACAACTTTTACCTTCTAGCGGGCCGCATAAAACAAATTATCGTGGCTTCGGGCCGCAAAAGAAAAAAATGATTTAAAGTACGCTCAATCCTTTTTTTATACAGAACATATGTACGTTCCATGTTAAACAGCCTTAAAATCGTGTAAAAAAGATCAAGTGGATAATAGGTTCCATTATATTATTTTGACCGTGTTATTTCAAAAACAAATAAGCCATGCAAAAAAAGGAGTATCAGTACGTGCTTATTAAAAATCGGTTCATTGTGAAATATTTATGTTTCATTTATATGCAAATCATAAGTTAATGCGTTCTTGGTCTTTGTTAATTTTTAACTATTTTTTTAATTTGACATAATATTTGTAAGCCTGTTTCTATGAACCGATTTATTCTCCTGCATTGAAGAAAAAGCTTGCTTACACTTTTTTAATAAATGTTTTACGTGAAAAAAGTATGTTTGAGAAAGAGATTTAAGGGCCGCCACAAAATTCAAAAAGGGCCGCATTTGTGCATCACTGCCTTAAAGGATGCAATTTAAATTAATTACAAATATATGTAAATTTTGATGACGTATTTTATTATAAAGTGAATTTCAGTTTTAAAATTTTATTTTATTATGACACTGATTTGTTACAAAATTATTAATTATTAATGAATTGCCGTTGCAAAACCAATATTTGATCGCAGTCAAACTCAGTTGTTAACTGTCAATTCTTGGTGAAAGGGTATAATATGTAAAACATATCAACTAAAGATTTGATAATGCTGAGAAAAACCTTATCTATAGAAAAAAATGTCTTGTAAAATTTAAAAAAAAGCTTTGAGATTGTTTAAGGTTGGGCTTTATAAGCAGTAAAACAATTTAATTAATACGCATATTATCTGATGACTATAACAATATACATAAAATTATAGTGTTATAGTCGCAAGAATAATAATAAATAGGTAAGATATTCCGGAATAGCGTTCGGCAGAATTTTGATTAGAGCATCTTGTTTCGAATCTTAATAGGGTACCTTTTGTTCAAACGCTTGCCCGTAGACGTTGTACAGGAAGGAGTCTCAATGCAAATTCTAGATCTGGCAATAAATGTACAACAAAGTGTAACGAAATTTCATATGTTATCTTTGCTGAGCATAATTTCAGAACATTGCCCGTTTTAATCAGCGCAATGGGAGCACTTACCAAGATGAATTGTGTAAACTCAGCTTGCCGTAAATAAGGCAACAAAATTTACGCGATGTAATATAACAAGCCTCGTTCTATTTCCCGCGAAAATTGCTTTGTTTCGTATATCTTATTCATGCACACGTGTTGATGTGCGTAACATTTCAACTGGACGTCTGTTTGAAATTTTCTTTAATTTACGAAAAATGCATTAGAGTATTGATACGTTGCCGAGAACAATCTCCCGACAAAAGTATGCAATTGCCGCTTGAGTTATTTTAAATACTTTTTTAATAAACTATGATAAGTTTTATAATAATTTTAGAATGTGACATATTAGCGTGGTTATTACAGTCATTTAAGTGGTCTTCAATCTACTGGTGGTATTCTCAAAGTCGAAAAATAGTATAAATTAAGGTAGGTGAGTTATAAATATTTTCTGTACATTTATTTTTGTTGTAGATAATTAATAGTTGTTCTTTTAAATTAAATGATTGATCATTCAACGTAAATTAAAAGTTTAATTCGTCATGAAAAACGTAGACTTAGAAAAAAAATATTTCATAATTAAGAGAGGAAATATAAATTATTAAAAAAAAATGTTTCATAATTCCATAAAACTAAAAATTAATGAAAAAAATAAAAATATACAGCGGAAATCTTTTTGAATTTTTAACTACAATCTTTTGTTTTTAAGATTATGATAGTTAAGTTACTAGATAGAATATAAATATAGAATTTGAATCGTTCAAATTTCGTACATTTCCATGCGTTTTGTCTCTAACGATCTGAGTTTCGTCTTTTGGCATTAAAATTTTACAGATTAACATGAACTGAAGATTAGTTAATAATTTTAAGTTATTAATGACATTCTATTTTTTTTATTATAGGTTTAAAATTAATCAATTGCGAAAAGAGTCGCATAAGCAATTAGTTTTTTTGTCGGTCTTTGAAATTATACGTGACCATCGTAAAAAAATAAGTTAAGTGTCATTACATAGAACTGCATACTGATTTTATAAGAGTGGGTCTTTTTAGACGGCGTATTAATAATTAAAGAATAAGATTATTTTGATTACTGGACAAATTTATTATTTTTATTCCACGATCGTGGTATTCTCCTTTTCTGCCTTTGTGACTTTGGCGATATTTTAAATAATATTTACTTTATTATTCTTAAAGGTGACCAACTGCTCATTGAATTTATTATTGTTATTTCTGTAATCCTTATCAAGGATGCGAGAAAATATACATATTAGTTAGATTTTTATATGAGGCGATTGCTAAATCTATCCTTTATTTATTTGGTAAAGGTTATAAATCAATATGTTAGTTCTTTCGATTAAAGATTCCACTTGCCTTTTTTGTGTAACGTTGGAAAGTTTAACCACTCACTCAAAAAATGTTATTGGCGTTTCCTTTATTTATGATTAACTGTGATTTGTCAGTTAACGTTTTGTTATTATCTTCAATCAGTTTCTAGTTTAGAAGTCTGCTTCTCACTATGAAGTTGTATACTTTTTGGCAATGAAGCTTCTGTTTTATGCTAACTAGATGGTAAAAACGTTTGTACTAAGTGTTTGTCCAAGGCCATCCGTGCATTTGAATGCCCGATAATGAAAAAAAGTGAAAAATTATAGCAATGAATAAATTAATAATAATATTTAAAAAACAATTGAGCTAACGTATTGTAAATGTTTTCTATTTTATTGTTTGATATTGGTACACAATCAGTTTCAGTTCAAAAAAGGTGGCGGTAAATTAATTATAAATAAATACGATTGTGATGAACAAAAATCTATTTCTTTTATTCGAAACTTATTTAAATGTGTACATACTTTTTAAATGAGCAAATTGATTTCTTAACTGAGAAGGAAATATATTGCTAGAAGAATTGACACATGGAAAATGAAATAATAAATTCCAATGCAGTCTCGGGAAGTTTAAAATTGAATGGCAGGCTATAAGATTTCTCGAGATAAGTAGAGTCGATAAGTGTTTCAGATGCAGTATAGACATTGAAATGAATGCATAAAACAATTCACAAATTTTCTTTATAAAACGAATTGGCTCTCGGTATTGTTTTGTCAAAATGATGGCACGGGAAATGAGCTTACGTGAATCGAATCGGCTGGCGAATAGGTAATGAACCGCGTCTCTCTTTGTAAGTTGCGAAATTGAATTCAAACAAACCGTAAAACTATTTCAATCATCTTAGAAAAGTTTTTTTAGCGTTTTCATTTATGGGATTGAAAACATACTCATGGACGGTTAAACTCAAATCTAAATCCAAAATGAAAACATTTTTCCTAGCTTTGGCTATTTGATTAAGGAAAAATAAACCTTTAATATTCTACTAATCACTATAATTTGTTTTTAACATAACATTAAAATAAGTCTTTCATTAACTTAACATTTTTCAACAACACAATGAATAACCCGCTTCTGATTAATATAATAAAACGTTAATTGAAAAAAAAAAAAATCTTAGCAATCTCAGAAAATATGTACAAACTAAATGGATTTATATTAATTGAAATATATTAGAGATATAATTTATCAGAGAATAACCTCCTCGGCGAGCATTTTGATAGCGTTTATACTAAAGAAAGGTTAAGTCAGGTTAAAAGCATGACTGTTACTTGAATATTATGCGTCCTTGGAAACAAATCTTTTAAATAATTGAAAATCTTTCAGATTGTCACATGTAAGTATTTAAAACCTTAGATGCAATACAACTCCGTCGCATGGTAGTGTTTACCTGAATAGCTAATTTTTATTTTAATTTTGGCATATTTTTTAGAAGACTTTGCTGCCACTGTATTATAAACCATAAGACTCAGTCGGGGGGTTAAATAAGTAAGTTAATGATACTAACTACGTGTATAATTTAAAACTTTGAATAATATTTTTTTAATAAACTTTTTATGTATTTACTAAAGTAACTTTTAGCTGTACCGCATTCAGTGCACGACTAAAAATAAGAATAACATGTTTGTGGTGTACCTTTGAAGCATAAAGTTATAAAACTCAATATTGACTATTTGTTTATGAAATCTTAAAAAGTGTTTCTTGTAAGTGTAAGTTCTTTTGTATAGGGACTTCCATGAAAAGATTCAATAGAATTGGTAAACGTGTATGATACCATGCACGGAGAAAAAGTCCCGTGGATAAAACTTCACAGTAGACAGTGTATTTTATATTTACTGTCAAAACGAGACATTCATACAAAGCGAAAGGAAATATCGGTTTCTAGACACGCAAACAAAATAAAAGAAAAATGTCATACTTTTGCCAATATTTTATCGTGCGATCTCACGTACAAGCATGTATATGTAAAGTAGATAGCCTTTGTATTCATAAAAACATAATTAATTTTTGAATTGATTTATTGATTGCTCACTACTGTTCAGTTATAGATAGAATCTTTTTTTATGTTTATGCCAAGCTCGCAATAAAATAATCACTTTAAAGAATTTTGATCTACATGTGAATAGTTAAACAGGGAAGTCTGTTTAGAAAATAATATTAATATGAAACGCTTGTCATTGGTTGCTATATTTAATCGCTATGTGTTTGCAATTTGCTAACCATATTTTTGCACGAAATTAAATATTAAATTAAAATCAAAGTTTGTATTATTAAAATCTACAGAATATTTTTAGTTTTAAATCTTAATTCATTAATGAAAGAAGAACTATAAAATTGTATTTAATACCTATTGATTGAAACGAATTCGACTATTTTTTAAATATGTCGGGTGGTATGTCCAGGAAAAACGATTTTTATTTTGGTTTTCAATTTGATTGTTTTACAGAAAATTTTACTTTACTTTTAATCCAAAACATAATCGATAATCATGATGTTGAATATTTTTTTTCGATTATAATAGCATTTTTTAGGAATCAAATGCTTTCTATCTGTGATTTTGTAATATATAAAAAATGTAATATTTAAATTAAATCTTTTAATAAGCTTTTCCACGAGAATTGTGTGTTACTAGTATTATCAGTGTTTTTTTCAGAGATAAAAAGATGGAGTTATTGTCGGGGCTAGTGATTAGCCAATTATTCATAGTTATGGGTGAGAGTGATTATTTTTAATACCACGGACATACATGTCTTCAAACAGATATTTATAAATTGACTGAAAACTCAAACTATGAAACCGTCCATACTAAGATTATGTCACTAAATGTATTATATAAATATTATTATTAAAGTCGGTGGATTAATAAAGCAACGTAAAAATTTATTAAAAATCATTATTTTTATAGTTATTCTAATTAAAAGAAACATTGTTTGTTTTGATATAATAAAGTAAATGATAGGATAACAAAATAATTATATTATTACCTTAGTTTGCCACCGTATATTTTACGTTACAGAAAAAAGTTTTAATATATTCAAATTGGAAAAACTTTAATTCACAATAGTTATTCGGATACATTCATGAAGTTTTCATTTGTTGAAGAATAGGATATTAAATTAACATTTTGTAATTTGCACAAAATATTAAAATAAAAGTACTAAAACAAAATATTTTTTGCTCACTTTTAATAAAAATATGACCTTTAATTAAGATTTTATCTTTTTTAATATGGTCACTCAAACAAAAGGAATGTTAAATATTAAATTATCTGCATATGGTGAAATTTAGTATCCACGTACTAAGAAAAAAATGGCACCGCTATACAGAATTAAAAGTTTATATGCAGGAAGTATGCGTATAAATCAGTGGTCTCTAACCTTTTCAAAGTCACGGTGCACTTTTGATCATAAAAAAAAATGCGGAGCACCAAAATCAAACGGTCAGAAAAGAAATAAAAATATTCGAAGATAACTTTTATTACATATCAAACAGATAACATGACAGTTGTAGGAAAAAAATAAAGAATAAAGTATATGCACATACACATATGAGAAAACTGTAAGTAAATTTACCCAGAAAAAAATGGAATTTATTTGAAGTAAAAATCAAAATAAAAATCAAGCCGCCTGTGTGGTCGAGTGGTTAACGTCGTTGGCTACCGCTACGGAGGGCACGGGTTCGAATCCCAGTACGGGCAGTTTTATAAATTGATTTTTCAATTGATTTATGAATTTCTGTTCAAAGGCATGGATTTATGTGATGTCTTGAATTCCCCCCTTCCACCCATCCTATCCTATTAACGGGGCGTATCGAAAGCGATTAGCTAACCACTAGTCCTATCCTAGCCCTTTCCTTCTATTCCTACTCTCTTAAAAGAGAGGTTGAGCAATTGAGTAACAAGCAGTTCTCGTAGAAACATTTTCTGCTGAGATAAACTCCATTAGGAGTCCATATGCTCCATATTGGGAGCGGACATGGTAAAAAAAAAAAAAAAAAAAAACAATTAATGTTATACCTGAACTTGTTGGATTTAGCTGATTTCAGATAAATTAGGTAGAATATATGATATAATTAACTTCACTTATTCGTCTAAATTTGTAAGTCTTTCTCATTTTTTAGTTTTTATATTAGCTTACGCGTGCGATCGATTCATAATTTTACAAAGGATTTTTCCGGTTTTCGCTATTTCACGAATTTGTCTGCTTTTATCATGTTTTTCGCAGTTCACTTGTAATAAGCTCACGGTGCACCGGTTAAGAAGCACTGGCATAGATATTTTTTTATAAAGAGCAAACATTTTTCATAAATAATAATTGTTAGGTAATTGTCATGTTTTCAGCGACTTGGCGTTATGGAAATATCAAAAATATTAATTATTGTTGATCTTTGTGATTGGTTTCTTGTTTCTAACAAACGAAGTGTAAAAAAAACTGTCGTATTTATTGTTTTTTTTTTAAATAAAATACACGTTATCTTGTTATACTGTGTATATTAAAATATGATCGATTATTAAAATTTATTGCTTTGTTTGCGTATTGATAAGCAATTACAAAATTCACGTATTTGTAATAATACTCGACAAAATAATGTTTTATGATATTTTTTTCAATTCGTGTTTTCCCCCAAATTGCGTCCCTTAACAAACAAATTTATATCATTATTCATTGCGCGTGCGAGTCCAATAGAATTTACTTTCAATATTCCGCGCATGCAACGGAATTAAAATTTACGGGCCATTCGACTGTTCGAAATTCACTTTCGGATCGAGGCCTCCCACCCCCAGCCGATGTGTGCTCGGGACTAGCTTTTTTCGCGATAAAATAATGCAAATAATGTTTATGTAAGAGTCGATGGTCTACTGTCTGCTGTTGCCGGATCGCGATGTTTTGCTTCTTCTCAGGAGAGCGCGACGTTTCCCGTCATAACCGTCCCCGCCACGAACGCCACTGTAGGCGCGCGTTCACCCCCATGAATAATTTATATTCGACTCGAGTCATGTTTTCGCAAAGGGGTAAGTCATACCTATTTTCCGAAGACTCCCTGCCCCCCGATTGTATGCTCGTACATACATATTTTACCAAGGATACCGGTACACATCCAATATAAATATATAAAATATTACTAAATACAAACGAATCTGTGGTGGAATATCGACATAAGAATTTTGATGAATAAGTCTTTGACAGTGAAAACACTGTTTCGTTTCAATCGTTTACTTAAATATTCAAAAGTAATACGGTTTCAGGACTAAATTTTGATAGCCAACATGGTTAATAAAAATGCTTTTACCACAATTATTAGCGGATATATTGTATTCACAATTATGGAATTATAAAAAAAGCTGTCGTTGCGTAATACTTGGTTCCCATATTAAATGTTTATTATTAATTTATTAAACTTGCTAAGAAAATAGTCAATGTTCAATGAAACGTGGTGTTTGCTTATTAAAATTATAATATCAGAATTAATACATTTAAGTGTACAATGTGTAATTGTTAATGGATAAAATATTAATGGTAGAATTCAAATTATATTTACACTATTACATAATCTATGCAAATACAAAAACAAATATTATGTAGTTTTAATTTGTCTTGTGCGCAAAGAATTTTTGTCCATAAATAACATTTTGGCTAGAAGGACGCAAACTATCTCTAAATTTCTAGAATGATTTTTTAAGAGCTACTTAATGTTTACAATTTATTATGTTGCTTAGTTTTATCTTGCGAGACGCTGAATGTATGGAAATTATGACTACATATTGTATGAGACGACGTGCAAGATCTTTGGAAATGCAAGGAACTCGGGACGTGTGTATTGAGTTGAAACATGGCGGCATCATCACCTTTGCGTGAGAAATAAGTTTCAAGTCAAAATGTTTATCATGGGATCAAAGGCTCCATTCTCAATTGAATCAAGAAGTACCCTGACTTTATGCTCACGGAATATTAAGACTTGACATTACAAAACGCAAAACAGCGTGTTCGTTCTTATGTACGCGTATAACTTTAAATAAAATATTTGTGCCGTTTTCAAATTCGACAGAAAATATAGATAAAATATTCATACTCTAACGGAAATGGCTCCAACCCTACAAAATTAACCGATTTAATTTCATAAAATACATGATACTTATGTCTCACATTAAAATCTAGACACGAAATGTCCGTAAATAGAAATTTCGTTATTGACTATTCAATTCCTTAAATTATTTCTCATTTTTAAACGTTTAATTTTTATTTTATTCATAAAAAATAATTATATTTAAAGCAACTTTATACTGTTTGATTCATATCTAATTTTGTGTGCAATTGAAAAGATTTTCGTGATGTAAATAACATTTTCACCCCACCTCTTGAACACGATTTTGTTTTGAAAATTTAGGTTTTAAGCTTAGGATTTTTTTCTTTTAAAAATCTTTTTTAAAAATACTTTTCCGGATTGGGAATGGACGAGCTGAAAAATAACGGAGATTGGCGATTACACATAAGCATGTACACATGTTACATACGATAAATTACATTTAAATAATCAAATTTCTACACATTTATATAATTTGACTTTACTTTATAACATTTTTTTAGTTTCTACTAAGGTGAAATGAAAATTTTCGCCAATCTTGAGAATTTCAAATTTTATGAACCTGGTCCTTTTTCTTTTTCTTTCAAAACTTAGACGCAGCGTGAGCTACAAGGAAGATCTTTCACCATGTTCAATGCTATTGCTTTAGATGACGAGATTGAGTCACTCGTGTAATACCTATAATGTTCAACTCAGCTTTCCTTGATTAAATTGCTTGTTGATTGCCAATTTTAAATTTAAAAAATATGTGTAATATTCTAAACAATATATTAACTATAAATTATTGGTAGAAGAGCATTGTATAAAACAAAATTCGACCGTTTTTGTAAGTATATAGATACCAGCTTAACATATTGCTTAAATAACGAGCAGTACCAGTTTTATTCATCGCAAGAATAATCTACTGAGAATGCACAATTTTCTCAGTGCTCTGCAATTTTAGTTAATATTGCTCGCGATGAGCGAAAAAAGTTATAATTTTGAAAAAATATGAAAATTATTATAAAAAAGTTGTGTTTACTAAAAAAATGGTTTTCTTATTCATTCGTATCAATTTACACAATTTACAGTTAGTTACAAATAAAGTTTATGAAAAAATAAGATAATTTTTGCACTGTAAATAAATCAGAATCTTGAAAATTGAAAGAGTAACATGTTGATGTTAGGATATGATGTTTTTAGGCAGTAATTAAAAAAAATATCAATTCTGAATATGATAAAATTAAGTTATAAAAAAAGTATGTTGTATTGTTGTTTTTCAGTATGTTTATATATTGTACGTAAGCCTAGACAACAAAGCCTGAGCTAGCAGAAAGCCTGTTTAAATATTTAGTGGCTGCCGAGCGAGCTTCACTTACCTCTGTCAATTCCGTCCATGGAAAAAAACAGATGGTGATAAGATTCTGAATACAGAGATACAGGTTTATTTAAATATTGTTAGATTCTGTACGACTTTTCATGCATTTGTTTTTATAAACATTCTCCGGATGCCAATATGTAAAACAGAAACCCACTTGTTTTCACTGTATCATACATTGAATCGAACAAAAGAATGCGGAAACATTAAACTTGCTATTTTTTTTTGATTTGATAGAACGAAATACTTTATTATAACGCAGATTTTCTTACTAAGTGAGACCCAATTTCATGTAGTTATCGCCAAACAAATTTTAAATATCATTAGGATTTTTTATCTTTGAATAATATTACGAAATAAGTCGATGATGTGCGATGTATTTTAAAATCAAGGACCACATACTTAGCTTATAATTTACATCTGAAAATGAGCTAGATCACAATTTGAGTATTGCTGTGACAGTTGACTGTATCTTATTATTTTCCTATAGGTGTCAAAAACGATTATTAAATCTACAAGATATCTTTAACTTCAATCTTAAATATTCTTTTTTGCTTTATTTTATAATATTGCAAATGCATCACTTAAAATGCATCTAATTTGTTGTGTCATATTTCTATTCACGCAGAATAACATTGTATAAGCTACGGCTTCATCCTTCAAGTGGTATTATAACAAGTACCGAGTTGACTGGATATAATAGAGGACAGCCAGATGTCTCAAAACAAAAGCATCGGTTAATTGAAATGACAGGGTATCTACTTAAGTTTCAATTGAACAGAATAATTATTAATTAGAGCGTAAATTGCCACTTGAAATATTGTCAAAAGGGGGTGAAAAGTTTGTATGTAACCGATAGCTTGTTAAGAATCTTATTCGGAAAGATAATATATAACCGGGTAAAATATTTATGTTGTAATCAAACCCTTTGTCATATTATACGTCTTTTGTTTATTATCATAAGAATCATTTATCAGATAAAATACTCAACTTAACTTGCTCGATTCATGTAAAACATTTTTTTATTTTTACTTATGCTGTTTAGTATCAAATAAGACCAAATACTTTTCGATAAAAAATTGAGATAGATATCAGTGATTTTTTATTCAATGGTTACTATTACGTTGTTCAATTCTTGATAAAAAAAAAACATTGTTCAACTAATCAACATACGTCTGTTTTTTCAATTTGTCGGTAAATAACTGGTAAACCGGTAATTGCAAATTGACGGTAAATTGCAAGCCCTAGTACTATTATTTACTTTATGCAGGCAAATTATTCAATTATTAGTTTGCAGTGTTACCACGGTAGCTTAACTTAGGTCACCTTGGTTGTTTCCTATGACGTAATCAATTACTTATTCATTGATAAATTGCAGTGCAATATGGACGCAAGGTTACAGCGTAGATGTGCAAGATCCTTTAATTGAATCTGGTTTTTCATTGAATTAGCTGTATACAAACATCGATATCGATCTAATAAGATATTCTGTCGATTTTTGGTAAATGTCAGTCATATTGTTGGTACATATTGTATTAAAAAAATCTTCGTTTGTTGTTACAACTCTTAATTGATTCATTTTGTAATTATGGTTTTTTATCCATATCCGCTCCCAATGTGGAACATATGGCCTCCTAATGAAGGTATGTTAATTAACAGAAGTTTTTCTGCGTTTGTTACTCAGTCGCTCAACCTCTCTTTTTTAAAGAGAGTAGTAGGAATATAAGGATAAGGCTAGGATAGGACTAGTGGTTAACTAATCGCTCTCATTACGCCCAGTTTTTAAAGGATCAGAAATGGTGGGAGAGACATCACAAACACCCATGCCTTCGAATAGAAATCGAAAAACCCTGTTCTTACTGGGGTTCAAATACAGAATATTAAATTTGAATCGTTCAAAGTATGTAAATTTGTACAAGGTTTGTCTCTAACGAGCCGGGTTTCACCTTTTGGCATCTTCAAGCGTTCAAATGCACCGATAGACTTGAACTGACGTTTAGTAAATAAGCGTATCGTGTTTATATAAGAAATAAAAGCATCACTAATTTAAAAGCTATCGACGGCAACATAGGGTAGCTTAACTAATGATTATATTTTAATGACATTCAATTAGCTGGGAAAATATTAAAATTTCAACGTATGAAATATTTAAATTTAAATTATACTGTTATGTTGTTTAATGTCATCAGTCAATAGTTGACACCGGTGCTGAGCTTAATGAATAATTAAAAATCGGGCAAAAGTTTTTTTTTTCAATTAAAAAATGTTTTAGCGGTTGCTCTAATAAAATTACAGCTGGTATATATACATTGTTATTTTATTTTTACATGCCAAATGTAAATTTAAGATTCATCAAATTTAAATGTATGTCAAAATCACTGCGTTAAAATAAAAGTAAAATAAAAAATGAAATTTTCTTCGAGAGCTCAATATTAAAATATATAAAATTCTCATAGTATCCCGAACCGCATTTTTAATTGTTTATTAGTCTGTTCGATTTTTTTCATTGATTTTTCAAAGACAAATTATTCTTCAATGACCGCTCTTTACAAAAGTTTAACAAATTAAAATACTTAGTGATAAATACTGGCGGCCATTTATTCCCGGTGTTATGAAATATAATTATTGGCACTGTACACAATTTATTTACAAGTCGACCACAATAGAACCAAAATATAACAGTTTATTCCGCGTTTCGTGGAGGTAATTTAACTTTAGTGTCGGTTAAAAGTTTTAATGGATTTTTTATCAAGATGGTTATTAAAATATTGCAGTCTATGTAGACGAGCTGCTAAACGTAGCACTTGGGCTGGCTTGGTAATTTAAAAATTCAAATATGTTGATGATATAACCTTCCTTCACAACTTAATATACTTAACTGAAATCTTAAATTGATGTTTTGCAAAGTAACTTCTTTTAGTTTTTTTTTGAGACAAGATTTTACCTCTAGAATATTAATCGAGTTTTGAAAAATATTATACGGTGACAAAATAATTGTTATGACTCTCCGTTCTTGGATTTTATTTTTTAAAGTTTTCCGTATAAAACTCATCAAAAATCACACTATATACATGAAATATTTTCATCTAATATAGTTTAGTTACTTTTAAAGTTATTATCTGACAAAAATGTCGTGTACAAAATAGTTTACTATGTTTTAGTTACTCTGGAAAATACACCAATTTATTAAAATAATATTTAATTTGGAAACATGAACTTTGCTGCAACTTCTTTTACTAGAACATTATGTTTGTTATTAAGGGTAAATGTAGCGGTTTACAGTGAAACATAATTTAGGCAAATTAATAAATGGCTTTTTTACAAACATTCGTGTAATTGATTAAGATTTTAAAAACATCCCAGTTAAGTTAGATATGCCTTATTATTATATTCTAAAAATAAATCCTAATTATAGATGTCGCTGTAAAAGGTTTTATTGATGTTTGAAAATCGCTCATAAATAAGAAAGTTATTTTAAAATGATAACGAAGAGTAAAAAAAAATCAGACAATAATCATAATTTTACTTAAAATACTCTCATTAAATAAATGTGGGTGTGTTTAATTTTTTTTGAATTTTAATAAACAAGTTTATTATTGATGAAAATAATTGAATACCTTTTTTCCGTTTATCGACGGAAATCGTTTGGCCATCTTCTCTCCTCCACATGATCTTTGGTGGCGGAAAGCCATCTGCCTTGCAAGTGAGACTGATGTTTTGGTTCTCACGGACTGCTACTGTTGACTGAGTGCTCTCATTATCCAAAATGTTTGGTGGTACTAAAATAAAAAAAGAATATATATCTACTGTGGTATAACCTAGCATGATAAATCATTAAAAAAAATTTGGTGATATACATAGTAACAAATTTACTTGGAAGTTGATAAGAGCTTATTCTTTCGAATGCTGATAAAGTAAAGAAAACCCTTTTAAAAACATTTATTTCTTTTATGAGAATAATTGAAAACTGTTTTATAATAATTACTTTACGGTCAATGATTTGATTTGAAATATTATTTTGAGAGTGTATAAACTATCTTTAGATCTATCAGACTGACTGTCAGTTCAAGTTCATCGGTGCATTTGAACGCCTGAAGATGCCGAAAGACGAAACCCGGGTCATTAGTGACAAAATCTGTGAGAATGTACATAATTTGAACGATTCAAATTTAAAAATAGCATATTTTTTTAAAATAAAGTTTTCATATAATAAACTGAGTTGATAATGTTGACAATGATAAAAGCTTTTAATGTTCAAAGGTTATATATCTTTCGAAACATAACAGTAATGATAGTTGGTATTTGGAAATCGTAAAAACTTAATTTATATCCAATTCATTTATAAAAGTACTACATTATATAATATTTGTATTTCAAAATAATTATTTTTTAAGCCACAACAATCGGTATAACGTGTATTGATATAATGGAATTTCGGATATATATTATATTTATATATAAGCTTTATACCTTCATATAAATTTTGTGTTTTTCCGGAAAACATGTTTGTCTATTTATTTCTATTTGATCAAAAATAACTTTACTATAAATAAAATGTTCGTACCTACCATTCCCCAAATTCACATGATTTTTGTAATATAAATTTTTAGATACAATACTTTTCTTATTGGCGTATTGTTTATGAATAAAAAAAACGGCATTTAGAAAACCTACTTTTATAAAGCAAACTCAAGGCTTTAACGTACACCAATTCACTTGAATTAGTTTGTTATATCGAGGTTCTACTGCAGTACAAAATATGTATGTAGTTAGTTGCTGTAGTAAATATATGAATGAAAAATGTAGTGGTAGAAAGGTACATAATGTGCGTAGTTGTTATGTAAACTCAACTCGCACATCTCTTTATTTTATGAGTTGTAAAAAATGTCTAACTTTCGCAAAAACGTATAAACGGCCCATAAAGTTGCGGTTACTGAGTTTATTTTGTAAAAAGTGCTTAACCTCTTTTCATATAAATTAAAAATATATTTCATTTAACTAAATGAACCAGCTACAATAAAATTGTACTTAGCACGTATTTCATGCAAAGTATGTGAAGAATTCATATTTAATTTAATATGTATTACGTAATTTGGTAGCAAAATTTTCACTCGAATGAAAAAGAATTGAAGAAAATCTTATTTGTTAGTACTTTAAAATTTTGGTATCAAGAACCATATTTTCGCAATATTTCCTTATTTCTTTCCTGAATAGTATAATATATTTAAATTTTGACGAATGTATAGTGGTATTTTATGAAAATTAGCATGATGATCTCACCTACAACCTGAAGATAACCAACTTGGCTAATCATTGGATTGGTGTTGACCTGGCACATGTAATATCCTCGATCCTCTTGCTGGACTTGATTGACGTGAAGCAGCCACGTCATGGCGTTGTCGTGAGACACGCTAAAGCGTGGAAGACGCGAAATTACGTGACGGTGGATTGTGAGGATCATCTGACGGTCTATGTGAATCCATGCCACCTGAAAAGAATATGAAAACCAACATTGTAATACAACAAAGAAAACTTTAAGCAATCGAACGAAGCCATAGAATAATTTATATATAAGTGAATATTTTTTAATTTCCATACGAATTTAAAAACAACAGTGCCTCATAAAAGACTTTTTTGTTTTTTTATGAATAAATCATAAGTTTTTCTCAGTCTGAAGAAGATACAACCGTGTATCAACAAATTGCCATACAAGATTTGATAAAACAGATATCATTTTTTCCGATTGTAAAAATACACATATAAAATTATAACCGATAAATTTGTTACTTCACTGATTTTGCTACTAGTTGTGACACAACTAGTGAAATAATTAAATTAATTTGACCTTGATTTTTAATGTACTGTTAGTTTTTTTTAACTTATTAAAATAAGCGTTTATTCCTAAATTAATAACAATAATTCATGGTTAATTTGAATCGGTAAAATATTTTACTTTCTCACAAGTTTTGTTACTAACGTATGGGAAACCTTTTGAATTGAGCAACAGCTCATCCATGCACTTGAACGCCTTAAGATGCCGGAAGGTGAATCCCGGGTAATTAGAGACAAAGCGTGTAAAAGAGTAAAACAATCAACAGTTCTAATTTAATATTGAAATTCTTCTAAGCACTTTAAGTCAAAATCTTTAAAAAATAGGATTTAATATTTAGTTAGAAATAAATCGTTTGAGTGCATTTTATAATTCAACTACAACTATGTAATCTAATGACAATACATATAACATCTAAAACTTACATTAACGATTTTAATTGACCTTTAATTGGAACTGTTAAAAATGTTTTTGAAGATTTGACTTGATAAATATATAAATAACAATAAAAATGATTAAATAATAATCAAACCTCTAATATTAATTTAAAAAACTGAATTGTATGTGAAAATATTGACTAAAAAAAGGTTAAAATACTTTTCTAGTACTTCCATCGGTTTACAATAGCATTAAAAATAATATATTATTGCATGCGTAAAAAGTCTACTGATAATGGGCTTTGTAGAATTAAATTTTCAGTGTAATTATGCTTCCGAGCTATAAAATATTTTTATGTTATTGAAATGCATATATATTTTCAGCTGGATATTCCACATAAAAATGTCGTGCTAAAAATATAGTTTACGGTATTAAAGTGGTCATTGAACGCTTAAAAAATGACTTCAACCTTAGCGGAGCCATTTTATCACGCAAATGTTTTCGATATTTACATAAAAAGGGTACTTTTACAGCATACGAATGGCGTACGAATTCAAATATATATGAGCATCAATAAATATGATATTTGCCTTGTAGCTTTTTTATTTTCCTGAAAATATTTGAAAGCCAAATCCAAAAGTCGTACTTCACAATTTGTAGTAAAAGTCAAGAGGTATTTTTTCAACATGCTCTGCTCTCGGATATTTTTTTTTTCAAACCATGATCATTTCGAGCCTGCGATGTTTTTATTAAAAAAAAAACACTTAAACCAAATTGATCTTTTATAAGAAAATGAAAATACCAACTTTAAAACATAATAACAATATTGATTAAGTGTCGCAATTTTTGGAATATTTTTTAATGTAATGTTTAGTGAATTTTTATCCTTTTCGACATTTTCCCCATATTGATCGATTATTTGATGTGGCATATGTATATAATTTGTGCATAACGTTTTGGTAAAAAATATTAAACTTTCTTATTTTCTAATAGAATATCAATATAAGGTTTTTCAAAACCATCCATTATTTTTAATTGAAACTTATAAAACTAGGTTACTCATTTTTCTTCTAATTTCACCTAATCCAACAAGTTTTTCGAACGAAATAAATCAAGTAAGTGGTCATATTTTCACCAAAAATTTTGGGAAGTAAAATGTTCGTATAACCAGTAAATGACATTAGACTTAATACACAAATTAAAAAAATATATTTTTTCACTATAGTCAATTGAATATAGTCAATATAGTCACTATAGTCAATACACATTTTTTATTTTTTAAGATTAATGATAACTACGCTTATTTTTTTTATATACTCATAACAGAGTATGTGAATATTTTAATCTGAAAAGTTCACTCACGAAAATTGTACTACTCGTATAAATATAACAGTTAACTGTTAAAACTGATAATTTTGTTAGTGAATGTACATAACTTGAGCGATTCAAATTTGATAACTTTGTTGTTTTTTTGGTGGATTTTTTTAAAACTTTATTAGCAATTCTATTCAACCAGTAAAATAAAAAAGTTAAATGAAGACATGTTTTTCTTTGAATATACGTTACGTAGGTATTTATATTGGGCATTACTCAAACGGTGTATAGTTAATATTGTAATCATTTATATTTATACTAAAGCAATACATTACACATAATCTAAGTCTTCTTCTACTATTTAATATAGAAGAGGTATTTTTATTTTTGAAGTAAAATATATTTCCAGCATCTTAAAGCCTCAAATTCTTGAAAGTAGTTTCAGCGGTTGTCGGCCTTTATAACCTTATAGGTGATATATATTGCATTGTCTGTTTTCAAGAGGGATTTATGGTTTATTTTCGCATTTATTTGAAAAACGTTCAACGAAGACGGAGGGAAAAAACCAAAATGACTTTTTCCACGTCTTATTTTGAATGAGGACTTACCAACGCTCACAGTTCACTTCTTACCTTACTGCTATATGATTTATGTGGATAGTTTTGTTGTTTTCTACTGGGAAATTTTTATTTACTGTTTTTACCGTTAAAAAAAGTATCTATTCTGTATAAAATATTTTCTACGATATACGGTTCACTGATTTTAGTGTTTAAGATATTATTGCTCAATACACAAGTACGATATGGCAACCAATTTTCTAAAAAAACGTTATTGCAGTCAATGGATGAAGAATTATAATTTATTTTGTCATTCATTATTAAGAGCAAAAATGTTTTTTTTTCTTAACTTTTATACGTATAATTTATTTTAATTTATTGTATGGCATGTCTTTCTCTATAATATTTCATAAAGTTTTATGAATTAATAGAAGGCTGCTGTTCTTGTTTTTTTTGTCGTTTTTTTTTAAATTTTAGACAGTTATTTATATTACATTTAATAACATGATAACATGTTTTTTTTTAAATTCAACTTGACCGTTCAATTAAAGTCATATTTGTTCAGCTAGTTAATTTTCAAGATAGAAAGAAGCAGTATTTTAAAAGAGTTTGTTACGAAAATGATTTAAGATCATGCAAAGTATCTTATATAACGGTGCAATAAATTTTATATACAGCTAGGGCTTTAATGCCAGTTTTAAAATATGGTGTTAGGTTCCCGAAAACAAAATGATTTATTCCCATCTTTCCGTCTGAAATTTTCTCAGAAAGTCCATACATTGGTTGTATCGTAGCAAACTTTCGCAACATTAAAATGTCTCATGATACAAAATTTGTGATTGGTTAATGAGGAAACGGTATCATTTGAGTTTCGTAACAATTTCAAATTATGGAAAGTCCTGCGGTTGAGTTGGGTGATTTCATTGGAAACTTATCTTTGAAAAGTTGGTATTTAATAGCAACGTAAATTACTTCCGTTTATTGTAAATTTGTGCCAATTTTCATGGTGCTTTGTAAATAGTTATGATTGATAGTCAAAGGTTACGAGAATGTCATACTAAAAGCACTTTGTAAAGTATAGCTCTAAAAATATATATAACTCGACTAAAAGTTTTTTTAAATATTAAAAAAAATAAAATAAAGATACACTAATGTTGTGCTTACTATTTTAAATTGTTTAAATAATAAAAAAAAATACACACCGATTGTTTTGTCAACTTTTTGAAGAATATAGACTTAAAATTCGACAAATAATATAGAAGTAATAATGAATTTTTCTGTTTTAAATCCCCAAATTTTAGAGGAGTAAAGAATAACGATATTAATTTGAAAAATCAAGCAAACTCTCAAGATTTGAAACCAGTACAAGTAGCTACTATTTTATAGTTATTTATTAAGCTTTGGTGATCAAATGTCAGTACACTTTTCTATCTTTAATCAGTATTCGAGACATGTACTTATCTAGACTTTGTATCTAATAGAAACTTTGCCTACGTACGTTCCTGCTACTTAATATTTTCCTAGCGATATATGAAAAAGCTATTTGAAATTATTTTTACCGAAAATGTGACCGATTGATATATTAATTTACAAAATAACATTTTTGCTGAGTACCGTGTATATTTCTTTTCCAAGCATGAGTAAAAGTTATCTCGAATAAACGTCTGTTCTAAATTATAAGACAAAAGCAACACGACGGATAATATCCAATTTAAATTCTGAGCTCTCTTTAGGTACAGTTATAAAATCAGTTTTAAGCATTTTTTCTTCCTTTATAACCTATATTTGAAATGTTTTTATGTAAGATTTCAGTCTTTTGCGCTATATTAATATATCTGGAGGCATCTAAAGCAAATAGATTTCCAGCCGGGTGCACCAACTCGTGAAGAGAGCATTGCATAACAACATGAAGCATACTCTACGTACAGTGAGAAATTGTTTTCACTAGGCGAATGTTAAAACAAACGAATAAATTGTAGCGAATTGTAGACATTTTTCTGAATTTAATTCACCATACAAGAAACTAAGCTATGCAAAAAATCCAACAATTCAGTTTATCGTACACATTTTAAAACAGTTCATAAATATACAATAAAATATTGATATAACAGACTAATGTGGGCTATAGAGCAATCGTTTAAGTCGAAAGTCCGTCATATACTAAAATAGGTTTTTTGAGTGCGTTTTGGTGAATAAATAAAGAGACAGTACATTATTTGCATGACAAAGTAGTGAATTTTCCTTACATCGATAAATAATAATGCTATTTTTAAATGTATGAATGATGTTTGATTGGGATGTGACTAAGCACACGGAAAAATATTAGCCAAGACGCATTAAAACTGTTATATAAAAGGGTAACTACAGCTGAATTAAAAAAGTCTAATTGCACGAAGGTCCATAATATCAAAATTTTAGTGTATAGATAACTATTAGGGGTTTTTTCAAATACTAGATAAAGTGATTTTTTTCTTATGAATTATTTCTAGCAATTGGAACAATAACTAACTTAAAAAGTGTACTGAAAGCTTGGACGTGTAATATATGCTTAGGATTACTGGAATATTAACAGTAAATAACTGATTTAAAGAATTCCTATTTTCAATATTAAATTATAAAAAATACGGTGCACGTAAACTTCAAGTATTTAATTTAGAAAATTAGTTTAACATTACATTTATCTCTGCCTTAATTTCTAAATGTGAAGATGTATAGAATATTAAATAATTTATGGTTATGTTTTACTTGTTTTGAAGATATTTTTTTGAAATATGACACAATTATGATTATTTAATATACAGTCGCTACAAAAAATATTATTTAATTATTTTAAATAAAATATTGTTGTCCGAAATATTTATTTCAGATATCATTTTGCTGCATATTTTTGTCAATAAATCAGTGTTGGGCATTTGTGATAATGATTTTGATATTGACGTAGAAAGTATTTTCAAAGAGTATTTTCTTTAACCATTGTTGTTTTTTGATGAAATTCTAAAGTAATGAATTTTACAAAGTTTTCGGAAAATATATTTTTATGAATTATTAAATATATTATATTATATTAAAAAAAAAAAAAACGAAAAAATTTACCTTTGTAATTAAGCTGATTTTATGTTGTATACAGAAATAGAAGGTTTACTCTTATTTCTTGTCTATTTATATACAGCATATAAAACAATTCTGTGTTAAGTAATTCTGTTTAATATGTAGATATACACGAAATGTAAACCCTGTGTAAATAGTATAAAGGGTTTGTATGACATCGAATGTTTTAAAACTTTGCAATATAATACGTTACCTAATGGAGAATATAGCTCCAAGCGATGAACAATTAAACATTTCTGACATGATATAACCATTATTCAGTTTAAAGGTCACATTGAAATCAAAGACAATCACACAAACAACGAGTTTATGACAAAAATGTTTTAATAAAAAAATAACTATTTGTAGGATTGGTTTGTATTGCAGCATCGATTAAGCCGAACACATGATTGCCCACTAATTTGCGATAGTTAAAAATTATAATATTTTAATAGTAGAAAAACTGACGTAACAAAATGAACATTACATACTGTTATTTAGAGCGTATATTATTGTATTGGTTGAGTGTTTCTAACCAAAATTAAAAAAAAAACGACTTTATTCTAAGGTTTGATAAATACGTAAGCGTGTATAAACATACTGCTAAAATTTACACAATATAATTTTACTATAAATGTAATGTTATACCGGACCTTTGTTCTTTTGGCGTATCCCCAGAGTACCACCAAGTGACCAATTCTGAGTATGTTCAAGTTATGTTTACAGTATATTTGAATACAATTATTTCTAAAAACTTTGTCTCCTCTTGTATCTACTAAACACACTTTGTGATTTCATTTAAATATAAAATCGAATTTATATTAAAAAAAAAACAATTTTCCACCAATAAATTTAGTGATTTTCGGAGGTCTATACTAATTACCGACCAAATTAATCTTACAAACAGTTATGAGTATATTTGTAGTTTTGGAAGTCGAGAAATTTATAAAGTTTCAAAAATTTGAAAAATCCTTACTCAAAAGGATTTTTTCGATTCTTGGTCCCGTATAAATATTTAGTTTTGATGTATTCGTATCTTTTTTACTTAAGGTGCCAACATCTTCTATCACTCGTAAACTGACTGATATTAAAAAAAGGAAATATTTATATTTAAAAAATACGATAATGTTTTGGGGTTGTCACGCAAAAGAAAAGTATCGGAAAAAAAATCGATACCGATCAAACAGGGTTTGCATAGCGTAGATAGAACCAGTAAAGTCGCTGGATTCACGGTCTATGTAAAGGCAATAATCCTGAGACGTAGAGAGACTGGCCCTCTTTAAGTATTCAAGCCGCATTCGGCCCAGCGTTACCCCCTGTTCACTATAACGAAAACGAAAAATAATATATTATGGATACTGATCTGTCTTTAAAAGCTGTTTGTTCAGTGCGGCGTTAGTACTTGCCGGGTCAGGCTTCAGAATCGGAGCTTTACAAAATACGACACAGTATTTAATCGCTTTTCGATTTTCAAGTAAACATTTCAGCTTATTCGTGAATTGTAAAAGTTTTAAATGCTACATTAATCGATCAATGCCATTAAAGAGATATACCTTTCAGGAAATTATATTTAGAATTTATTACTTTCATTCAGTATACATCTGATAATCATTGGTAAAAAATATTTTATGTAAAGAAAACAGTTTGATAAATATTAAAAAAATGTTCTTTTAATTGTCCTTGCTTTTACACCTTTTGTGCACATTTTTTTAAAAAAGTTTTTGCTTCAGTCGCGATAATCCTTAGCTGATTAAAATCAGTCATGGAATTTTTTCAAAATTGATAAATACTTAAATTTGAATCGTTCAAATTATGTATATTAACACAAGTTTTATCACTAACGACCCAGGTTTTGCCTTTCGGCATCTTCAGGCGTTCAAGTGCATGGGTGAACTTGAACATGGAGGTGCCGCGTGGCGGCCATATGCTCCACATAGGGAGCGAACACAAATTTGAAATTTCACCAAGCACCTTCAGTCGAAATCTTTAATTATGATAAAAACTTATAAATATTGTTTGTTTTCATAAAAAAAAGTTTTTTCTCGAAGAAAGAACAGTTAATGTTAGAGATAAGCGTGTTGACGTAAAAATATTTAGACAACTTGTTTAAAACGTAGTTTCACAACATTTTTGAGCCTGTAGCTCCTTTTGAGTCTCACATTTTTCCCTGGCTTCCATACCCGTACTAATAAGCTTTTTGAGACTCGGGGCACAATAATTTCTAGATTTCGGGATTGATGACTGCGAAAAAAGAGAAATTGAAAGATTCCAAAATATTTATTTTTTTCTTTGAAAAAGTTGGGAATTACAGATTATACAGTTATTGAAAAATGTGAGACCTTCTATTTTTTACATCGCTGGTGGATTTAAAAAATTTGGGAATTTACGAATTTCTTAAAATGAAAAAATGTGGGACCATTTTTTAGCTCATTTACCTATATTGAATGCTTAGTTCGAATACAAAATGCGCATTATCTTTTCATTGTATTTAGGGTGCTTGTGGCCCCCCAAAACTGTGCTGTGGCTCTCTTAAAATATATTTTTGTGGCCCTTTAGAACATGCTATGAACCTTGATTGAGAAACTTTGATTTAATGTATTTAAATCGTTGCTTAAAATAAAATAGTAACTAGTTGATTATTGCCTATTTTTTTCAAAAAAATAGCTAGTGTAAAATTGAGTCGTGAGATTTAAAGTTATGTACATAAAACATTGCATTTCTCCTATAAAGTTTAATTAAGGCACAAAAACAGAATTTTCTTAACAAACTGAAATATGGAATGGTGTGTTTAAGGATTTGTTTCAGTTTTCAAAAGTAAGTTTATTTTCTATACACAATTTCATACAATATTCTTACTCCATGTTGTATTCCTGGTACAAAAATCATATTTTCATGACTTTTCCATGCTGATTCAGTGTTTTTAGTATGTCTTATGATGTGGGTCGACAGGGGAAAGCCGATTTTTGTGTCGCGCGATTTGATTTACCCGCGCTACACAAATATCGGTAAAATATGAATTTTAATCAAAAAATGAACCGAAACAAATCAACAAAGGAAATAAAATGTGTATAAGCTAACTGAAAAATATGAAATATCTATTGCGTATTTATTTTATGATACTATAAATATTCCCTTTTATTTTTGAAACGCTATTAATTTTTTCAAAACTGTTACATCAGAAATTACCTGCGCTTACATGAGTTTTTTTTCATTTGCACTACCGTTAGTAAATATATATTAAAAACATGAAAAATTGTACCTTTTGAATTTAATTCCTTTTTAAATTTCATGTATATTATCGCATATGTTATCGTACATTTAACTTTAAAATACGTTTCTTTGATTGAAAAAAAAAATGGGTAAAAAAGAAATAAAACGAAATTGAAACTGCTTAATACATTTGACAGAATTCGTTTGTCTTATACGATGGTACGAGCGAGCAAATCAAGACATTTTTGTGAACTACTGCAAGATAAAGAAACGAAATATTTAAGCAGGTCATTACGAGAAAATACTTTCTTTTCTTTTGAATTTGCAAGTAATGAAGCATTCGCATATTGATAAGGGTAGAAAATAAATATTTGATTTATTGAGTTTTCATCATCGAAACTATTTCTTGAAAATAAAACTTTGCGAAAAAAAGTTTTTTGTTAAACTTATAACGGGCACTTTGAGATAATGGTCCTCAACTGAGCGAGAACTTTCTGAATCATTCAATCGTCGGTGAAAGCGCTGACACTAAGCAAATAATATCACAGTAAGTTTCATTTAGTCTGTCAGTCGATGTCTAAGTGAGTCGGGCTTCCCCCTCTTCATATTCTAAGCAATTCACGTCCGATGCGAGGTTAAATCTATAAACTTTCCTGTGATACCCGACGAGCAGTGGCGACACCGATATAAAAATAAGTATCACATGCATTTTTCATTAACATATATGTAGATGTTAAATAATATAAAAGGTCAGCCAATATAAAATACTATATTTTTACTTATATTCAACACTTCATATTTATCAATGGCGTGATATAAAAAAACTTTCAAATTTAAATTAAAAAAGTTATTGAACGAATCAGAAAAGATTTCTATTTGTGTAACATAGTATTTATATATGCTACTTAATAGCGCAAACTGATAAATAGCTTTTTTAAATAAAGACATGCCGATATTTGAATTAAATGAAAGTGATATTTCTTACTTGTAGTATAAAATGCTAACAATTCAAAAATGAAATAATATAAAAAAACTTAGTATGTACATGATTTAACATTGCCATTTTATTATCAATATCGAAACTGGTGTTATTCCTGTTCGTTAAAAAAAATCGTACAAGTGACGTCTAGTAATACATCCAATGGTATTTATTACAAGGCAAACTCAAGGAAAAAGTCTCCATGCAATATTGTATCGTAATGGTGTTGCTAATATCTAGCCGTCATTTTCAACGGGTCACCTGTAAAAGCCCGTTTTAATTTACTCAATTTACAACGTTGAAAACGATATAATGAATACTTCTGTGAAAAATTACCTATATAAAATGCTTTTGTTTCATTTTAAGTCGATAAGATTAAAATAACCATTATTTTATAATACAAAAAGTGTAATTTAAGATTTCGAATGAAGGTGCTTGGTAAAATTTCAATATTAAATTTGAATTTAAATGAAGTATTGAATATGCCGGGGTCTCCACTGCTGTACCCTATATAAATATAGTCATAAAACCTTTTCCGACAAACAAATAAATATAATTCTTAAAACCACTCACTACTCAAATCTTTGGGTATTCCCATGAGCTCTTCCTTTTCGCCAGCAAAGCTTTAAACTCAATAATACATTTATTTATTATATAAGCACGAACCATTCATTTACAGAGGGTTAGTTCAAGTTCATCCATGCACTTGAACGCCTGAAGATGCCGAAAGGTGAAACCCGGGTCGTTAGTGACAAAATCTGTGAAAATGTACATAATTTAAACGATTCAAAAAAACAAAAAGTGTACTCTAAATATTCATATACAACAAATGATTTCATTGGGATATTCGTTAAAACCTGACTTAAATATATTTTGTAGTTGTCTTACAATTTGTGTTCTTTTTTAAATACATTTCACATCGTATATTTTAATCTTTGCTGTAATATTTTTCATACGCTCGTTTTAAATACGTGCGCTACTGTAGCTACTTACCTTACTCAGTTTGCCGATATTTTTAAAGGGACGGTTATTGCTTTTCGACTATGGCGGAGGCTTGCGGGAATCCGGTCGTATAAATTACACGTACTTTTCGTAGCAAGTTATCATTCGCTTCTATATTGATGGCTCCATCTTCCCTGGCATAGGTGTATTAAAGAATTCGAAAAGTTTGCTCGGTCATGAGACCAAGAGAATCGTTTGGTGTCCAGATTTGTAACTTTTTATAACCGGGATCAAACGATAAAGTTTTGTGAACGAGCCGTACGCGATACGATTCAGGAATGAGAGGCCCAACGAGTAGCTCTGAATGTGAACAGTATCAAAACGGAATATTCCAGAATCGTTTTGCATTGAAATCATTGTATACATTCCCAATTTATTTTTTATAAATGTTATGAGGACCAAGTACGCTTAACACATCTTCATTAAATGTTTAAAAATCAAGTCAGTTAACCAAATATCGTAAATCAAATGCTTGAGTAAAAAATGATTATTTTATCATATGTCTTACAAAATATTTTCAATTAGTAAAAACACAATATTCCTTTGTACTTCATTCCACTTTATTTAATATGTCAGGACCGGTTTCGCTCATTACGAGCATCGTCAACTGTTGAACTCGTAATTTATTTATTTATTATTTATTTATTTATTTATTTATTTAATTAACATTGCAAAAGGTTGACAAATTATAAATTTAAAACTTTTACAATGGTGAAAAATATAGTACAATTTAATATTAAAATCAGTAGAAAAAAAAAATGGCAAAGAAGTCAACTGAGTAAGCTCCGACGAACTCTACTTTAATACATAAAAAATAGTATTCGTCGGAACTCACCCACGTCTACGTGGAATATGTCGACATCCGAAGCAAGTAATGAGTAATGAGCGAAACCGGTCCTGACATATTAAATAAAGTGGAATGAAGTACAAAGGAATATTGTGTTTTTACTTATATAATGCCCTTCCACCAAGTATTGACAGTGAACACCCTAAAAATATTTTCAAGTAAGCTTAGCGTGAATATCAGTTTAATATTTATCAATGAATCTTATATACTTTTGTTAAACAAAAAACACATTCTTTAGAATTACATAATAACAACATTATGTGTCTACGTTCTAGGAATAGTTATATTTAAAAAAACACCAACAGCAAATAATGGCTTGTGTAAAAAAAATAATATTAAAATTGAAACAAAATATTGTCGTAATATAAACAAATAAAGGTAAATTGATGTCACTACTGAGGTAAAACGATAAACTACCAACCGCTTCATGATAAAATTAAATATTATTAAATAATATAAAATATATTTTGTAAAACAATGTTAACTAATAATATATAGATTATACACATTTACATGTTCAGACATTGATTCAATTATTATAAGTGACTGCTAGAATATATTTTCTGATAAATATTTAAAATAAAATAAAATTTAGATAGAATTTTTCGTATGAACATGACCACCTAAGCACAATATTTAAATTAATAAATGCTATCTACGAAAAATATTTTTTAAGATAAGTAGCTAAAAATTTCAATGTATACTTTTAACAATTGCGTGAATCCGTAATAGCTATCAAGTATTCTTTTACTTCTTTTAGATTTAAATACTTTGATATTTTTAACAAATCATAATAAAATTCATTGTGAAAATACCAATTGAATCAACATATTCACTTAAGATATGTAATACGGTTAATGGTTAATGTAATCATTTGTATGCCAATATTTGTACTTGTTTTTTTCAAGAAAGACTAATATTGTCAAAAACTATACTAAAAGAATATATATAATGAATGTGTTTATAATATTTGTTTATTTTTAAACACGTCTCTTGATGAAATAAAAAAGAAAATGTTACCTAAAAGGTCAAAATGTCTATTTATAAAAACGGACTAAGCAGCCCAAGAGGTTGACAAAATATAAGCAACAAGTGATCCAAAATCCGCTTTGATCATTATTCTTGAAATACTTTGAAAAACCTGTTATACCGATGAAAGTTATCCCTCCTTTGCGGAGCTTTTCAATTACTTTAAAACTCATTTTCTCAGCATTCTGTCCGCCTTTGTATTTGGCCTATTCAAAATATTTAATGCATGGGCGGGAATAAATCGCGCAGCCTCATTCTAATGCAGGCGACGATGTAAAATCTTTAAAACAAGTTTAAGGAGATGTTTTATTCATTTACCCACTAAAAAGTTTTACAGCTAAATTATATTTACATTGATGAAAATATAAACATGGTAACACATTGAAGTAATAACAAAATTCTTAGAAAGTCAACATTTTAAAAATTCAATATTATTATTATAGCAATTAAATTCTTTTATACGCTTAAAATTTTTATTCGTAAAATATTTTTTGATAAAACGATGCCGACAAAAAAATAATAAAAATTTAGCAAGCTTCCAATTTTCGATTAAAAATGTTTCAGTTAATAAGCTAAAATAGTAAAAGTAGTTTTCAATATTATTATTTTTTTGACTCTGAATAATTTTTAGTTTGTGTCATATTATATTTAATTTTATCAATTAAAAATTCATAATTTTCGACAAATTAAATTTTTATCTATTTTAGCAACGTATTGTAAAATTAATTTAGACATACCTGCTAGTAATAAGCAACATTTGTCTAATAAGCAAGTTTGTTATTGATATTAGTAGACTACTATTTTAAACTTGAATCGAAACATACGTAATATGGTACAAAATTTATATGAAAAAAAATACAAAACAATGAGAATACAATACTTTGTATACAGCTTCGGAATATGAACCACATATAAATGGTAAAATTACATCTTTTTTTACTACGTGAAACTATTTTTGTGGAAGAAATCTGCAGAAATAATACAAAGAAGAAGAAATCTACAGAAAATAATATGGTAACACAAATTCTCGGCCACGTTTTCAAATATCAGCCACGTACACATTCTATGTGTTTCTCTGTGTTATTACATAAGATATAGTAGAACCAATAACACTGAAGATTACGTTTGTTTTTGGTTCAAGAAAACAGTGAAATTTGGCCACAGTAGTTATCTTATAACTTCGTATCCGATTTAGTTTAATCGCTACAAAATTATGCCTACACAAAAATGATGAAATTGGTTATATTTTATATTGGTAAACTGGTTCGTAAAATACTACTTTATTTGAAATAAATATGTTCTTTTTCAGTACCAACAAATTGTGCTAATTTTTATTTTCCAAGTAACTATATAAAATCACATTTCGCTACCACATAGCAACAGATAAAAGGGAAAAAATATGGCATTAAGATAAGTATGCCAATCAATTACTGAAATAATGAATCACTAAAATATTTTATTTATACAAAAAATACCCCATTTAAAAGAAACATTTTACTTTTACCATAATTGATATTGCCCTGTAATTTCAGAGCATCAGGGAGATTAGTAAATTAAAAAATAATAATACACATAAAAAACAAACAGTTGTCGTAGACAAACTTCTTTCAAGGTACCTCCTTTAGGAGGCCATATGCTCCACATTGGGAGCGAACATGGATAAAAAATGTGAATATATCTTTTTCCAGATTAGTGAAACCGACAGTATTTTACAAATAAAAAAAAAGTTTTTTTTTTTAATCTAATTGACAAACTTAATGTCTAAGCTTGTATGCGCTTGATGACAATACAATAATTTACTTCTATGGTGTTGTGTGTAGATATCAAAATAAGGTGAATATTGTGATCCCAAAAAATACATTTTTGTGTTGTATTTATGCGATATAAAATAAAAAAAATATATAAAATAAATAATAAGTTCACTACAAAAATCGGCACAAAGTATTGAATAAGCAAATTATTAATACATAATACGTTACTTTACTCTATATTTATTGTGTATAAAATATATATTTGTTTTTCAATTCAAATTCAAAACTCTTCTCATTACACTATAATTAATATAAAATATAAATTAAATTTTGTCAAACGTTGATTGTGGTTTTGACTATAGCTGCATTTCAAATAATAATCAAACAACCCATCAAGTAATAATGCACTATACTTTTCAATAAATCTCTGTGATAATCATGATAGAATACATGTTTGTATTATTCATACAAAACTTTGTGTGCGTTACATGAATATTTGAATTTAATAACCCAAAATTTTGTCGCATTACATTACAAAACCGTGTAAATATGCTACCAATTATACCTGAAATTTTCAGTGGACGGTAGCCAACAATATTGCATTGAATGCATACATAGGTATGAATCCTGATGGCGGTTAGCGATAGAGGGTTTACGTGTGTACACCCAGTACTCTTTTTACGCGACTTTTTTATACGGCACCGTTCCTTTTATTTACGCGATTTATGTATGTTTTTATGCATACATATATGTTTATCTATTTCTCATTGTAATTTAAGATTTCGACTGAAGGTGCTTGGTGGAATTTCAATATTAAATTTGAATCATTCAAATTATGTACACTCCCACAGATTTTGTCACTAACGACCCGGGTTTCGCCTTTCGGCATCTTCAGGCGTTCAAGCGCACGGATGAACTTGAACTGACGCTTAGTAAATGGATGTTTCGTGTTTATATATTTAATAAATGTATCACTAAGTCAAAAGCCATCAAGTTCAAGTTCATAGGCGTCAGTTCAAGTTCATCCGTGCGCTTGAACGCCTGAAGATGCCGAAAGGCGAAACCCGGGTCGTTAGTGACAAAATCTGTGGGAGTGTACACAATTTGAATGATTCAAATTTTCTCATTGTAAGTTTATAATAAATAAAGATATAAGTGGTTATTAAGTAAAAAAATATCTATTTTTGCGCCAATTTGAAGAGAAAATCTAAGTTTTTCATACTTTTAATGAAATATTTTGATTATTGGAACCAACATATACTATGTGAAAATCAGGTTTATTTTACACGACTTTTCTGTTACCAATGTGTCGCGTAAAAAAAAGATCGGGTGTATACATTACTAATTCGCTGCGTATTTAATGCAAAAGATGAGTTGTTTAATCTCTGTAAAGATAATTGAATGTGATTTAATTTTATTTGAAGTGTTATACGCGTTTATGTTGAAAAACAAAAACTTTTCGTTAATAAAACGTTTTACAAAATGTTCAATAAAATCATGTTATTAGAATTTAAAGTACAGCATTCAAAAAATACTACACTTATTTGTACTAATTCCACTTTAATTTTATATTATAGCAGTTTCGCTCATGACGAGGATCATCAGAGGCCAGTTGATAGTGCACATCATTAGTGAAATCGATAATATTAAATAGAAGTGAAATTAGTATAAATAAGTGTTTTATTCTTTTAATACAATGTCTTCCCATAAAATGTTGACAGTAAACACGTTAAGAGTTATTTAAAGTATTTTTATTTATACCATAAATTGAAACAAAATAATTAATACTTTTTCATATTTACACTAAAACTGAATATAAGTTGAGTATATAAATGAACATATTATATGACACATAATCATATTCAATTCGTTGATAAATGGTAGCCTCCTCATGGAACATGTGAAATTCTCGTTTCATAAGTTGTCACGTATTTCCGATGAACTGAATCATCTTCATACCTCTTTAGTAATACTAACTAGTTTATTGACCTTGTGTGTAGATTGATCTTTTTGCGCGATGCGCACATTTCTAGATTTTTTTGTCCTGTAGATTGTTTTCATAGTAAAGGTAAAAAATACAAATTTGGTTTAATAACCTATAAAAATAAAGATGTCAGATTTTTTTATATAAATGAGAATTTTTAATGACCCCCCCAAGATCAACTCGTGAAGAAAAGTCATCATTGGCTTCCACTCCCAAGATGAATATTTCATACGTTAATTTCAAAAATCTTAATTTGATATTGGAGGTAATGGCAGCATACCCATATCACACATTAAGTAAAGCTTTCATGGTTAAGCCACAAAGCCGATAAATTTAAGAAACCAAGTATTTAAAACTGAAAAGCACTTTTGGTTACATTCAATTATTATCAAAAATATCATATTTGAAATATCGTCTAACGGCATATAACACCACGCTAGGGACAAAAACATCGTAAAAAGTGTATATTTCTTAAATTTGGGTATACAATAAAATTGCTTTGGTGTTAAAAATATCTGAAGTATCGTTGATTAAGAGTTTAAACGAATACCCGGCATTATATGCTATCACATATACGAAAAAACAAATTTTCCATCGAATGGCATAAAAAATTAGGTTTTAATAAATATCTATATATGCACGCCGAACGACGATTTGTTTTATACATTTTTTTATCATACAATAATAGTCGTTTAGTGAATATTTTCCCACTACACTGTGTGCGTATAGTGAATAATACCCTAGGTCCTTAGGGTGACAAAGGCAAACTAAAAATATATGTTTATTTATTGTCTATTTGATCATCTTATACACATATATATATTTTTCAGTATTTATAACATAAAGGTTCTATATTTTTTTAAAACACCATTATTATCAAAGGAAACCTTTCATCTTTCAATTAGTTTTTTTTGCAATTAAATTTAACGTCTTAAATACAAAGTTACTTACACAAAAACTTTTTCTGCGTTTTTTTTCAAAAATATTGTTTTATAGTTTCACCCTTGTCACTATAAGACCCAAATGTACATAAAGACCATTATTTACTCACAGTAGAACTTTCCCGATTAACGTAAATATTTATTATTGCATTCAAACCATTATACAATATGTTCGATGAGCAGAGACCAATCTTTACGTTGTTTTAAGTCATAGATGATAAAGATTTGTTTTTAAGTCCTCTCTTATGTCATGGTTTTATTGATATTGCCTTTAAATGTGAATTCAATAAAGCACACTTTTATTAGTAATTCATATTTTCTAAATGAAAAAATCTTTGCAAGTCATAAAATCTATTTCAAACTGAAGATTTTTATACGAGTTTTATGCTTTTAAGCTGATATGAAAAGCAAACAAAAATTTTCCACCGACTCCGCAGATAGCGTAATACAAACAGTAATAGTGTGAGAAATTTCAAATCACATAAATGATAATCCACTTCCGCTCTTCGTCTAAGCTCTAATGCATTTCCTGTCTTGCTCCCGACTCAGGTAATGCCTTATATTTCTTCTCAATCGTCTCCAGTCTTCCCGTCTCTGTTCGCTTCTCTTTACGGCAGTACTAGGTATTTTATTGCCATGCATTATTTGATGTTCCTCCCCCGTTCACTTTTATATTGCCTTGAATTTTCTTTACTTTTCCGCCGTATATTTTTCTCCCTCCTTTGCCCAACGATGTGGCTAGAGAAAGAATATCCAACCGGGCTAATGCTGTACCGACAATTCACCCCCTTCATTTCATAATAGATTCAGTATTGTAATAAAAATTTACTCGATAAGAAATAGTAATGTGGATGTTTTATTCCACATTGTAATTTATTATTATTTAATTCGATTTATAGATTTATTACTTCAGTATCCTTTTATATTTTACTTAACAACAATGATTTTTAGATATAACCATTCTACTGATATTTGGACACTTTTGAATTACATATATACATTTTTGAATATGAAATAGCCGAAGCTAACGACGTCGTATGAGAATAACATGCACAATACGGTAAAATATCATCGACGGTGTACCTATACAAATGTACTAATTCATAAATGCAGCAAAAACCTTGTTAATATTTTTAAGGATAATATTTATTTTTGTTTGTCGGAAAAGGTTTATTGATTTTATTTATATAAGGTATAAAAGCGGAGAGCTAGAGATGTGCATCCGATCGCTTAAAATCGGAAGACTGTTCAATTGCGCTCTGTTTATTTCCAAAACTTCCTGGAAAAAGAGTTTGTGAGAATCCGTATTTGGGTGCAACATTTTTATCCCTTGTTCCCGATTGAAGTCGTGTCTTTCTGAAATTAAGTGATTAGCAAAAGCAGACGTGTCTTTTTTCAATCTAAAGGCTGCCATATGTTCTGTTCATTTGGTATTCAATGTCCTTTTGGTTTTCCCGATATAAAGTACTGTATTTTTGAAGAAATCAAATGTTTGAATATGTATCATAAAAAAAATTTGGCGTCGCCTTAAAAATGGGTCTTATCAACCATTTTATTCACTTTGTGTAAGTGTCCAAATAATCTGTAGACTAAAGAAAATCATAACATTTGAATATTTATTATAAATTTGATTATATTTGTGACAAATATAGAACGCATTTTTGAAAATATTTCACGTGCGAGAAGACATAGAAAAAATAGTATAAATTGAAATAAAAATACCATTAAATGAAATCTTACCCAATGATAAAAAAAGAACAATACAGGAAATTTCATAATTATGGAATTATAATTAGAGAACAACAACGAAAATGCTAAAAGCGGATTTTAATTAAGAAACATAATATTTAAATTAATTTTTATTTATTCATCAAGAAATTAAGGTAGCCCAAGAATATTCCGATAAGAATAATAAAAACGATGTTTTCGGCTAAGAATAATAATAAAATATCAATTGAATGTGTATTTGAGTAAATTATTTTGCGTAACAAATTTAGTTCGATATTTGTATTAAAAACATCCGATTTTTTTGCGCTGATTTTTTATATATGTAAAAATGTTGAGTCCACGGCAGAGGTCAACGTCGTTGGCTTCCATGTCGTACCTCATAGGTTCGAATCTCAGTACGAACAGCATTTTTTTTTTGTTCGAAAGCATTGATGTTTGTGATGTCTGAAAATTCCCCTTCGCCATTCGAATCCTAAAATAACGTGGTGTAGTAGTGAAAGTGATTAGCTAAGACTTGCCTGTTTTAGTCCTATCCTTCTTAAAATACCTTCGAAAAAACGAAAGGATGAGCAACTGAGCAACAAGCAGTTCTTGCAGAAAAAAATCTGTTGAGATACCTCCATAAGAAAGTCACATGCCTTACATTGGGAGCGAGCATGGATAAAATAATGTATAAATCTTTCATATAAAACATAATGACAGCAAATAAATTGTTTGATCAAATTTATAAATGATAGATTTACATGACTTTTATTTACGGCACTTTTTTCGTTTTAAGATGAAGCCATAATATCAATGCTATTTAGCTTAGCGCTATAAAAAATATGTTATGACGAATAAATATAACAATGTATTTGGGTGTCCAGAAAAATTGGATAACGAATAATAATTAACACCGTAGAATTATTGATTGATTTTTTAATAATGTGTTCGAGTTTAAATTGTAAATTCAAATTTAACATCCTAAGAATTGTTACAAGAATAAGCGGCTTCAACTTTGTTGTTCTCGGGATTGAACTGTGATAGTCTAGCTAGCAATAGCCGAAGGTTTATCGTCTCGCTTTTTAAATTTGCGGGATGTGCATTTAGAAGGAGGAGCAAAGCACTCTTCCTTCGTAAAAGTCATTCAATCCAGTCAACTTGTGAAGAGGTTATATCACTTTATCGAAATCGGTACTTTCCCAAGATAGAATATAAATAATGATTAGATTTAGACTGTTCAGTATTCAAAGTCTAGAAAGAGGATCCTGCTAATGAAAATCACGAGGCCTGATCAATTGATAGTCCTTAGAAAAAACGTTTTTCTTTTTTATTGCATTGTGGATTGGGCGTCTATCTTTACGTTTTACGTTGTAATAATAGTTGAACTTTTTTTATAAAACATGTTGTTTGACGAAAACTATATTAGAACTTTATAATATTCGATTCAAAACCCCTAATTATGATTTATTATTATATTGGTATATCATTTAGCATCAGCGGTTGAAAATAAGCTGTGTTTATCAACTTACTTTATTTGTATTGATCGATCGGTTATATAACACATATTTTCGTGCAATTTCATGTATCTATTAAATTTTGAAAAAAGTTGAGTGGTACAATGGATACAATTAAAATGATTTAAATCAAATTTCTGACTAATGAAAGCTTTGAAATACGTAAATCTTATAAGAAGTAAATAAATAAAGACTATCTAACATGTTTTCGTAAAAATATACATATATATTAAATGCTAGTGTTATTTATGTCGATACGAAAACTCTTCAACCCTAAGATTTCACGAGTATTTAAATTGCGAAGGTAAATAATTCGATGTGCCTTACTTGCGTTTGCGAAATACGTATAAAAACAAAAATAACAGGTTATTACGTATGAATATGCTTCACAGCGGGTCTATATATTCTGAAGTGCTGTAATAATTTAAAGGTAGAGTTAGAAGCATGCAAAGTGTGGTAATATAAATCGTGAACCGCAGAAATATGTTTGCTTCCTTAAGTAAGACGTGATAGAACTCGGGATCTGCGACGCCCTCTGGAAAAGCAGAATGTGCTTTGGAATTAATGAGACGAATATTGAAATATAACTGCCGATGAATTTGAGTTCTGATTGTAAATATCATTATTTAAAGCATTTTTCAAGTCGGTTATAAATAATTTAAATCATTCTGGTAGTGTATTTGTTTAGGGAAATTCGAAATGAAACTTTTAGCCCGAGACCGTACGATTCCGACTAATTTGAATAACAGATTTGACTGTAAAGAGAATTTTTAAATATTACTATAATGTTTTTGTGTATCTCAACCGCCTTATAAACATAATATTCAGAATATGTATTTTTTTATTTTGTATAGTAACAGTTAAGCAACATATTATGTTATTTACTGTTTTGAATATTATATATTAAATGTTCCTTTATTCAATATCCAATTACTTATTATTTTACATAAAAAAACACTTTTGCAAAACATAACCCTTATAATTTTACTAAAGGAAATTATTTTATTAGTGTATAAATTGTATACTTGTGGGATTTGATAAAATTATCGATTGGTGTTTTATGGAAATAGAATTCATAAGAAGCTTTTATATTTTGCATTCATAGCTTACAATAAATTCGGTTTTTTCATGGACATTGAAAATACTTTATCAGAAAAAATCCATTTGGATTTTTTATACTATAAGGTAAGTTTTAAATAAATAAATCGAGTTCTTTATAATGAATAATTTCACAAGATTAACTACACACAGATGAAATGTTTACAAATACCTGATGAAAAAAAGAGATAAAAATGTTATGGGCAGGCATCAAAGATTTTATTTCAGTCAGACCGATTGTAAATAAATAAAATATCGCCAGAATACTTATCAGCGATATGGCCATAAAACTTCCACACCCTTACCTCATATTTGAGAGTTACTTATTTTTTAAAAAAGCAAATAATAAAACACCAAAGAGAGAAAACTTTACTTATATATATATTTTAGTATGTATGATCACATAAAACTCTTTTGTACTAATTCCAAATTATTTTTGATTAAATCCGGTTTCGTACATCGTAAAAATACTAACACAATATATAACGATAATTTATTTTTACACACTTTAGTGAGACATAACAAAATACTTAATTTATTTTAGTTTTAGTTTTATTTTAATTGGAAATTAGTAGTATTTATTTTTAAAAAATAACCATTTTTAAAAATATATTTTGGATAATTTAGTGTCATTTATTTAGAATTTCCGCTTTCATATATTTTTTTACATGTTTGTCACATTGTGTTATTAGACCTATATTTTTTATAAACCCTGTATCGCTTAAAATATCATCATTTAATAGCTCGAGATGAGCAAAACTGATATCTTTCATCAAAATTATTACATAAGTGTTTTATTTTTGATATAATGCTTTTTCGTCAAGATTGACGGCGAACAAATTAAAAGTGATATTTTTAACATTCACTTTATTTCAAAATATATTCTTTATCACGTTATCTTTATATAAATCAATCTGCCCATTAATGGATATACCTGTTTCTCTAAGTCTTCTAAGCATTTTGTCATTCATTGAAGGTATTAAAGTTCCATATAATTAAAATAACCAAATGAATATTACATTAGCGGCGGTGAAGAATACTTTCAAGGCAGAAATGTATTATCTAAGTCACCTGTCAAAAAACCGCTAAGCTATTTCTCAGGATAGAATAATCAGAAAAAAATCACACGTTCTCTGGCCATATGCGTTCAGGACATTAAATCTAATGCGAAATTAATTATTTCAATGTTCACTCACGTAAAATTCATCGGCGTGTGTTTAATTTAAGTTGCGTGTTAACAATAATTATGCAAATGAGTAATTATATATTCGGCGCTCGTAACAATTCAAAGGGACACTAAAACGATTGGAAACCCCCTCTTTTTGCATGACCATTAGCGAAGGTGCTTTTGGACTGCCACTATAAGCTTAAACCTCACATCGACTTAGGAGGTATCGCGACGAAAGCCTAAACATAATCCATTTGGGAAATTTGACTGGATGTTTATGAAGTATTTTTAATTTAAAACTTTTATAAACCATAAGCAAAAGTTTTTCTGGTGAAATTGTTACCTGAATAATTCTACTTTATGTTATTTTTGTAATTCTTTTTCTTCTCTATAAATGACGGCATAAGCATTAAATACGAGAATAACTCTTTATTTATATTGAAACTGTATTAAACTTGTATTGTAAAACAATAGCTTGAATTAATTAATCTATTAAAACGGAACATATATAATATAATAAATACACATAATTTTTTCAAATTTGTAAAAAAATGAATGCAAACTTAAGCAAACACCTAAATATCATTAGTTTAAGAAAATTTTTCATTACAAAAAATATTTTTAATGATTTTGAGACTTTATTTAATACTATTTAATACTATGACATAAACATTTATCAGGTAATACTTTCGATGGGTTCGGCGGTAACTTTGTGGAAGTTTATTTTAATATGAAATTAAAAATAGCTTAGATTATTCCACGTATTGTGCTACTAACTTTGACATGTGTTTTGCCCCGTACTTCAAGCTTTGTGAAAGTAAGATTGTCTGAGGATGCCTCTAAAAGAGGCGAAACACGTGTCAAAGTAAGTAGCACAATACTTAGAACGGTTTAATTAATTTTTAATTTAATTTAAATTTTATATTTATCAGGTAAGTTCAAAGCAATTTTCGCACGAGTGACGACGTCTACGACTTCATATTTATTTTATGAATGTTTAATTATTATTTTATTCCTGAGCCAATATTTTCATTTTTTGTGTAACCTTCTTTTTAATATTTTGTTTTATTTATTAAAGTAATAAGAATTCTTAAATACGGATTGAAATTGATAAAAAAATATAATTTTCAGTTTTTAACAAATAGTCAGCATAAAATATTTAATGAACGTTTATATTTACAACGTTAATAATTTGTCACTAAGTTATCGAGACTGTTAATAAATTACTTATTTTTCTCAACTAAGTGATAAGAATTTCTGATTAATTATTAACTAGGTAAAAGTCGAATAAAAACGCCTTGAAAATATCAAACATACACAAAAATATATGCCACTTTATACTTTATAACCATATTTTATTCATAAGGGAACTTACATTTTATATTGCAAGTTGAAAATGGTATACCTTCTGGTGCGAAAGTTATGTTTTACGGTCCGCTTTCGTTCCGTTTTCGCGTCTGTGTGCTAGCGGCATAAAGACTGTTTTAATTAAACAAATCAAAGTATTTAAAGCAGTTGTTAAATTTTTATTTAAATATGTATTAGACAAATCCTTTCCAAAATACAATTGAAATTGATTACTGTACTATTTCACTTGTTCTGTTATACTTATACGTTACGTGTTCAAAAAACATCTTCAGACTCAATGACAACTTATTTAAAACAACAATAAAAAAATAATCAATGGATTTTATATTATTAAAATGTTTTTACAAAGTGACCATCAAATCTATAAAAACGTTTGGGTACGAAAAATCCAATAGCGAAAATAAAAATACGATGCGAAATAAATTTAAAAATAACCATCACAAATTCAAATATTTAACATATTATTTGGATTGTTTTTGAAACGTTTAAATGCATGCAGGATAATTGTCAAGTACTTAAAAATACACAGAGAAGTATTTTGCTTCGTGAGTGAGCTTCGCGAGAATTTATGAAGATTATTTATGTTCAGCCTATAAAACAAATACTAGCAGGAGAGAACAACAGAACCTTCTCATAAAACAGACGAATATGTCCACAGGCAATCGCCACAAAGCTAGACTAATCGGTTTACTGCACCGCTAGTATTGTCCCCAGGACGAAGAAAACCTACTTAACATTTACTTTGATGACCCAATGATATGTGTTTCAAATACTTAAGTAGATTGAGATATTAAACAAAGCTGTAATAGCTTAAAGTTCATAAAAAATATAAAACATGTTTTTTATACCAATTTCCTTATATTTAACATGAGCCCTCAAGAGGTGAAGTGATCCAAGTAGTAAAATGGTGAAACTATTCTATTGTACTTAAAAAGTACAATCACGATATTAATTGGTGTTTTTGTGGATTTCATATTTTATTTTAGGGAGATAATACTATTTTGGTGTGTATTTATTAATCTCACTTTACTTTTACGACTTGTAGAATATTATAACGCATTCAACTATTTTTTTTTCATAAAATATCACTCGGCTTACTTCACCTCTCAAAGGCTCAGATCAAAGCCAGTTCCTCCCTAGATGAAAAATTTTAACTGATGGAAATCAACAGAATCAAAAAATAAGCGGTTTTTGTGTTCCAAATATTATATAATTCATAAGATTAAAAATACATTCGACTGACGGCAGCTGAATGTAAAAACACGAATAATCTTAACAATATTCACCGAAATGATTGCGTTATGCTTCACCGAGCAACAAAATGTTTACAGCTCAAGGGTCAGCACGACGACCTTTACTTGTGTTTCAATAAAAGAAAAGGAGGAATCATTATTATCATTACACGTGCTCAACAAAAAGGACATGTATGCAATCGATCGTAGAAACGAGGAAGACTTTTCAATAGTTAATGAAAATGTAATCCCTGTCGGAAGAAAAACATTTCACTTTGGTTTTACAAAAACGTTGTGTCTTGAAAAATATGTCTCTCTTGATATCGGATGAAACGATGGATTTTAATTGAAATTGTTGTTATGCTTTTTGTACATTTATAAAAATACTTCAACACTTTTAAAACTCCGCTGTTTTATTCCAATGGTACTGTTCTTCAAAAAGTGGTTTTAACGTAAATTGATTCAATTTCAAATATGTTTGATTAGCCCTCGTACCTTTTGTAGTAAATGATAATGAATATAATACAATTAAAAATATTTGTTTAAGCTCATGTCCGTTACCAATGTAGAAAATATGACCTCTTAATCGAGTATCTTAACAGAAACTGTTTCTTACTTCAGCTGATCTTTTTTTGTTGAAAATGGTAGGGATATAAGAAAGAGGACTAGGGCAAGACTAGTAGTTAACTAATCACTCTAGCTACACCCGGTTACTCAATTATCGGAATATTGAGAGCGTTTTTTTATAGACATCAAAGACACCCATGCCTTAGAACAGAAATCTAAAAATTGAATGAAAAAAATGCTGCTCGTACTGGGGCTCCCAACTCCCTGGGAAGCCAACAACGCTGACAACTACACCACGGACTCGATAAATAATTTGAAAATATATATATAATTGTCATTAATGTGTGTGTTATTTTATTTCCAATGAACATTGTCATACATAAACGTGTCATGAAAACCAAAAATAAAAACAAACAAAACTCTATTTTCTATTAACAGCTTGTAAGAATCTAAAATTAATCATTGATTTAGTAATGTTATCTAATATTATATTACACATTTGACGCTTTTTATGAATCAAAATAACATTATTGCTTAATTAAGTTGATATTTACTTCATTAAAATAATGTACAAAAAAACGATGTGTTTTAGATCTGATTTCAGAAAAAAAGTTAATGCGTAGTTTAAAAGAGAACGTAATGCCTAAATAGCCATCAAGTTTATAAAAAAATGTAGCATTAAAATACACTGGTTTTTGACTTTATAAAAATGAAATTCATTTTATAAGATGCTCTTAACATACGAATAACTTAATTCGTATTGCAACTGATTAACAAAGTTTATTGTACACTAGTACATTAAATGATTCAATACAATATTATGTATAGTATACACTGTATATAGCAGATAATCGTGTTAGAGGACTTTAAGCAATGAGCACTATTCAAGTGAGGTCAAATACTGCAAATGGCTTTCATCCAATGGAATACCACTGCTATAATTTCTGGCATCCTGAGATTGCGAACAAAGAATTTGAGAATGTTCCTATGTAATTTATAAATGTTATTATATATTTTTTAATAATAATATTTGATTATAAATGAATTCATCCATGTTTTCATTGCTACTATTAAATTAACTATTAATTCACTGTAATAAATAACATATGATCAGAAAATTATGGAAAATGTTGTCATTTTAAATTAAACTGCAGTATACCGTAAGTCAAGGTGTGAAGCCACTGTTTTCATTGGTTGAGATTAAGGTATCAAATCCCGGATCTTTTATGCTATCTTGGGATTTCAGGATTCACAATCTTTCAATCCCGGGATCTCAAAATAACGGGAATACAAAAAAAAACTGGCATTAAAGCTAATTTCTCAAAATCATTTCGAATGGAAAATATATCGCAAACACTTGTGTCCAATATCTCAAATTAAAATTGAAAAAATCTTATCTCGCACTAAAAAAATGATTGCAACTGGATTGTGTATAAAATTGTGAAACAAAAACTGCCCGTTCCTGTCTACGATCGCTGTAAAATATAAAAAGCGAATCAAACCACAATTCATTTTTAGTATTTTTTCCACATAAAATTTATTTTATCAGGACCGGTTTCACACATTGCGAGCATTACCAACTGATCGCGATGCACGAAATAGCTCCTGATCAAATAAATTTTATATGGAAAAAGTACTAAAAATCTTTTATTATTTTATTATAATGCCATTCCACCAAGTATTGACAGTGAAAAATTCATTTACTTATATGAAGATATTATACAAGTTTACATATGTTTGTTTGAGGTACACTGTCGGCAATTGTTGAATTATTAAAATAAATGGTACTGAATTGACAGGAATAAAGATGTAAAAATTGTTTTTTTACATGTAATAGTTAATTCCAAAATCTCAGGATCGGCATTAAGACAATTCCTAGATTGGATGCCCTTGCTTAAATATACTATGTATTGTTTATCAATAATGTATTAAATGGAAATGTTCTGAGATGTGTTTTATGCTTTAAATCCAAAAACGAATATAGTATCTATCTTTCTATAATGTACGGATTCATTGAGCATTTATAAAAATTAACAGATTTAACCATGTCCACTTCCAATGTGAAATATATGGCTTTCTAATGGAGGTTTTTCTACGATTACTTTTTGTTAATCAGTCGCTCAACCTCTCTTTTAAGAGAAGTTGAGAGCAGTAGGGATATACAGATAAAGCTAGGTCAGGACTAGCGGTTAACTAATTGCTCTCGCTATGCCAAGTTATTGAAGGTTTGGAAGGGTAGGAGATAATTTTTGTAATGAAATTTGAATAATGTGAAATAATGTATTTACCCAGACTCCTTACGCACACGTGAAAAGAAAATAAAGATATCTTATACAGAAGATCGCCACTATTAGTCTCAGTATGAAGTCCCACTATCGTAAAAATTAAATTAAGACTATTTTTTTAATGTATTTATTTTATTTCAGTAAAACGCGGATAAAAATAGATGGCTAATAATATGAAGGTGTAACAAATATAAAACTTCTAGTATGCAAGTGGCACTTCTGTTTTGTAGCCAGGTAAAACATTCATAAACATTGATACAAACCAAAAAAAGCTTTTATCAGCTGTAAATAAAAAGAAACCATGTTCTTCATATAACCCTAGGGATATCCCCCGTGCAATATGTTGAAAATTTACTAGGGTATCCGGTTCCTGTTCGTTGAATTTACCTCACGCGTTTCACAAAAATGACCACGTAAGGTGTTTCATGCACAAAATATTCTAAGCAAACTCCGGAAGAAAGGAGTTCAATAAAGATTTGTAGATATAAGACACCGGAGTGGCGAACTAACATATGTGACCTGCTCACCAGGGAACGTACTCTTCTCGTATATTATTTTATTAAAAATAATTTCATACTAGACTAAAAAAATACTGTCGTTTATTGTATTTCTAAGTGAAATGAATTTTAACGTTTTTTTCTAATATTGAGACTATTTTTGCCAACCGAATACTGTTGACATCAAAAAAATAATCTAATACATAAACATTTACAGCTTAAGATCCATTATAAATTAAGTTTCATGGCTAAATTCAAGATTTTTGTTTCTTCCTTTTAATACTGAAAATGTAAACAACATTATGTTTTAAAATAAACGTGATTCTTGATATGGTAGATACAATATTTAATAGTATTTAACAGAGCTGTGGAGTCATGAAAAAAAGTCGACTCCAGCTTTAAAATAATTAACGACTTTGAGTAAATTTTTCAATAATTTTATTTTAACTTCTATATATGTACATATACTATCAGGTTATCTTGAAATGTCAACGCTTTGGACTATTTTGTTTGAATACATATCATTAAATATATTTAAAAAAAAAAATCGAGCCGCTCATTTTTCACTACTACCGCCAAAATACCGTGACTCCGCGACTCCGACTCCGACTCCACAGCCCTGGTATTTAATTATCGCAATGCGCAATACCAAACTGAATTTAACGTAATATTTTATATTTCTGTACATGATACATTGATTATTTTATTGCTGGGCTTGTGGTGTAATAAAAAAAACATTACACGGAAAGAAAATAGGAAAAAGGTTGGTTTTAATGAAAAAATACCTATGAATTGAAAGTTTAATAAGATTGATTTGGTATAAATCATTTACAAGCAATCTCCCAGTCCGGTCCACATTAGACAGGGTGCTTTCGTAAGCGAAAGATTTACAGCGGGCAAATTCTTGCCTGGAGCAACTGAATATTGAATATCGCGAGCGGTCTAGCAGCTCTTTTCTGAATTTTGTTTTTCTTTCTATTTTTTAAGTCTTGTATTCTAAGTCGGTTTTCCTCACACGACCGGCCGTGAAATGTGCTAGGAATCCCAGCATTGAGAAACGGTTCCTTATAAGAGTGAAATAAATTGAATGGAACACAACACGGACTCTTTATATCATCCCCAAGGGAAACAAATAAATCATCTGAAGTAATGGTTTTCTTTGAGAAGTTTTAAAGTAATCAATTGTGATGGAATGTTTTTATTATTCCTATAGAAACACACACGGCAAACTCTTACTTGTTTGCGGCAGGCTGGAAGAAAAAGCAATGTTAACATAAAGGACAAGGTAGAAACACTAAGATGCTTGCTTGCAAGGATAAATTTTAAGAATACCTTTATAAAAAAACAGATAAATCTTCGGAAAAAGAAATATATGTTTGAGAAATAATTGTGTGTTATTTACGATAAACATTGTTTGAAATTCATATCCAATCCGGAGAATTTTTTGTAACTGAAATGTTGTTATAATTTTAATAATAGTTTAATACAAAAAAATATACACAACCTCATTAAAATGTATAATCAATTTGACATTGAAAAAAATCTTTTTACGCAAATTATACAATCTGTTTTGCTATATTTCTTTAATATGATTAGTTTATGGGTGAGAAAGAAAGAATTTTAATACAAAAGTTTTTTGTATACTATTAATGATTGTACTTTGATTATCAAAAATAACTTAATCTTTTAAGATTTAGACTGAAGGTGCTTGGTGCAATTTCAATATTAAATTAGAACGATTCAAACTTAATCTTGATCTTAAAAAAATCATAATAAATTTTTGGTTCAACTTTTTTTGACACAGAAAAGACAGATGAACCTTAATATTATAATAAATCATTAATTATCAACTGTTATTTTATACTTAAAAATAAAAGCAGTGGATTGACAGAGTGATGAATTAAATGAGATAGAATTAGAGAGTGAGCAAGATTTTCTAATGATGCATGAATCACAATAATCACAATGATGATAAAAAGTCCTGAGGTCGGCAGATTGTAATAAGAACATTACTTTAAAAAGAGCGACGCTTCTTTCACTTGAAATGTATTTCATGCCGTACCTGTAATAAATTACCACGCTTTGAGAATAATAGGACATAAATAAAAAATCAAATAAGTACCTTGTATGTTCCCAAATTCTCCACAACGCAAGGTAAATTAGCATCCCTCCCCAGTGCAACTGTAACATTTGGTATGGGCTCGGCAAATCGCGGGTCCTCAGTTAGCACTGTAAAAAAACAAGAATATTTGAATTAAATTTCATACATGTTTTCACGTTTAATCTCGTAGTAAAAATGTGTTTTGCTGAAAAACAGGAAAATAAATCGAGCAGTATTGATTAAAAAATGAACCCCACTATAAAACGATTATGAATTGTTTTTAAATAAAATCCTGGTCTGTTTTATTTACCGTTGTCAAATATTTCACAAATAGTTTCACATTACTTTCAATTAATAAATGTGAGGCATACCTTTACAATGTTTTAATGATGAATTTTTAGCTGTTGATATTTTTTTATGTCGGCGAAAATATTTGGTTAAATAATATGTTTATATACAAAAAATATGCGTATTAATTGAATTGGCATTTGCTTGGTAGAACTCCATTATAATAGCGTAAAATTATGCATTAAAAGAACGTTAATAAAAAACAATATAAGTAATATTATATTTAAATTTAGAGACTTAATTAAAAAATAATTATGCCAGAGTCATTAACGTTTATTATAAGAAACATGGATTAGCTTATTTTAAAATAAAAAAGAAGTGTCTAATGTCATCATTATTAACGATTCGTATGACCGTTTCTGCTGAAAAATCTAAGTTAAGATGTTTTGTTTATGATACTATAATAGTTGAGTATGGGTGTCATAAATAATGTCTGCACGTATAACAGAATTTTATACAATCGGATATGAGTGTAAATTTTCCAAGTATTAGCAAGGAGTAAATGCAACAACTCGTGAACTCAACACGGCATAAATAATCCGTTCCGGTGTTGCCAGTTGCCACCGAAGATTTTCACAAAGGGGTGTAAGCTCTTTTACAAACTTAGCCGTTGTATACACGTTTTCTTGTTCTCGGGTAAACGTTCCTCAATATTGTTACATCAAATAAAAGCGCCCAAAGCTTGGCATGTTTGTATCTGATTTATGTGTGTTTTACAACGTCACGGCATGTAGGCGACTGTGTCCTTGCTTGTAGCGTGGATACAAGGGAGGATAATGAAAATGATAAACGAGAAGATAGCAACTGAAGACTTTGAGTAACTGTTAAGAATGAAGTGAACAAATGGTTCTGTAATTTTTGAAAGACTTCAGATAGGTACGTCTACATTTTAGAATTCACTGTTATCTCATAACGCTTGCCGCTTGGTATAAATGTAGTGCTAATTTTAGCGTGTTTTCATGAAAATTAACGCTGCTTGGCTTATCATTGAAAATTTAAGGTTGTTTATTGGAAGACTGTTATCGTATAACAGAGATGAATTTATTAAATTAAAGAGATTTATATAACAATATAAAATGATAATATAAGTAAATTAAGCCAACATTTTTTTAACAGTTGTGTATGGAATTTAGAAAAGCAAATCACTTATTTGGCATTTAAGTCATGTAGGTGTAATGTATTTTTTTTGTATCTGTACAAAATATATTTTATAATGAGGCCGTTACCGGAAATTTCAATTTACACTAGATAGTTTTCAATAGAAAATTAAAGCTTATTTAATATTCAAAAAATAATAAATATTATATGTTTCTTTCAATAAGCTACATTTCAATTGAGCCCTAAAAAAGTGGAGTGAGCCAAATAGTAAAATGGTAAAACATTTCCATAGTTCTTAATTAAGTTAAGTAGAGTCACGTCTTTACGTGGTGTTTTTTTTGTGGATTGCGTATTTTTTATTTGAAGTAGATAACAGTTTTAATGTGAATTTACTAAGATTGATTCACTTTTATGATATTTTGAGACATGAAGATATTATTACAAACCTAAATATTTTTTTCCCAAAATACCAATTTACTCACCTCACCTCTCAGTGACTCAATTGAATCTATACTGTGAGTTTGTTATATTATTGAACAGTCACCGCGATAACGTTCTTTTACTATCTGAATTGTTGAACAGGATCGTTTATTAAAATAGCGTTTACATTTTGAGATAAATACAACAGTAAGTATAAACACACACATAAAAATACTTTAAATCGCACCTGGCCGTGTTACCTTTGTAATAAACAATTCACAAAGTTTTCCAAGTGTTCTTTTGTTTAGCGGCTTTCCCTTTATTGAGTTGAATGATATAATAATGCCATTATTCACAACAGATGTTGCTCTACGACAAGACACACGTAAGACATTGTGGCTTAGTTTCGCTGTGGTTTCAACTACTATTTGACTCGGAGGCTTGACGCTTCTAACATGTTAGTTCTACCCGACACGACTTAGTTTGTTTGAGTTAAACTTGTCTGGAATTATTTAAGATATATCAGTTCTTACTGTTGATGTGTAGCAAATCAGTTTAATGAAGTAAATTGAATACGTATTTAAACTTAATCTAAGATTTCAGATACAACTTAAGCTCTCAGTCTAGAGCCACAAAATTTATTTTGTTTTTTCCCAAAGGGCTCGTGTGTCTAAAAACTCAATGTTTGAAACAGGACCAGAGCAAATTAGATGGGATTGACTGACGTGACTAAAGTTCATCCTGTATTGACACCAGAGACGTAAAATATTAACTAAATATTGATTGCTTTAATCTCAAAATATTTATATTCTTTTCATTTATCTTCGAAAACAAAATAATGAGATCAAAAAAATCAATTTTGAATTATTATATTATTGCTTCAATTTTAATTGTTTATGAACAAAAAAGCATATTTTTTCTCTACCAGAGCGAGTAGTAAGAGTTCTTTTTAATTGACTGTTAAACCCTTACCACTCGAGTGCCGCCATATCGGCGGTATTGGAAGTTTGTCGTATTACTCGAGTACCGCCGCTACGGCAGCATACCCATAAGGTCATTTTTTTAAAGCATTTTTAGCTATTATCATATTGCGATTGCAATCAAATTACAATGAATAATAATAGTTTATTACATTAATTTGAGAAACAAGTCACCGAAAAAATTGAGAGCGCATAATTTCAACAACAGTTGTTATCTGAATCTTGCAACGCCAACTAGGTTCATGGTAAAATGCTAAGCGATTATTTTTATACAAGGATAAGTTACATATCCTGGGTTCTGGGGCTAAGGAGGACTGTGCAGTATGCTCAAATAGGAAAAAAATCAGATGGGAGATCGAAAATACGACTATTCTGCGAAATCTGCGTGAATAAAACAGGATTGCATATTGCTGAGTGCTATGTGAAATACCACACGATGAAGAAATACAAATAAATTAAAAATAAGTAAGTTTTTTTTTGTTGATCTTTATATTTTTTTTTACTTTATAAATGTTTTATAGTGCAAATATGATTTTTGCGTGCAAAAACCGTCGAGTTGCCGGTATGCACATACGAAAAACAATTCGAGCGTTAAATGTTAAAATGACAATAGATTGAAGTTAATAATAATTTTTGGCAACGATTTTTTTAAGAAAATATTATTAAAAAACTGGTTGTTTTAAGTCAGTGAAAAAAGGGGGAATCATTTTAAATTTTGTATTAAAAGTGAATTTCTACAGAGGTAAACATTTCAAATGAATTAATTTCTCACTCAAAATGTTTTTTTACAAATTTTGACTCGTGTTTTGTCTTTTTACGAAGTATTATCAAATATAATATCTCAACGCTTACTAATGAATTCCAAAATTATGTTATTTTGCTTAAAGATGTTTCTTAAAGACGAAAAACATGTATCACAACTTTTCAAGAAACAATGTGAATATTGACGAGTTCATCAAAAATAATCCACATTTATAAAACCAAATGAATTTACTATACAATATTATGCTAACAAAAAACAGCTGTAGTTCTGCAATAAATATTATCAAATAGCTATCAAAATTACTTTAAAACCATTAAATACACGAAAACTAAATACATTTATCTTTCTTACGAAATCTCACAATATTTATAAATAAATCAAGGCTTTTGTATATGATAAAACACTATTACAACAACAATACGAACCAATATTTTTTATATTTTTTAAGGATTGATATAAACATAAAATAGCTGAAAATTAAATTCTTAAGTATTCGAAAAAGGTTTAAGGTTCAGTTACAGTGACACCTATTAACGAAGAAAAATGTAAATATGTACTCTATTTTGCAAATATATTCGTCTCAGTCACAGTTGTTTAAGGTTTTCTGTATAATACTTTTCGACTAGTCATCCAATGTAGAAAGCAGAAAATGCACCAATGACGTGCTTTGACAAATATTTTTTGTTCTTTGATAAATTGCTTACATTAACTGAAATTAATCAAAACCAAGTAAGACTTAAACAGTTCGTAATACAAATATGAAAAGATTTAATATATTTTATGAATAAATAACAATTAAAAATATCTCTAGTCAAAAGTTTTAAGACCTCTTAAAAATAGATTTTTTTAGTAGAAGGGTAACATACAATTTATTAAAAAATATAAAATGATTTTTTTTTCGATATAATTTGTAACAAATTATAATTTACTAATTATAACTTATGTAGAATACCCTAAAACTGTTGTGCATTGAAACACGAGAAGAAATAAAATGATTTATTATTTGTTAAATATTGCTGGAATATAAAAAGTATTTTTTTGACAAAATGATATTGTTAAAAAAAATTAAAATTGCTCTTTTCACGTAATACATTTTTAATATTATTCAAATCGAAAATACCTTTTCACCAAAATTCGTCATTTTTTACATCAAACCGTCACGGTCGATAATGCTATTTATCTTTAATGCTCGTAAAAGGAAGAACAAAAAAATCCTTTCCAGGAAATCGCCCGTAAGCCCGGATTATTAATTTTCCATGGGAAATTCCCTAAAAATACAGCGGTGATTGCCAAAGTGAATATTTTTATAGGGGAAGTCGAGACACCGCGCACGTCTACTCGCGTGACTGCCAGCAATCCATCATCTTCTCGAACGGGGATTGTTATGCTAATTTATATAGTAATGAATCGTGTATAGATGGAACGTCATGCGGAGCCAATAGATTTTTTATAGGTATTCCGAGTTGAATTTTAACGAACTTTCTCCATGCAACGGATCTACATTTAAACTATGCTATTTATTTGTTTTATTAGATGGATTTTTTTCATCCATACTGGATCAATGTTGATGTTGAAAAAGACATTCACTGTATGCTTTCTCTAGTAATAAAAAGTGAATACGTGAATAGTGCTGATCAGGGTTTTGTTGGTAATATTATCTTTAAAAAACAAGAAATATTTGTTCATACTATTTTCATTATTATAATAATAAATTAAGACAATTACGTAACGAAAGTTATACAGCAACAAAAAAATACCTTTTATAACGGAATCTACTCAGAATAATTTGCTTATTACACTAGGCATTATAATGTTTTCTTTATAAAGGTATGAAGAACTTGAGAGCTACGTTTGTAATAAAGACCAGTGAGTAAACTTACGTGCATGGTGCAACCATGCATTTCCATGTTACTCTCGTCATCCAGTAATAAAATTCATACGTTATAAAACTGAATAGTTTAACTATTTTTTTTTCAATGCAATTTTACATATTTCACATGCAAACGGTGCCGCTATGAATGCAATAAAAAACTATTCTTTTTACCAATAATATGAAAAACTTTTGTATTTTTCATTAAAAATTAAATATTTATAACACATTAAAAGTGACATAAAGAACTTGATTCCGTTGCATGTCTCTTTTTTGGAAGTTACTTTTGCAACATAAAAAGATATTATGTTTATTTGTTTAATTTTATTTATGTTTAAAATTTGAAATTATTTCTGTCATCAATCAAATGGTTTACAATATCATTAAATTTTTACGTCATAAAAAAATACAGGACAGAAGTTGTTTATTGAAATGTTTTAAACTAAAATATTTATACCGGCGATCATTGTTTTGTCAAAGAGTTTTTTTTTGTGTCCAATCTGTAAAATAAGAATACTATTTTAAAATAGCGAAAAAGGCTTCTGTTAGCGTTTCTATTAATATTATAGTTTCTTTCGACAGAAGTCAGTATTCCAGCAGCATTTTTTAGTTATATCAAAAAATAAAATAGATAACGAAAAGAGCAATATATTCATTTATTAAAAAAGACTACTATTTTGTAAATAATATTTTATTTCTATTAAATATATAAAAATATTAATTAATTATACATTTTCTTTGTAAAATAACTTATTATTAACGGAAAAGTTTCACAAAATCATTGAGTTAGAGCGTATTTTGTATTGTTTTTCTTAAGAAAATAATGTACACTCGGATATCTTGAAGTATTTTAATTAAGATTTTATTTTGAAAATTATTCTATGGTTAAAAAGCATGCAGCCTAAAACCTAAAAACCGTTGCTTTATATAGAATTTAATTAACCACTCTTAAGGCTGCGGTGTTATATAAACGTTTTCTTTGGTTTAATTGCTTTTTAAATGCTTCATTTAATTTTCACAATTTCATAGTACTAAGCGTTCATAATGTTGCTCATCGGATATCTTTAAATAGCACGTACACTAGTAAACATTGAGTGAATTTAAATTAATTTATTTAAACGTAGCGATAATTTTCGTGCAAATTTTAAGCTTTTGAATTGTTCAGAGGATCGGTATCTTAGCTGATTAGAGACCTAATAATATCCTATATTTTGTCTAGTGTGTATTTTGTAAACTTTTATAGATACCGTTTTTATATTATAATTTGTATATTATAATTATAAGCGTTGCGTATGTGATGTCTTGCATTCTCCCCTCCCACCCATCCTATCCTATGAATGGGGCGTATGGAGAGCGATTAGCTAACCACTAGTCCTGTTCTTGCCCTTTCCTTCTATTCCTATTCTCTTTGGAAAAACAGAGGTTGAGCAACTGAATAACAAGCAGTTCTCGTAGAAACATTTCTGTTGAGATAAACTCCATTAGGAGTCCATATGCTCCATATTGGGAGCGGACATGAAAAAAAAAAAAGTGCATGTTTTCTTTTTCTGTCTGTTTTTCTTGCCGATTGTCTATGGTACGACACACGCGCCACCTACTGTAAGTTAATTGTACTACAACCTTGTGTAAGTGCAAGCATACGTTGTCAAAATGAACTGTATGGCAGACATACAAAGATTGATTTTTATATATAAGACCAACTGTCAGTTAATTTTACTATTCCTATAACCCTTCCAGAAGTGCAAGCAAAAAGTTTGTTAAAGTTTTATTGCAATCGGATGAGCGGCTTGGCAGCCCATAAAGTATGAACAAACAAACATTAATTTTTATATATTAGGTTTAGGCTAAATTCAAATATACGCTGTGAATGCTAAAAATGAATACGTTATTTATATTTATAAGCCCTCTAGAGGTGAAGTTAGCCAACTAGTAAAATGGTAAAAAAAATCTTGAATTTTAAGTACAATCACGTCTATACTTGGTATTTTGGTGGATTGCGTATTTTTATTTTGCGGAGATAACACTATTGTTATGTGTATTAATAACTGAGGCTACATCATTTTTACGATACTTTAAGACGTGTAGAATATTACAACGCAATTTTTTTTTTAAATACCACTTGGCTCACTTCACCTCTGATGAGCACATATGTATCAACACTTTCCGCAATCCAACTTAATCCACTTAGATATTTTTTAAGGTTATAGAATTTTTTATTGATATAGCAGTCGATTGGATTTTGACACTATCTAAAAATTGTAAATTTTATTACTTAGTTAACAGCCACCAAGTGTGCTTATTTTTTTTGCGTGTGTGACCAAATTGTAATTTATTTTTTATTGAGGTATTTATTAATTTTAAATCATGTCCGTTACCAATGTAAGGTGTACGGACTTCTTTTCAAAGATCTATTATTCTTCGCAAATTACTGCGTGCTATTCAGTCGCTAAGTATCATTATTTCTGAGACAGTAAGGCTAAAAAGGTAGAATAACATAATAAATTGTAAGTTATTAATAGCCCTTGATACATCTTAAATATATTATAAGCTTTCGAAACGTAGGAAAAATCTTACACATTAAATAAATCTATGCATTTAATTAAAATTCTATAAATTTATTGAAAAAAAAAACTTTGAAAGTTCCCATACTAATAATCGAACCAGCGGACATCGCAATTGAAAAAATCGACGTTCGCCGCTCGGCTAGAATTTTTGTTACAATGCATATTGAAATGCATCAAGTATCGAAAAAAGGAATATAAGTTTGGTTAAGAATACTATAATTTTTTTCTTAGTTATAAGTAAACTAGCTGTATTTAATCTAATAACATATACAAATGTTTTAAAATAAGCTTATTTAAATTAGAAAGTACCTTTATTATATTCAGTAATAATATGTACATAAACCTTTAAGTCTTCATAAACTATAAATAATTTACTAACTAATCCATTGAATCCAATTTCTTCATGCATTATAATTTGAATAGCAACGCTACTTTAATTGGACTGGATCAAAACTTTTCACAAAACTGCTCTGTAAATAATTAATACAATTGAAACTTTCTATGCAAGCGGATTAACTATCAAAGCGAAAAGTCACTCAAATGTGCCCTTTGGGACACACTGTGCTAAAAATATTTTACGAATATGTCCAAACGGAAATAAATCACAATAGGGATTTTATGTTAGCGGCATAATGTAAACAGTGATGTGCTTCCATTGTTTGCAAATGGAAAATATAATATTTTTTCTTGGCCGAGATGTCGCGCATTGGATCTTCGCTATCGATTTGCTTTCCAAATGACAAGCTTTCAGGTAAAATCAACATTAACTGATTGAATAATGCAATCGCAAAATCAAAAGTCTTTAATGGTTTTCGTGGGTTATGATTATGAATATGCTAAATCATTTTTAATGTCATCGTATGATATCCACATTGCCACGTAACATCCATTATCGTTAGCTTTTTGTTCATTATGATTGAAAATACAATTTTGGATAATGCTTTTTTTCTAATGCGTAAAAGCTGTTTTTAATCTGCGATACGCGGGTTGCATGAGTATTCGTTGAATTGATGTATTTTGTTGTGTTATAATGTGATCACGACCTTCGCTGTGAAATTAAATAAAAACAAAAAGATCACATTAAATGTTTTGTACTTTTAATTGTTAATTATTTAAATGTACAAGCATGGCTTGTTTTATTTTTTAATACAGTTTAATTATGTAACCAAAAGCTTTTTTACAATTTTATAACAAGTTTTGGAGATTTTAATGATTGTTATTTTATAGTAATGAGTCTTTTCCATGAAAAATATATTTTTTTAGATTGTGTAGTATGAACACATATAAAATAAACCATTTTTTAAATTATTTTTTACGTAAATAAACTGAAACCGAAAAAAAATATTCAATATAATAATTAAAAAAATATTAACACAATTAAATGTTCAGGGCTTAGTGAAAATTTTAGTATGTGTTACTAAATATAAGAATTAAGAAAAAAAACATTTGTAAGACAAACAAGGCAGGTGAAAAAATACCTGGTCATCTGATTAACTTTGATCACGTTGTTTGTAATGCGAATAATGAAAGCTTTACATCAGTCAGTGTCACGTGGTACGCAGTCCGCAGCCATTTGTTGGGACGTTGTCACATAAATTACCTTTATCAGGGCGAGGAGCTTTAACTGATTTATTCGATAGCGATAATGTCACTTTTATGACTTTTGCTCGGTCTCCAATGATTGGGAAAATGTTATATGACAATTCAGACAAAAATAAAGCGATCGACCTTCAGACCGAAATCAAAATTACAGATGATCAATCATTTTTAAAGCGGCACAAATCACTCGTCAAAGTTCAATTCAAAAGCTGAGAATTATATGTTTTTTTAATCGCATCATGTAAAACACGGCGACATTAAATCATGTATGTAAATCAGTTTTATTTCGCTTTGAAAGGAAATGAGTATCTTTACTTTGTTGGGTATCCATTATTCAAAGTGTATGAATGACTTACTCGAACGTCACAGAAAATTTGAGATATTTTTTATTCATGCTTTTCATGGAAATAATGTTCATATATTCAAATATTTGTTATCCGAGATTTATTAAATTATAGCTTCAAACGCTAAAAATGTTCTAGAATTTAATAAATTACATTTTGTACATTAAAAACCCTTTCTTTATTGTTTTATTTATCTATAAACAATGTCAAATCATATTCATATTTTATGTAAAATCTTTTACGAATAGAAAAAATGTAATCGAATAAAAACTATTATATTTATAAACAAAAACAAAATTTTGAGCAGATCGCATAAAAATGCGTTAAGCCAAACCGGTGCAGATCATTGCATAAAATTGTAGAATAAGTAAAAAAAAATCATAGTTATTTTTGGAAAAAAATGTATAAATAACTTTCCGCTTTTGAATATGTGATTCGAATTCATTAATTATTATCGACTTTCATGAGTGGTTGGAACAATAAGTAACAGTTAGAGTGCATAAATAAATTTCATAATTATCAAAAATGACGATTGCCTCAAAACCACGTTTTTTGAATTAACGCCTTCTGCCAGTATTACCGACGATTATTATTAAGTGGATGTTTTTAATGGTTCACTGAATTTAAAAAAAAAAGTGAACTATTATATGTTTTAAACGTTTTAGGTTAAAGAGGTTTTGATTTTAAAATAAATAAACATTTCTTTTTATAAAAAAAAAAAAAATGTAGCCAGCTCGGCTTAAAAACATTCTTTACAGTTTTACTAACCATTTATTGATAGAAAAATACAAGTATCTTTAAGGAGTATTTGCACTTACTTATTTCCGAAGTTCTATCTAAATTTGTAAAGTTTTAGCAACAGCATGTAATTTAAAATTCCATTCACAGTCATGCTTTTCCCAATAATTTGTTCCTTTCGTTTAAAACTCGTACTTCTAAAAGCTTTGCGAAGAACATATTTTGGAAGGATGTTCATTAATTATAAACATGGTTGTCTGGTGTAAGTTAGTAAAATTAAGAGATAAAAGTTTGACGTGAATAATTTCAGAGCCTTGTACCAAAATAAAATTTGAAATACATTTTGTTGTACATCAATCGTATTTTGTCCATTAAAAAAAATAATCATCAAACACTGTATTTTCCTATATTTTTATTCAATCAAAATCCATCAAGTGGTTGATGGAATTTCAATATAGATTTTAAAACTGACGCATACCAAATTCATCGGTGTACTTAAATACCTCTGACGGCAAAATGAAAAACTCGGGTCGTTAGTGACAAAACATTTGAAATTATACAACATTTGGAGTATTCAAATTATTATCTTGTCCGTTCATCGAAGTTATTAACACCGATTTTTATTTGGGCGACTCTACTATTTAATGTTTCTAAAATCATGCGTTTTTTTTAAACCAGTCTCTTTCTATTTTACTTGGCGATGGATGCTAAGGTTATGTGTTTTTATATTGAATTTGTTGATGAAAATGGTCTTCATAAGCAATGTGATAGTGGGAACTATTTTTCGAAAACAATGTAAATTCTCTAAAGATACAATTGACATGCAAGTCATTCCTTATTGACAATATTCTACGACTCGTTTTCGGTAAATGGAGAGGATGTATGAAAAAATCAGAAATTTAAAAACGAAGCGAAAATAATTCAACATAGAATATAAAGCAATCATTTATTACACTTCTTTATGATTTGGATTAGATATTACCAACAGTTTAAAATTTTATAAACAGTATTACTTCGGTTCCAGTTAATCACAATTTATATGAATTTATCGTCAGTTAGATTAATTGAGCCTTCGAGAGGTGAAGTAAGTCAATAAATACAATGGTAAAACTTTTTCTTGGATCACAATCACGTCTTTACTTGGTGTTTTGGTGGATTACATATTTTTATTTTACGGAGAGAACACTATTGCGATGTTTATTAACTGAGACTTCTTCACTTTTACAAAACTTTAAGATGTGTAGAACATATAACTTTACAACGCATTTTTTTTTTCTAAAATACCACATGGCTTACTTAACCTATAATGTGCCCAATTATGATACATTGTTTATTTTCGTTAATATTCAAAAGAAAATTTAAAAAATATTACATATTCAAATACTAAATAATTAAACAAAGTTTCCAAATAGAAGAAACATTCATAAATTATCATGGGACCGATAAACGTTTAAATGTAATTATTTATTTTAAAAATGTTGTACTTAACATTTTAAAAATAGTAATACATGTTTTTTTTCAATTTTAACGATTCTATCATTGATGATAAATAATAAAATATAAAAAATTATAATTGAAATTAAATATGATTTCATTTTTTTGTAATACAGGCAACAGCTTAAATATACATGTTTCTTTTCTTTATCAAAAAGGGCTCAGTTACTTTTACAAGAATATCAAAACTATATATTTAAAAATATTTTCATATGCGTGACGCTTAACAGCTTTTAGTTTGGCTCCTACCATGAGATATATTAAAGTCGTAACGCTGTCATAAAATATCTTCCTGAGAATATGCTGAAACAATGGCTGTTAACCATACTAAACAGAACATAGCAGCGAGCTATGAGCTAAGAATTCTATTTTTGAAATATAAAATTGAAAAGAGTGCCAAATGTATTTTAGATTATGCAATATAGTTTAAAATATGTTTCCCTTTCACATTCACTTTTCATTTAACAAAATAAATGAAAACATTCAGTTTTTACTCCGTACTTGAAAAAATATTATATAATATGATTCTCAACTTTTTAGCATAGTTCATTATAACTCTATAGTTTATAGCCTAGATGAAGAGCATTAAGAGAATACATACATTTTATTAAAAAATTCTTATTTATCGTCTGATAACTAATTTTCCTTTTAAATTATTTCACTGAACCCTCTCGTTTTTCGGTATGTTCCCGTTTGTTGTTACTTAGACCTACAAGTACAATATTTAATTTTACTTGTGGGACTATCTCTGTTAAGGAACCTAAAAACACCAGTTATTAAAATTTTGATTTAATACACCTTAAATTCTAAGTTGCGTATCAGTGTTTATTTTTCAGAGTTATCTGAAAACTGGTTTCATTATATAAATAAAATAAATAAGTTATTCATACAAAGGTAACTTTATATTAACATTGTTGATCGCTAACCAATTTTTGCCAGCCCGTGAAGTGGAACAGGTCCACGGAACAGCATTTGAGCATCACTGCCCTGAATGACATTAATAGTGTATGTCAATTTTCTGTATTTAATATAACATATTTGTCTTTCTCTGAAGATATTGTGTATAACTTATTATTATAATAGTATTGTTTCCCTTTTTATTTATTTTTTACCATCGATATAAAAACAAATCGTGCCGTGTTAATCCGTTTTACATACAATGTGTTTGCCATAACAACCTAACTAAGCAACATTTTTTACTTAATTAATTTTTGGTTATCGTTACAAATAATGAAAAATTATCAAATGAGACATAAAACTCATTTAAAAGAAAGCACAATTACTTAAAAATAAATTTATACGTGAAAGTAAAAAGTACATTATACTGGAATTATTATTAAGCTTTAAAAAAACTAAATCAAAAAAATTAAAACAAACTGTCACTGTATTAATCAATTGGCTCAAATGGTCATAAATATAACCACATTAGCAGGTAAAAGCAATAAAAGAAGAAAATTTAATGTTTTGCAGAATAGAGTTAGAAAGCAATCAATTCAAATAACGATTTAAATGAATTACATGTAAATTTGAAGCTCCTGTGTGAAATATGGAATAATTGATTGATCTAAAATCTAGACTTAAAAAAGCTAAAAAAATAGCTTTAGACTAAATAAATACAAGCGTCGTTGGATTATTAAAAAATACGAAAGTACTGCAATCGCTTAAAGGCAATTAATAACAAAGATTATTTATTTTTTCTTGTGAAACCAATATGCACTAAAATAGAGTTCTGCATGTTGATCATCAAACTTACAACAAAGGTTGGCATCAGAAGAGAATATTTTTTTAAATTGTTCAGTTGTTCATAAACTTTTTTACCGCTAAGCAAAAAAAAAGATAGTAAAACGAAAAAAAAGGAAAAACTTTATAAAGAATCTAAGTACTTTATTAAAATTCCAGTATAATGAAGCAGTGAGAATTTTTGAACCCTTCTAAAATTCTTTAACGCTCAAGAGTATCTTTTATAGCAACATTGTACACTACAGCTAAAAATTGTTAAAAGGTATTTAGACAGTCACCCTTATGGTCGGGTGCTTGTTCAACTCTCACAGAAGAGTACTTAAACAAACCTCTTATGGTATAAAAAAACTGTTTAAATGTTTTTTACGATAATGAAAAAATAATAATATAATAATCAAAAGATCATTTATTATTATATTGTTGAAACTGAAAAAATCAACACATTTTCTGATAATATTATATCCAGCATACAATTTCTTCATTGTCAAAATAATTTTCGATGAATAGTGTTCTTTCATCTGAAATAATGTTATTCACTAATCTAAGATAACTATGTTGACAATATGAAATCGAGAAGACTTTAGAACCTTGAGACAAAGCCTGATTTTCAAATATTATTCAGAGGTTGCCAAAGCTAATTCGCACAATTGGGAATAATAATTACTATGTTTTCGTATACTGTTATCTGCGTTTATACACAGATTCTAATACTATTTAAAAAAACGCAATCAATTAAATTATAGGCTAATTTATGTAAGTTATCAAGTGATATGAAATGATTAAAAGTTAAATCAGTAGTTCACTTACAATTGCCAATGAAGGCGTGAAATAAAATTTACTTTAATGATATGGTTGTAGTAAATACCCAGATAAGCATTTTCTCTTATTTCCTTGAATCATTGAGTTTAAAAAACGAATATATTTATATTATACTCATTAATATTATAGGGATTTTATATATTATATATTTTTTAATAAGATTGTGATATAAATACGTCAAAAATGTAAAACTAACTGAGCTCAATTATCTTGAGTATTTTTTTGAAATTAATATGACCACATAAATTAGATGTGTTTGAAAATTTAAAAACTCTGGCTCATTTTTAAAAATACTTTTTTTATTTGTAAGTGCATAAAAAACGTTTTTAAAAATACCTCTCGATTAATGGTAATTTTTAGTATCTAACATAACAAAAACAACTGAGGTTTCTATCATCACTAAATGCAGCGTCCTGTACGAAAAATGGCCAAATCGTAGTGTTATTATCAATGTTTATGTACATTTTTTATCAATTCTGGTAGAAATTTTTAGTACATGCAATTTTACAAACATATGTTTCAGTTAAAAAATCGTACTACATGTAAATGAAAATCAGCATTAGAAAATTATTTTACTACCAAAAATGGCTGAGTCGAAGGAATTTTGTTATCATACCGGTCAAGTCATTGAAATCCAATCAAATCGGTGGATTTAATTTAGCTGACTAATGTCAATGTGTCAGTATTTTGTATATTTCAATAGGTTGAAGTTTAGTATTTTGAAGTAACTAATATTAATTTGCATTAAACTTTCGTTAAAATGTACTCAAACAAACTTTCGGATCTCCTGAAAAATAAAGTGACGAAAGTGGTGATCATCGTCAATTTTATATAATTAAAAAAATATAATCTTTAATAATTTATATATAGCGAAATAATTATTTAAATGGCTTAAAACAAAAGATTGAAAACGTTTACCTGTGTATGTTTAATTATATATTCTTGTGTGAGTTTAATAAATTAAAAATATTGAATATGCCTGAATACGTTTATTAAAGTAAGCATATATAAGCTGTTATATTATTTATTTTGTGTTGATAATATCTATACGAGAACATTATTATCGGCAGCTTTGATTACAGCACGAAACCATAGACCGAATAACAATTCTGGCAAATTAATCTGCTCAGATAAACTGATCTATAATATTACATTATCTTAAATAAGCCATTTTCTGTAATCCAATAAGGTATATCTTTGAATACCAACCCGCTTAAATGGGATTGTCAAGCAAATTATTAATTATAATTCCACAATTGATTTATAACACTAAAACTATTATTCACATGTGACTATATAAACAGTATTTTATATAAAGATTTACATTCCAGTTGGTAATGAAAGGAATTTACAGATAAAGATACAACATATGAATATTTAAACTAAATTGACTAAAACTAACTGTTTCTTACACCTTAATAGTTTTATTTTTTCTGTATAAATAAAGCATTGTAATATAATATTCTCTTATCAGTTGATCGGTTGACGGGTTTGATCTTATTAAAAAAAAGTAGAATTACTGCAAATATGTGTTTTATTTTTTTTTAATTTAAGATTTCGACTGAAGGTGTTTGGTGGAATTTTAATATTAAATTTGAGTCATGATAAATTGAATAATAAATTATGAATGTCATGATGAAAGTCATGATGAATGATAAATTATTGTCAGTTTAAGTTCATCCGTGCACTTGAGCGCCTGAAAATGCCGAAAGACGAAACCCGGGTCGTTAGTGACAAAATCTGTGAGAATGTAAATAGTTTAAACGATTCAAATTTAATGTGTTTTATTTTATTAAAATAATGGCTTTGCACCAAGCATTGAGCACCTTAAAAGTTATTAAATGTTGAAATATAACGTACGTTTTCATGGATAATGCAAATTAATGATATTTTTAAATTGTGTAAATCAACATAAATCCATTTTAACAAAAGCAAGTTTCATATTCGATTCCTTAACGCAAATTCTTCCGTCGGAAAATAGGCATTAAAATAAATGGTCTGAGATAATGTGGAACAGATAGAAATATTAAATAAATACAACCAAAACATAAGTTTTCTTTTTGAATGTTTATATATCAGACAATAATATGTAAAAACAACATCGGCAGTACCAATCGGCAACAATTTTTGGCTCTCATTTTTTTATCGAATGTATGAGCAAGGAAGAATAATTAAAATTAATTAATAAATATAGTTTTAAAGTATCAGATAAAACGCCACTCCAGTTTATTCTTGAGTGAATTTAAAAAAGGTTGATGGTTGTAAGTAAGATTAAAAGACAGTACAGAATGATCGCCTCCTGAAGTTTTTTTTTCTAATAATTTAAAAGATCGCATTAAGTTATTTTACAAATAAGTAGTATTTTTTTAATAATAGTTTCATCTATCTGAATATTTTAATTGATTAAAATAAAATATATAATTTTTGATTTGCAATGATTTAACAAACATGTGTATTTTATGTAACTTGATTTAAGTTTTAAAGTATTTAAATTGTTAGATTTACCTTGGCAAATGATAGTAAACACCTGCAGCAGAGTAATTGGAAGATGGCGGCCGCGTGGGGCGCCACTTCTCGCCTGCGACATCCTTTCCAGCCACTTTTCACGTTTTCCGCATTAATCCAAGTCCAAACACCAACTCGAAAAAAAATCCATCGCTCATATTACAAGCGTCATCATTTTTCGACTGTCATTCACGAAATCATTGCGACAATCCTCGAAAAAGTGCCCAAAAATGATTCACTATAGGTCAAAAAGAAATTCCAAAACCACACCACCTATATTCATTTATTTTAATTGTTTCAATTATTGTTCGTCAAAAAAAGTACTCTTAATTAATTTATTAAATAGTAGTAAAAATATAAAAAGTGAAAACGTCCATGCATTGTTCGTTGCTAAGAAAAATCTCCCCTAACAAATTTTTGGTTTGTAACAAACGACAATATTTTGAAATAACGAAAAAAAATGTTTTACTAATTAAAAACTGTTTTATCGCTACCTTTTGTCTCTTTCAGTAGTTAAAAATGTATATCATAGAATTTTAAAAAAAATAATATTAAAAATGGTTTTATTAAGCTGCCAATGCTAACGTTATTTTGTTATATTTAAATATATAAATGTAATTAAATCCAATTGAGTAATCTGATGATGAAGAAGTTTTAAATTAACTTCCTCGAAACTTTCTTAATCGAGAAAGCTTCGAGGCAGGTCAAATAAAAATGAAACATTAAAAACTTTGGTCCATTATTCAGAAAAGTAGCGAGAAATAAGCCATAAATAAAATTAGCGAGCTGTTGATCATAAGTAAAATATACGATCTCCGTTGCTAACGATACATATTTTACGGCCAACTTTTATTTTGCCACTTTCAACTCGCCGACGCAACTTTCTCTGTGCAGTTGCCTGCCTGTTTATCTTGCCATTATATTTGATACAACATAATTAATAGTCGAAGTTTAATGTTTACTTTATACTATTAAAGTAATTTATTTGGTTAAAAATTTGGGAAATTTCCAAGGCTCCGTAGCAATTCATTATTTACTAACAAATTGTGATTTTTTTTCATTTAATTGATAAAACAAAAGTTTTGTTAAAATAAAGTTAAATTAGAATTTTTAAAATAATGGCTTGAAATGACTTATTTCTTACAAGACAATAAATTTATGACTTACAAACTATTACATTACTGTTAAGATTTTTACGGTAACTGATTATAAAGTTTGACAGAATTTATGATAAAATGTGTTTAAATAATATTGATATTTTTTCGGTGAAATAATTTTTTAATAGCGGTTTTATAAAGTAAATAAATATTTATACTTAAAAATAATTCATAGTCCAAGTGTTCAATTTTACTATCGTTATCACTTCAATCGCGATATTTTCCTGCACCTAAATCGAATGCAGTTTATCGGTCGCGCCAACGGTCAAACTTTACGATACTTTCGTAGATATGAGATCGACCACTTAACGACAATAGTTTTTCTCCGGAGCGTCCACGCCGTTCAACCGCGGGCGACTGACTGCCGATGGCTTTGCGACCAACCTTCCAGAGATCGACGGCGCCTGCGCACCCCGAAACAAAATAAGCTCATGCAACCTGCATCCCGCTGCGCTTTCGTCAACTTGCCCGAGAAAATAATATCAATTTTCAGGTCGTTTTTCATCTGCCGCCCAGTGCGCTGTGAGATTTTTCCCACCTCGGGAAATCGTTTTCACGTAAATTGCATGCGCTCGCTTAAAGAGGGTATATTAATTTATTGGTTCATGTATTTTGTAAGTTACAAAGTAACAAACGTTATTGCTTATTGATTTTCCATCGAAATAGAACAAAGCAAAATGAACTGAAATTTATGACTAGTGAGCAACGGAAGCTTAACAATCTCTGTTATAAATAAATAATGACTGAGAAATTACGTACATGTAAAACGTATAAAGAAAGGTATTCAATAGTTTATATATAGCCTAGTATACTTTCTGGTTTTCCATAAAGTTTTTATTATAACAAAAACTTTAGTGGATGTTTGATATTTTATTTCTTCTTTGTTTTGCGTGTTCTCTCGTATGATGATTTTAATAATCTTAAATGAAAACATAATTTCATTTATGTATTCATTTTAAAAAAACTCTATAATAAAGTTTAAAAAATCTAGGATTTTTTATTTTAATAAAAAAACGCATGTTTTACATGACATGGAACCATTAGTATTGAAAAAGGATTTCTATTATACTAATCATTTTATATAATCAATAGATAAAATAGTTAAGAAGATATAATTAATTAACTTCAACAATGAAGTTAATTTTTATCTCTTCTTATACAAATAAAGGACAACCTTGTTATTACAGTCCCGTTTATCGACCAAAAGTTATTTAATTATATCAAAAATTCAGATAGTTTTCGTTAGCATTAATGGTTGCAAATATCTTCGAATTGATATAGTTTTACTTTGGTAAAGTTCTCATAATTTTTAAGCACATTTATGAAATAGTATCTGATGCCTTGGCAATAAACTTTAGTGTTATAAGATACAAAATTTTATTTGATGCTATTGTTATTACTATTGATGTGTTACACAATTTGATACGTTTTTCATCACGTTGATAAAAGCACCATCAGAAATAATATCGCAAGCATTTTTTTTTTTTTTAATAACACCTAAATTGTCGTGTCAGCTGATAAATTTGTGAGTGGTGAGTATTACTTCAAATTATATTAAATAAAGAAAAAAAAGTTTTGTTTATTGTATGATTTATTATATATAAATAAACTATGTACAATTTCATACATACGGCACGTAATTATTGCTGAGTTTAAACAGGGTGGGCCAGCTGGCCATTGGCCAGAAGAAGCTCTCGTATTCAATAAGCATGCCAATTTACACTACCAATACATTTATATAATAGTTGGAGCAACTTTACTATATACGGCCAGTTTATAAATTCTCAATCTAATGCCATATGCAAGAAGAGGAGTGGTTTAAAAAAAAAACAAAAAACAAAAAACGGACTATGTATCTTAAGACGCCATTAAAATATCCACCAACCGTATCGAATTTCATAAAATAAATTATTAGATGGAATTAAATAAAGTGTTGACCAATATAATGAATTTAAATAATAAATATCGACCATACCTGTAATCCAAAATCTAACCGAGCAATTTTTTAAATCCTCGATTAAGTATACTTTTCCCCAATTTGTTACGAAAACTCGTTTTTTTTTTTTTAGCTCGCCGTGGAATTTGAAATCCACAGTTTGCCAATTTCGTGTCAATTTTTGGGATTTGTCATGTCAATCCCGGAATTTCGGGATCAGAAAATTGAACGGGATCCTGGGATTGGATGCCCTAGTTGTGTCCCTAGATTCAACTCCCCCCCCCCCGTACGGACGCTTTCATAAATTGATTTATTATCAGTTGAAAATGCTCGCCATGAGCGAAACCTGTCCTGACCTTTTGAAATAAAGTACAAAGGAATATTGAGTTTTTATTAATGTAATGGCTTTCAACCAAGTATTGACTGTGAACACCCTAAAAGTGATTGCTGATAATTCGTTAACTAACAAAAAAAGATTGTAATATTGCTGAAAGAAGCTTTTAAAACGTTAAATGTAACATTTAATAGCGCTCAAGTCGAAAAGAAAATACACCCACATTCAAAACTTATATAGACAAATACTAAAATTAAAATACAGTCATTTTAAATACTGGGCTAATTTAATATTGTGATTTTAATTTTTGTTAAAATTGTGGTTTTTTGTTACTTTTTTAAAACTCATAAAATAATAATATATGCAAAGGTATTAATACTATTTAGTTAATATTTTTTCAAGACTCAAGTAACTTAAGTAAAGTTCGTTAGAATATCACATCAGGTATGATTCTATGTTTAATCTTGCTTATTTTAAAATCATATCTTACTTCTACATACTTTATTAAAATAATACTTGCTTTAGACTTATGAATCAAAAGAATGTTAAATAAGGCTGTTTAGAAGAATTTTATTATCAAAATGTTACCGTTTAATTATAGAGACATACAGATATGTACGTCAGTCAGGAGCTGAGATGGAAAAATATTTAAGTCGTATTCTTTATTGTTGTCTAATGTAAGTGGTCACTTTTAATTATCATGAGTCCTGTCAGATTATTGTAGAGTTAGCCATCTTCATCCGTCACAATCCTAAGGAGAGTTAAGTAAAGTGAGACACGTGACACCGGCTGAGCTCACCCCTGAAGATATTTGACACCCAAAGTGTTGGGCCGTCGCGCGTCGTTGCGCCAACCATTTATCATCGCCGTTCACACCCCCTGTGTATACAGACTGTTTCTCTATCAAAGTGTGATAACAGCCGCGTAACAACTGTCGCCTACGCAGCCTCCGCGTCGTAGACCCGAAGCTCACAACCTCGCGTATTGGCATCGCCTACGTGGCAAATGAACACGTCACATTTGACAATTAACATACTTCTCTGTTATGGCACCGTAATAGATAATTACCAAGTGTCTACGCCAAATTTTAACACTTTCTAATGAGTTAATTTAATACAATTTAAAACAATATATTAAAACGAGATATAATGATTGCTTTATACAGATGAGTGTATTTTTTAGTTTTATTTATTCTCATTGCATAAATAACTTTATTGAAAAGTGAAAAATTGATCTTAAAAAAGATTTAATAAAAATAATAAAACATTTTTAGTACTTTTTCCACATACAATTTATTGGATCAGGACCGGTTTCGCTCATTGTGAGCACTGTCAACTGATAAGAAATACAATGAAACAGTGATATTTTTACAAAAGTTAAGTAAGAAAAACAAGTTACTTAATTTTTATTATAATGCCATTCCACCAAATATTGACAGTGAACACCTTAAAAGTGATAAAAAAGATTTGCTGTAAAAAAACAACGTCCTTTAAATTAATATATATGTAAACTATTTAATCGTGTCACCATTACAATGCATTACAATAAATCATTTTTTTATACGCTTTTTATTGAGATCTAATGTTTTTTTAAATCATTGTCTTCGTCATCACTACATCACCAATCCACCTTATCAGATTCCATCATTTGAAAGCACATCGCTTCCTCATGGAGCTTAACGTACGTTTTTTTTCACGAAAACTTCTTGTTACTTAGTTTCTTAACCTCTCTTTTTAAAAAAGAGTAAATATACAAAGTAAAATACTAGAATAGGACCATTGGTAAGCTGATTTTTCTCGCAATGCATCGTTATTTTAGAATTAAAATGGTAGAAAAGAGTTTTTAGACATCAGAAACACCTAATGATGTTCGTATTAAGACTACGTTGGAATCCGTTATGGAAGCCAACGACGTTCAATACTTCATTACAAACTCGGAGACGAGCACCAATTATCTATAATTGAGTTTATTTTGAACTGGTTTAAAACATTTAAATACACTTTTATTTATAATTGTCAAAATAAAAGCTTTAATTCAAGTGTTATGTAATAAAATTTTATTAAAAAAATAAAAATTCAGAAGTATCCTTTAATATTATGTAATTTTACACGTTCTTCGTTGTTTATAACGTATAAAAAATTAATATATTTTTATATACATTACATAAAGCTGAAGCAAAACTTCCCGAGTAGACGACGGAATTGTCTAATGAACCTATTAAAGGGGAAATGTTTCCCCCTCAGTATCGGCACTTCATTATGAAGTAGCTCACACGATCACTAAGTCTTGAGCATGGATTTGTAACAGGAACTATCAGAACTAATATCCTTAGTTGGCTAATGGCTCTGGGATTCAATCGGATAACCGTCTTATCCTTGTCGGATAAGATAATGAAACAGTATGGCACATTTGCAAAGCTTGAGGGTGACAATTTACCTGCTAGATATAATAAAGTAGGTCTCCTTTAACGTTTCCTTTATATATTAAATATACTACAAACATTGACAGCTTATTGTGGTAAAATCATTCGATAGTTTTATACAATTGCAGGTGTTCCTAATACTTAGTTAAAGAATAATTAATAATACACATTCTTCAATAAGTTCTCAAATTTGCGTGACTCCACAGTCTTGATATAATTATTAAATATAAAATGATGTTCTTACATGAAAACGATATCATATATAATTATTTTATATAAAACACACATTGTCAAATCATTTCAACGAGTAATTAATTGCTTATCAAAATACCCCGATTGAACAAAAATGAAAAAAAAACGCAAGCGTGATAAAAATTAAATTTGCAAATAGTTTCATTGCGATTAATGTTTTTGGTTATTTTATTTACGTCTGAATAAAATATTGTTAGAAATCGTCCAAAACATTCAAATACATTGTTTTATATACACTGATTATCATAATCATTTTCATAAAAATAAAAATTGTATTAAAAAAAAAAAACCTTTTTTTACAAAGTTAAAGTTATGTATTTTAGTTAGAGAATCGTTTTACTCACCGATAATAATTATTAGTTGATGCTCGTGATAAGAAAAACCGGTTCTGATCTAAAATAAATACAAAAGTACTGTTTTTTAAGTATAATATAATGTCCTAACACCACTAGCGACTAGGGTATCCAATCGCGGAGCCTTTTTCTAATCCCGGGATTTCGGGATTGATAAATTTTTAATCCCGGGATCCCGGGATTAGAATTAGTTCACCGAGGAATTTGAAATCCTCAATTCCCTATACTTTTTCCTCAGATTATCTGCAAACCTTGTTTTTTTTTTTTAGCTCACCGAGGAATTCGCAATAGCCGATTTGATATACTTTTTCCCAGGATTGTCGCAAAACATCGCTTTTTTTTTAGCTCTCCGAGAAATTTGATACCCACAATTTGCCAATTTCGTCTCACTTTTCGGGATTTACTCAAAATTTCTCAATCCGGAAATCCCGGGATCGCGACCATGTCAATTCCTGGATTTCGGGATCAGAAAATTGAATGGGATCCCGAATCCCGGGATTGGATGCCCTATTAGCGATTTATTGCTGCGGTTTGATCAACACTGTTCTATATATACCATTGGCAGTCAGCTGGTTTAATGAGAAGCTTTAAACACTTTTTCTGACAAGTGCATGATGTAATATAATAGATTCTTAGAACTAAACTAGTTTTGATTAAGCTACAAATAAATTCAGGCTGATCATAATGTAATGGTTGTTAAAAAGTGTAATAACACAAGTAAAACAATTTGTGAAACAGACATGTCCCCAAAATAAGCAATACGATTAGTGTTAAGAATAGTTTATGGACAACTAAAGATTATTATTCATTTATATTTTATATATGTTAACAACATTTATTATTATATGCAGGAAGTTTATTGTTTTATTAATAAAAACACAATATTCCTTTGTAATTTACTTCATTTTTGTTTTAAAAATCAGGACCGGTTTAGCTTATTAAGTATAAGTCACTTTGTATAAATAGCACTGTTAAATTATATTTCTTGTCAGTTGAAAATGTTCACAATGAGCAAAACTGGTCCTAACCTTTTTAAATAAAGTGGAATAAAGTACAAAGGAATATTATTTTTTTATTAACAAAATGCCTTTCCACTAAGTATTGACATTGAACACCCTAAAAGTACATTGATTATTCTCACCGTGTTCACTCCTTCTGGTATTTTCAATGAATGGGTCGGTTAACATGAAGTGGTTGGTCATCAATAAAATATAACAGAATCTGTTTAATACCATATTATACGGTTAGGTAGATTCTTTCAAGAAGAGTCAACTATTATAACAAAGTTCATCTAAACCGTTAGTTATTACTTTTGTACGACCCCTGAGGTGGAAACCAGCCACTTTATTGCATAACCAACTATAATGTATTGTCTGGCAAGTTTTTCGTATTGAAAAAATTCTATGAATAACAAAACAGTTTTTAACTGTATTACCTTAAGATAATATCATTTTCTAGACGTAAATTCACAGAAAAAAACCACTTGTGATGAAACAACTCTGCGGATTATTTTACGAAAGATATTTTTGAAGAAAGAGAAGTTTCAGATTGTCTAGGAATATTTTGAATGCTTAAAAGTTAGTTCATTTTCATTTTGGATTATGCTATTCTTGACGATAGAGTTAATTCCACAGTTGTTTTTAAATAAGTTTTGATTAGAAGAAAAAACTATTTTCCTATTTAAAGCTTCAAATTTTTATACTTATTATTAAACTGTTATAAACATAGTTTTAAAAAAATCTTTTTATGCAAATATAGTGCAAAATTGATTATTTCTCTATGACAATACCGATAACACAGTGGTAAGTTAGTGTCACAAATACTTTCAATAGTAAATTAAAACACGACTTTCTATACATAAAATGTAATGAATATGTATAAAAGATTGAAAAAGTTCAAATTTTACTATTTTTTAAAATGTTTATCATTATATTTATGACAATTAGGAAAATTAATAGCTTTATACTGGAGACCACCAACAGGATGCGACTATATCCAAATTTCTGGAATCAAAATGAGTCGGGCAAAAGCTCTTTGAAGAGCTATTTATATGTTTTTTAAGCACGTCAGTTATTGCCTAGTATCTCTTAAAACTGTTCGAGTCTGTGGCGCAGTGGTTAACGCTGTTAACTTTCTTGATGGATCTCTTGGGTGCGAATTCTATTGCTATCAGCATCTTTTGTAATATTCGCTCCAACCTTTCCGATTCTTAAATAAAGGGACGTAAAAAAAACGAGTAGTTCACTACTTATCCTATCCAAGCCGTATCATTCGAACCCTACTTGTCTGTCTGAGAAAAAGAGGTTAAGCAACTGAGATCAATTTTTGTCGAAAAAATCTGCTTTTGTTGTGCAGGACATGGATTATAAAAACATCTGTTGAAATTACTAAACTTAAATTTAAGGATATAAAACACCTTATATTTTTTAAAAAGCAGCTCAAGAAAAGTGAAATAAATTTGTAAAAGTCTGGCTTATAGTGAAAAAAGCACAATGGAAACTACATTGTATTTGCAAGTATGCGCAATCAAAAAAGCTAACATTATTAGTGGTGAAATTAAAAAAAAAACAATGGAAATATTTTTTAATTAAGCCGCACGTAAGGTGGGTATTATGATTTTTTTCAATGATTGCTGCTATTAATTAACTTTATCTTCCACTAAAATTTGCATTTATTGTCTAGACATTTTTATGATAACATAAAATTTATCGAGTGTTAAGATATAGTTTTGCAAAAAAGCTGAGGTATCTTATTCATTTAATTAATGCTGCAAGAAAGCCACCTGCTTTTTAAAACATAATTCATCAGAATGATTAAGATTCAAACGTGTCAAACTGGAATGATATTTTTTCTCATTTTATACCTTATTTTATATATTTATTTTCTTAATCAATTGTATACGACGTAACATGATAAATAACTGGCATATGAAATTAAAAGCAAACATTTTTATATTCCTCAAAAAACCCTACATTAACACCCTCCAAGGACGAGCGTGACCATGTGGTCACAGTTAACACCGTTGTCTATTGATTCCACTATTCATCCTTTTTCTACCTGAATATCGCTACTGTCACTCATATTTGGTTATGAAGGGTACAGACGTCAGTTAGTCATCAGCCGTGGGGACAAAAACGGTCATCAAAAGATTATTAAATTATTTACAGTTCTTTTGCTAATATATTTGCACTGAAATTATGTTGATCTAAAGAGGTCAAATTGTAAATATTTTTTAAAATATGACGTTTAGCTATATTTCAACCCCGAATGTTTGGGTGCCCATACGGTCACGGTCGTCCATAATTCTGTCCGTACACAATATTGCACGGTAATAAAAGGATGAGCATAACCATATAGTCATGCGGGGTTTGTTTACAACTTCTTTCGATCATCTACAATCTACAGACATCAAGGACGTATTTGACACTTATTTCAAAGTTTTTTCATGCTAATCGCTAGTGTAGCAGCACTAAGTAGATTTTTGGGCATGACCATAAAGTTGGCGTCTCGGGGGTCGACACGAAAGAAATAGTTGTGTAGCACTGTATGCCGGCATATGCAAGACGTGCGTAAAACTCGCTTAGCACATCTTCGCTATAGACGTGGTTTGTGATAGCATGCTACAAATGTATTAGAAATACTTATATAATATATATTTTTAAATTTTGCTCCTCTAAATATCTCCATTGGATTTTTTTTTTTTTAAATTGTTTCATGACTTATTAATAATGAGAACAAATTAGATGGTCAGATTTTAAATCAATTTTTGGTTAGGTGAGGTGTGGTTAGGTTATTATAAATTTCATTTAAATTATGACGATTTTATACATGTAAATTCTGAGCATTTTATTCTGCCCTTTGTACACTGACCGATATACATATTATGACCATTTAATATAAATTCTGACCAATATAATATAAATTCAGACCAATCCGATAAAAATTATGACCGAAAGAAATTCCGATAAAATTCAGACCGTAAAAATACGAGCCATTAACTCTCGCGGCTCGGAGACTAGAAAAATACGTCTCTGGCGATGGGGGTCATTTTTGACCCCAGTGGTTTCCTCATTATTGGCCTTATTCTTATGAATTTCAAAAAAATAAATAGTCTACGGGCTTTAAAATATCTCTCTGCATCATTCCGCATACATTTTTTTATAAAAATCCTTGGTTTTTTAATAAATAATCATATTTTAAGTTGCGCGTAAAATATACGTCGTTCCAATGCCAATGTCAATGCGCGACTGGCGCGCGTCAGTCTAGTTATCTTACCAACGATCGCTGATAAGCGGGCGCTTATCTCTTATCTTATCGTATTTATATAAACTACAAAAGGTCCAAAAAACTATGATATAAGAATACCTTAATTATAAACATTGTATCACCCATATTAAAATAGATATTTAAGAAAATGTGGGTATTGGGGTCGCATTTCTTGAGCTTAGAACCGGAAAAGTTAATAATGAGCCAAATCTACAACACTGTAAAAAAACTAGCGATTTGTTCTAGTATACAGTTTACAAATTAAAGATTGAGACTTTGTTAACAAAAACGACTGTTATAGTGAATTTAGAGTATTATAAAAAATATTAAAATTTGAATGTTTACGTACATGCTACATGTATGAAGTATTCGTATATTTTATCATTGAAAGAGCCGACGAAGGAAAATAAATTCTCCTCCCGTCCATAGCCTCACCTGTAACATAGGTATCAAACGTCAAACGGTAATGTACGAGCGGTAGTCAGGTGAAGGGTTTCAGATGAGATCACCGAATAACACACATTGATATGGTAATGGTGACCTTATCGTTGCTACGCTAAGAATCAATACCACACGAGGGCAGACCTGAACTCAGTTTGATCGCAGGTTAAGCACCGTCATCACTTTGGCAAGCTACAGATCTGAGATGAAATTTTACAGCCACAAAATTGTTATTTGTAAAAAGAAAAGTATTTCAGATTTTATTAGTCTAATATCAATCATTTGTATATTTCATTGATTTTTCAAATAACCTTATTTTATTGACTGCAATAAACTTGTAGTCTGATTTATAAAAACACATTTGTTTGTCTACAAATATCAATTATTTAAGTGGATTTTCAAATTAACGGTAAAAATTAAAGAAAAAGTTAAAGGAATAGTTTATTAAAACAAAAATACTGCATTGATTTTGTAATTTACTTCAGTACGTATTATACAATTTTCTCGATAAATATGTATTTCATAATATCTTCTTACCAGGTTCGTTATTTGTTGCAAGATGCTACTAATTTCATAAAGAAATCGATAAATTCTCATTTATTTAATTCTTAAGGAAGTTTTTGCACCTTGATGTATTTCATGGTCGCATTTCATAGTTAAACAGTTTTTTACAACAAAAGACTACTCTATCAACACAAAAAAATGTTATCACTACATACTTACATGCAAAAATCTAATTTTAAATTAACAATTTCAAAGAGGCATGAACCATAAAATATTTTTTGTGAATAAAAATTCACATTTAATCCACACACATATTTTTTCAACTTCAAAAAGTAAGCAAAGATTAAATAGTTGTTTATGAATCTTTATTTCAAAATATTTACATTATATCTGATATGATATGGCAATATTTTTTAAATCTTAAATACGAACTGATCTGAGCAAATTCGATTTTGAATATTAACATTTTAAAGAATAGGGATAGTCAAAGAGCATTTAGATGTTAAATTGGCAACGAAAATATTTTAATACAATTTTATTTAAAAAAGTGCTAATTTTTATTATAGTTGCAAATACATTCAAATTTTATTTTGTATGTATTTGGAAATATTTTTGAGTTGATTGCTTTTGAAAATAACTCAATCCAATTTTGTACTCATGTCACTTCTGGTGCGGGTCGCTTTATGTAGCAAAAATGATAGATTTATGTATTTGCAAACGAATTCTGACACAAAATTCTATAAAAAAACATGAAATTTAAAGTACGTTTCAAGTGAAAAAAAAATGATAGAATATCATCCTTCTTATATAAAATATAACAGTCAAATTACGCCTATAAAAAATACATTTTACTACATCAACTTCGAAATATCGATTTAGTCTCACACACTAAATTCACAAAATTCTATAAAAAAACATGAAATTTAAAGTACGTTTCAAGTGAAAAAAAAATGATAGAATATCATCCTTCTTATATAAAATATAACAGTCAAATTACGCCTATAAAAAATACATTTTACTACATCAACTTCGAAATATCGATTTAGTCTCAGTGCTATAATTTAATTAAAATAATGATAATTTACATCACACTAAAAATATGCTCATAAAATATACTTTAAAAGTTGGGAAAACTGTATCTGAGCTTAAATAATTTGGAATACTGTATTGAAAACCAATTTAAGTGTAAACATAGGTTTTGTTTGTTAAAAAGGATTAGAAAATTTAGAAAACATTTCGCTTATTTACCATAATCATTATAATGGTGGCATTATGAATTTGAAGCACAGATAACATTTAAATGTTTAATTTATTTTTAAGTATTATATATGTTTACATTTATATTATACTGCAAAGTAATTTAATTAATTTCTAATAATCAGTGAGCAAATTCGCATGAAAACCGCAAAAAGAATTTTAAAAAAATACTTATCCAAATTCAACTGAAAGAATGTATTTTGGAACTGTTAAGAAAAAGTTTTTTATTTTTATAGAATTTTTTGTTTGCTAATAAAGCAGCTAAAATGTTTTTACATAAACATTGATAATCAGCCTGATAATGATAGTGAAAACTTTAATGTAAACAATATGATAGTGTGCTTTTTATTGTAAATATAAAAAAAGACTGACTTTTTTATGTTAAAAAAATAAAAAACAAATGTTTTATAAACGTTTCTCTATGTGTCAAATATTTTTTCACCCGAGAAAATATGTTTTTTTTTCATTTCTCGTAAAAGAGGTTTTACAATAATTTTTGTATATACATTTAATAATTTTATACTTATATAATATGAAAGATAAAAATTTATATGCACAAGTATTATTCAAGCAACGTCTTTATTAAAGAAAAAAATAGAGTTTTATAAAGTACGCCGCTACTATGTGCATTACATCTAGTGTGGCGCACGTAATCGTCTATGCGCATCTACGCCGCTACGAGCCACTCTGCTACGCCTCTACATTGCTCGTTCAGTATGTACAGTCAATTCGAACGATTTGAATTCATCGAACGCAAAGTGAGCTTATAAACTTCCTGCGGTTGGTCGCTGAACCATTCATACTTTTTTTCAGTTTCACATAAGAAGATAAAAAGATAATCGTAATATTTCAATATGGTATATTTACAAAGTTAATTTATTAGAGTTTTAGGTAACACACAAATTTTATTTTACCCCTTCCGTATAAATGAAATTAAAAAAATACGATTTGAACATTACATTTTATAATGTCATGATGACAGAATTATATTTTATAAAAAAATATAATGTTATTCTAAATAAATTTTGTCAGTCATGGATGTTTGTGATGTCCAAAAATCAAAACATGTCCCTAGTCTTTTGGAAAAAAAATTTTGAGCAAGTGATTAAAGAGCAGTTCTTTCGAAAAAATCTGTTGAGATTCCTCTATTAGGAGATCATATGCTCTAAATTAAGAGCGGGGATGTATTGAAAAATAATGATTTTAAAGTTAATGCATTCTAAGCGTTGTTTTATTAAAACGGTGGACAGATAGTAAGTAGCTGATAAAATATAAAAGAAGAAAATTTGCTACACGAAAAATTTATCGAATGGACATTTTCTAGGAGGAATTTATTGCGATGTCAATGCGCTCGAGTATTTTATTTTGAGGTTTTCATAAACGCTTACTATTATTATATTTTAAAAAAATGTGCTTGAATGATATTAGAGGGTGCGTATGCTAAATTACTAAGTAAATGAACTCTATATTTGAACGATTCAAATTTAATATTGAAATTCCACCAAGCACCTTCAGTCGAAATCTTAAATTATATAAATGAACTCTATTGTTTCAGTATGACTATACTGATCGTTGTCAAAATATTTTTTGAGATTTTACTATAGCTGGTTGTAAGATATTTAAGTTGTACCTGAAAAAGATTTTCAGTCTTCCCAGAAATGATGGTAAATTTTGAGCTCTAATCTAAATACATTTACTTAAAAAACAAATTAAAATAAATTTAGAGGTTTCATACACCGAAAAAGCGATTCCATTTTCACTTGTGCGATAAGAATAAATCTGCTTGAACATTTATATAATCCGTCAGAAGAGAATGTTACAGCATTAAATTCGTAGCAAATTAGTTGTGACATTTCGAGTAAAAAAATAATGGGTTCCGTTATAAAAAAAAGAAAATTAATTTTGTCAGTGAAGAAAATCTAAGCAACAACGTTGTCTCTAAATAATTCTTATCAATTATTCTAGTAGAAAAAGAATATCTGTTGTACGTAAAGTTTAACATGACTTATACGTGATAAATATAATTATTTATCTTAAGCAAATAAAATAAAATAGAATTCTCGCAAAAAGTTTTGAAGCATGTTGCTCGCCCCTTCAATTATCCATTCAAAGCGATTGAACGATCTTTGGTATAATCGAATATAAATAAGTAAATATTTTATGATTTAAGTGTGATCTAGTCACAAGTCGATCACACTTTGACACGTTTTCGTTTATCGATATTCTTGCTTTAAATAAACAAATGAAAAACTAAAGATTTAGTTTTCTTAATTCCTTATAAAAAATTGGCTTTATTTTATTAAATAAACACCTCTTTTCAGTTCAATTATAATTTTGTTTAAGTTCGGTTGAGTAAATAAGTAGTCTACAAATTGATCATTTTCATTCCTCGTGTTTAAGATCATGTAAGGCTGGATTGAAAGAAATAAAAAATATTTAAAGCGATACAAATCTATTAATCGACTAAAATGCATGACTGAAAGTGCGTATCATAAATTTGACGTCATAACAAAGAAAAGTGGAATGCTTTAAGTATTACTCATTTTATAGAATGCATACAATAACACTTCTACGAGTTAATTGAAGACTCTTATATTAAAATACTGTTTTTTTTTTTAAATTAATCAATAATCTAAATGATACAAATATATATTTTTAATTGTCAAGTAAATCAAAAGAATTGAAATATTTTTGTTCCTAAATGACAGATTTTATTTTCTAAGATTGATTATAGTAAAATTTCTGACTGAAAATTGTTGATAATATTATTATTTATGACTTTGGTAAATGGATACAAAATTATGTGTAATTTTCACGTTAGTTAACACTTCGTTAAGTTTTCCTTTTAGCATCGGCAGAATACTTTGAACTAGGTCATCTTGCGGTGATATATTTTTTTAATATTATATTTAATTTAAAACCAGTTGATATATCAATAAATTCAGAATATTACACATGATTTAATAGTAAAACTGACCTTTTAAAATATGTATTAAAAATTGAATTTGAAAAACACATATTTATTAACCAACCAGTATTACACAATTACTTACACTTACTACTAGGTTATATTTAATTTTTAACAACAATATTACTGTGGAAAAAGTAAAAGATACCGTTATATATTTAATGTTATTTTTACTACCCGTGTTTAATGTGTGCTCAATATAACAATTTATTATTCATATGACATGTATTTAAAATAAACCTACATGTACTTAATGAAATATTTAATTGATAATTTCCCTCGACATATCGAAGATAGTTTATTAAGACAGTGGTAGTAAGAAAAATTAGGAAATATTTCTAGCTAAATATAAAAGTAAATTAATTTTCTCAACAATAAAACTACATCATAAAAAATGATAATCGCACACGTTTCGTAGCTTAAAAATATCTTGTTGGAAATGCTGCTGGGTGAAACCGATAGTGATATTTAGTATTTTTGTATTGAAAATTAATATTTTGTATATTTTTGTTTTATTATATGAAATATTTATGTTTAAAAAATATCAGCTTCTTCTGCTTTTTCTTGGTACTACAGTCTGGGGTCAATCTTGATCGCATCAACCAATCTCCTTACCCCCACTTGATCCCCCGCCCCTACGACAGCCACTAACCTCCAGCATTAGCAAGTCTTGTGACATTCCATCCGTCCAGATAAATCGCAGTATTCCAACTTTTGGAAATTAATTTAGGGTATATTTTTGTTTAATTATATTAAACCTTTTTTACTTTTCTCACAAATTAATTATAATTTTTTCAGTGACAATTCCTGGTGGAAATTAATTGCATTAAGAAAATAAAGACTTTATACTAATTTCACATTGTTTACTTATGATCAGATGCGATTTTGCTTGTCGTGAGCATTATTAATAAGCGGAACCGATACTTATCTTGAATAAATGATGTAGATAAATCGAAAAACCGTTTTTTTTTTAAATATATGTCACAAACATTTGAAAAATCTTAAAAGAACTTCATATTAATCCTGCGAAAAAAACTTTAGTTTTGTGACCGTGAAAAATCTAACTAAAATATTAGATTTGTGAAGTTGTTAAAATAGTAATATGTTAACTCTTATAAAAAAATTAACGATCTATCAAACTTGTTAACTAGACATTTTAGGAAAAACTTTTGTAAAAAAAAAAAAAAAACTTTATTCAATTGAGACGTTTTCCAAATTTTAACCATTGAAATTTTATCAATCACGTACACGAATTGTCGTCAAAAATCCATCAAAGATTTTTTCATTAAAATATGTCAATATCATTAATACTTAACCTTTTTTCAAACATGGCCAACAACAATGACTAGCATATTGATTGTATTCAAATACTATTTTTTCTACGAAGAATGTTATGTAGTTGCTTAACCTGTTTTTTGTAAAAGTGTAGGAGTCGAAGGTTAAGGGCTAGGACAGGACTATTGGTTAGCTTTACTATAACCCAAAGAAAATATCATATAGACCGTAAGACATTGTAGACATTACATAAATCGGTGGAAAAACCATTTTTTAAAACACTACAATTCAAACCTAAGACAAAATGTAATGGAAGCTAACCATGCTAAACGCAGAAAAAGCTTTGTTAAATGTTTGTTCTTACATCGATGACTTCTAAAAGCTCCCAATGATTAGGTTTTAAAAAAAAAGACCAAACTATTTTAAGGCTAATAAATATGCTTTTAGAACCTTAAGTATCAGATTATCCAGTTAGTTTAGGATAAACGACTTTTCATCAAACACTAAACAGCTGAGTTTCACACTTATCGGAGACCTAATTAGATGCAGGCCTTCTCGCTACCTCTATCTCTCGTATTTGGACCACACCAGTGAAGTACAAACATAGTTTTAAAAAATATCACATGACTTTGAGCTACCGTTGAATCTAAAAAGTATTAATAAATAGTCGGATGATTTACCATAACTTTTAATGCGTAAAAATTATCCCAGCTCCAGTATTTTTATTTTTATTTAGTACCAAGTCAATCTTTTTCAACGTCGATGAATCGGTTTTATTGGAACAGTGTATACTAATGCGCAATGTTTTACGACGAAAACTGTATTTTTTTGATTAAAACATATTTATTAGTTAGTAAAATATAAGCAGAAAATAAAAAAAATAGCTGTAAAATATTAATTTAAAAAAAAATACGATAAACATTGCAAAACATGCATATTTACAAATACAAACATTAAATCTAATAATAGTTATTATAAAAGATCGTGTGGACCACAAAATAAAACAGAATGAATTTTATTTTTGATATAATATGATGTAATTTATAAATATGATATTTAATTTTGTTATTAATTTTTGATGTCAAATTATAAATGAATTTCCACTGTCTATAAAACTATGTGTTTGTGACGATAAGTTATCAAGTCCGAAAATGCTATCCAAAAAGACGAAACACATTTTAAACCTTATAATAGTAAAAACACAATATTCTATCGTAATAATAAAGCATCGTCAACTGATCAGTTGACGATGTAATGAGCGAAACCGGTCCTGACATATTAAATAAAGTGGAATGAAGTACAAAGGAATATTGTATTTTTACTAATATGATGCCTTTCCACCAAGTGTTGACAGTGAACACCCTAAAAAAAAAACCTTAAAATACTTTAAATAGAATATCACAATATGCCATTATTCAATGATCATTTTATATCGATAATTATTTTTATAAAAAAAATCTGCGAATGTGTGATTCATTTAAAAACATTTTATAAGCCTTGTTTTTGTATATAATGATTTCTGAGAAATATAAGTTGCCCAATGTGAGGAAGGCTTCTAATCGTGCGTAGAGATAATATATCTTTTGGACCTAAGTTTTTGAAAGCCACTGGGCGGACCCAACCTGCCGGCCCATTATTTATGTTCAACCACTTGGAATCCACACCTACGTGTTTATGCGTTAACTACACGGTTATAATTGAGCAATATCCCAAAGCTTAGGTTAATGTGCATTTAAGGTTTGCCCGGCTTGGGTGAATGCTTACACAAATACATTATAGCAAGTGTTTGATGAGCTACCCAGCACGGGAAAAACACAGTGGTGTAGTCGTCTTAGCCAAATGTAAAGAAAGGAGGTCAGTTATGCTATAAATATAGTTTTATAAATTTTAAATTAAGATAAAATAGCCACTACCTCTAGGAAAAAAGATTTCATGACCAAACATACTTATTACTACTTTCGCTTTCAATATAAATCATATGATCTCGTAATTCAATATCTCTAAATACATTAGTTTACCGATAACTTGTCGTAAGGCAGTCACACAATGCATGAATTAAAAGTGATTTATCTTGATGACGAATAAAATGACAACACAATGTGTGGGTGTACTATAAAAATAATGTTTTCTAGTCAAAGATACTAATACATTTTTTTTCTGTGAAATCCCTCAAAATTAGCCACATGAGATTATTTTAAACTTATACAGACTTAAACATGAGAGAATAATAATATAATTAAAATGTATTTAAGACTTGAATATATTGACGATATAATTACATATTTAGAGCCGTAAATGATACACCACTGATCAAAAACCAAGACAACGTGTATAATAGAGCTTTAAAAGAAATTTATTTATGTAGTAATAATTTTACTTAAAGCTATTAGCAAGTGGTAAAGTAAGCTTAATTTTTTTTATAGTTGTAGTAATATAAAATTTAAGACGATAATAAAAATATGTATATACATTTTAAGGTTTAGTACTATACATTATCTTAATAAATTAAAAAGACAATCTGCAAGAAATATCAGTTGTAAGAATTTACGATTTTAAAAAACTTTATATTTTTTTTATCTCAACAAGACTTTTTGAATAATAAGTTAACATAATAATTGCATGACCAAAGATGTTAACTAGGTGTATCTTTCTATGAATGATCAAAATGACTGTTTCATCGATGGTATTTTAAAGGGATAAGATTGTTTTGATGACATTGTATGCAACATAGATAATCTATGGAGAAAAATCACAAAAAAATGAATAAATTACGTTTTTTGTGTTTGTGGAAAAAGTGGAAAAAACTGAAACAATTTTTATCAATAACGTTTTTGCCAGCTTTTTCTGTAACTATTATCTAGCTGTTAATTTATTTTTTACTGTCAGACGTTTAGAATAAATTGATAAACGTATCAATATCGTTTGTTGTTCTGGTTGTTCATCAGTATCGTCTGTTTTTGTAAAATATAGGTAGTCTTCCATTTTTTAAATATCACAGGGATCTAAACAGATAAGGATCATTTGGAAGAATGTCCGGAGAGTGTGGTGGGCGAAAAAGAAGTTCTCAAGTGCATTAAAAATCATTAAAAATAATATAGTGTAACTGGTAAACGTTTACCTTCACCACCGTTGTTTATTTATGGGTAAAAATTGTGTAGGTAACCAAAATTTAAGATTTCTAAGTGGCAATATCGACACGTGCACTTTTCATGGATAGCGAAAAAATACTAAAAATATCATAAATATGTATTTTTTAAAACATTTCTATAATAATATAAATAAAATCATTGGTGAAGATAAAATTGTTCTTTCAGTGAAAGAAATTGTAAAGAAATCTTTATTGAAAACAGATGTATCAATTTTACATAAAGTGTTCACGAAAACAGGTCTAATTTAATTCAACACACTTTGCAAATATTCACAATCTTGACAACACTGAAACTTTCAGCCGTACAATCAATCTTTAAATTTGTAAGTGACTCCACACAAGAAAAACCTGTTAAAGTTAAATATAGAAAGTTTGTCTGGTATAAAACGGAGTAAGTTTATAACTTTTTTAGAAGATAAAGTATATTTCAAACCGCTGTCACAACGAGAAGTGACTTCTAAAGAAGCTTGGGTGAAAAATTGTATGTAATATTTATTTACTGTGACAAAATATTACAATCATTAGAGTCTTTATAAAAAATTAATGAAATAAGAATAAAAAAATCATTTGTTAACTTGCGCGTAAAATTAATATGCAGAACAAATAACATAATTTCGGAGTATAAGAGTGTATATAAAATAAATATTTTTTTTAAATAATTTGTAGAACACTTGTCAATCATTTACTGCGTGAATAATGCAATTAATGATTTTGAAGGCTATCTGAGCAAATCTATAGCATTTAGGTAAAAGTCACAAACTACTATTAATAATAGTAAAAACCATAACAATGAGAATATAAATCTAAAGACTTTTATATGAAATCGATTTTGGATAAAATATATTGAAAAATTAAGACGGCAATTAATACGGGTTGATTATTGTATGACTATTGAGACTGAATAGCGCAACCATTTGAATTATGGTAATCTTTTAGGCTCTTCGTATGAAAAAATCATAATTTTATGTAAATATTCAAGGTGGTGCGTGTGATCGGTAGACCAAATAAGATCTCGGTTTCCAATAATATTTGATAATCTGTTATCCGACAATAGAACCGGGTTGGCCCTTTAATCAGAACCGGTTCAAACAAACACGGAGTCTGATGCCTGAATATTTATAGCAGATTGAAAGGGACGAACTATCGGAGACATCAATCTGCTAGGATATAAGTGGGTAAATAGTTTATACTACGGAAGGTAATGAATATGGAGTAGACGGAGTTACGGGGTCTACGAGGAACGTGACAAAGTGACCCAAGGAATGGATTAACGAGGTGGCGTGTGCTTTTAGTAATATTTACCCTTTGGGGGTGGGGAAAATTATCGATGATTTTAAGGTCTCGGGAGAAGCCTTTACGTCTTTTGATTGAGAACTTTTCGTACACACAAAGTTTGTCGTCTCTCTCAGTGGTTTTATAAACTCTCTCTCATTGCTCTTGATAACGAACGAGCCACTCGTTGATTGAAATTCGCAACTTGGAATGTTTGTTTTCATCTTTCAAGTTTTATTTTTGATACAATGTAAATTGAGCACATCTTTAATGTTAACAAATATAAGCAGACATCAAAAACAATTTAAATATTAAACAAAATAAATAATTTATACAATGTAGAGTATATGTATCAATTTCTATATTTATACTTTTTCAAAGAAACTCTTTATGACAGTTACAATGTGCACAAAGAAAACTGCTTGATTATATGACATACGGACAAATAGTTGATATATTATATTTATTTTTATGAAAACAAATTAAAATATACATCAAGTTTATAAAAGAATGCGTCAATGATTACTGTAGTTGAGATAAACCACTTTCAAAATAATATTTAAGAATACAATTATCTTCCGTAAATAGTGCAATGAAAACTTGTAATTAAATGGCCTGATTATGGTGTAAGTACAATTATTAGTTTTTTTATTTGGTACAAAAAAAAAATTGGCATTACAGCTAATTTGAATGCGCCAAATATTTAAATGTTGAAAAATCATACGAGGAAATCTCGAGGTAAATTGACATCACATATACTTTTTCTTTCAAAATTATTTTTAATTGAAAAATCTAAATTAAATAAAAATTATATATGCACAATTAAATCATATTGTTTCAACATAATATTTGAAAGGTATAACAATATCGGACAGGTTTATAATGTTATAAATATCATGTTTTATTTGATTTAAATTTAACGATTTTATTATTTATATATTTATTTACCATTTCCACTTCAAATTCGTACACGAAAACCTAATACAACATTCTTGCAAATATTGATTGCAAGTTTATTGCTTAATATGTAACTTAATTTTTTTAAAGAATTTTAAAGGATCGAGGAAAGAAAAACAGAAATGGGAAAATAAAGATACGTAGCGAATGTTTTTTTTTTTAATTTTATTAATTATTCATTTGGGCATTCAAACCCGTGAACTGAAAACAACCAAAAAAATAAAAAAATGAACCTAAATGCTGAAATGAATATTTTTTTTCGAAAGTATAATAAATGGTAGTGAATATTACTGCATTTTTTAAAAAATAAAGTGGAAGGCTCAACATCTCAAATTAAAAAATACCATTAGAGGCGGAAAATCCTTATAATTGGCATTATTTGGCAATTTAATTTTTACGCACCTACAGAGTACGCAATGAAAGATTTCCCATTATGGAATTATGCAAAAAATGTACACTTTCCGCAGAAATTTATTTAAAAGTAATATTCAAATATAAGAAAACAATTGCAGTGAATTACCATCCAAAATCCATAAAGCATGCTTTATACTTTCACATTATATTGACTACGTATACTTGCAACGTCAGCAAGTCACATAGCTACATAAAATATAAATATTAATTGATTGGGAATAAATTCAAAAAGAAAACACTATATTAGTCAGTTGATAACGATTATTATGAGCGAAACCGTTGATCAAATTAAATAAATGTGAAATTAGTACAAAAGAATGTTTTATTTAAAAAAAAAATGTTTTTTATATTGTGTTGACACTTGACAGTGAAAACCGTAGAGAGTTGTATTTTAATATGTTAATTTGATGAATTAATAATTAATTTAAATCCCATAATTTCTATTCGTGGTTGATTTACCACGAAGAACATTTGAATTAAATACTAAAATTATCTAACGTTACCTGATCTAGCTGCTTTAAATTTCATATCCATCCCGTTGTTGTCACTGTTGTGTATTTTATGACTGATGTCTTGTTTTGTTGTATCATGTTTTTATATGTTTGAATCGATCGTCTTTTTTTTCATTATGTATTCAAAAAAAATATTTTAATTAATAACTCTTTCATAATTTAAAATGCGCTTTTACAAAAGCAAATATCCTAAAAAAACATTTAATAAATAAAATGTAAATGGTTTTTTTTTCTCGTGAGCCAAAATAAATTTCTATTGTGAATATATGGTTATTTATTTAGATGAAATACTGTTACGAAAATAAATGTTTGTTTTGTCTTTTTCATTCACAGTATAAAAAGTTTGTCAATCTTTTTTTAAATTTTTTGATAAAATAAAAACATCAGGTTGTTAAATAAACATTGGTCAATTAAAGTCCCACTAATCTGTAAATAAATACAGAAATTTCTCTGAAAAAATACTTTGAACAGCTCTGAAGTGGCGTAACTGTGGTTATTAGACACTCTCACCTTTATTTGGCAAGGATACGCATTAAAACACATTTACGCAAAGATTATGTAAATTTATGTAACTACATGTTTAGGTGCCGTCATTAAAAGGGTTGGCTGACCCTTTAGGATTGTTTTCCTATTTGTTAGCTGATACAAACCTGCAATTTGTTTTTAGATATATTTTCTTAATTACATTGTTTTAACGAAGCAATTTAGTTTTATTTCTGTATTAATAAGAAACACAAGAAATTAAACGAAAGGGCTTGACTGTGTTTATAAGCATACTGTGCACTAACAAATTTTATCGTTAATTTTCTAATATAATATGTATCAACAAAGATGAAGTTTTTGTATTTATAAAAATAAAACATATTATCTACTATTCTAAACATAAAACGCTCGTTTGTACTTATTCTACATTTATTTATTAGGATTAGGACCGGTTTTACTCAAACCGTGCACTTTCAATTAAAGTTAAATTCATCAGTTAAAAATGCATTTGCAATGAGACAAAAATAAAATATACAACTTCGTTTCAACCGCGGTAAGATCTATTGGTCTTGTTGTGATATCATGCTAATAGTGGTAAGATCTTTGCGTATTTTAGATTCACATTTTAAAACAGCGGTCACCAACTTTTCTGGCTTCACGTGCCCTCTTAACCAACAAAATCAAATAATGATCACAAAAGTAACATTTTTTCCTGAAAGGATTTCACTTAATAAATTGTAAAAAAGTCATACGCAGGAATTGTATTGCTGCTGACATAAGTGTACGCGTTGTTGCTTTCAATAACGTTGCTGTAACAACTCCGAGAAGCACATCAAATTTCTTACATACTACTGATTGTTTACTGATGCTTGAGGACCAATCAATTGTTGCACTTAAACGGATGAATATTGGCTATACATATTGTTAGAAACATTATAGAATACGCTTATCGGTAAAAAAACTTGTTTATTGTGTTTTTAAAAGACTATTCAGAAGCATTTTTTTCTTTTATCGGTCAACTAGTTGATTTTTATTACAGAACTTTCATTGCACAAATCCGTATGTAACGAGAACTCTTCAGTGGACAACATATATCCAGGCTGTATCATAAATTGTTGGGTGCTATAGCGCAGCAGTTAGCGTTGCTGGCTTCCGTGCCGGATCTCACGAGTTCAAGTCTCAGTACGAACAGCATTTTTTTCGAATAATCGATTTCTGTTCAAAGGCATGGGTGTACGTAATGTCAAAAATTCTCTCCCAATCTTCAATAACTGAACGTAGTGAGAGCAATTAGTTAACCACTGGTCCTGACCTAGCCTTATCCTTCTATCCCTACTACTCTCTTTGGAAAAGAAAGGTTGAGTGACTGACTAATAAACAGTTCTCGTAGAAAGATTATGTTGTGATAACTCCTTTAGGATTCCATATGCTCCACATTGGGAGGGGACATGGATAACAAAATCATATATTTTTTTCTTGTTGATTTTTATTTGATCTCAATTGAGAAGTGAGAACCATGGCATATTTTATATGAGCTTGTCAAATATGGTGGTATTCCGGCCAAAAGTGCTGAAAATCACCGGAAAATGACTTTCCTTAAAAGAGGTGATTAAAACAGCCGAAACATACTTTAAATTTGTATCGGGCTAAAGTCAACGATGCGGTCGGACGAAATAGTGAGCGAGCGGGACAATTAAGTATGCAACAAGCAACGTGAGTAAACGAGCTACAAAGATTAAAGATGTTCTGGGTAATGAGCGTATCGTATTCACGGACCGTACTTCAAAACTGTCGCCGTCCCTCTCTTACCGGGGGATCTTTGGCAGTGGCGTTTGCACCCCTTTTCATATTAATCTACGAGCACTGATTATATTAAAACTCACATCTATTGAGACAAAGATTTTTCATCATTATATAATTTTCCGATGTTCAGCACCCAATTTAGTTTGATAACTTTTATGAAATTACTAAAATTTTGTAATATGCTCATTTACAAAAATCTGTTAATATACATTAATAGATATTTGCAAGAAATAATTGGTTGTTGATATCAGTGTTTACTACAGCATGAAGCTAAATACTTATCTGTTAATATTATATTTTATATTTATTGTTTTTTTATGTTTATAAACAAACCATAATATAGCGATACCCGATAGTAAGAAAAGTATTTCAGAATAGAATATAGATACATATGTAAGTTTAAAAAAACAACTGATACGTTATTATGCTGCATTATATTCTAATGCAGCATGAACACGTCTTAGTGCTCTTAGTAAGTAATAAATGTAAAACTCTGAAATACTTTTCATACTCAACTCAATACTGCCAAATTCAGACTTGTTGCAATTTGTAACTAAAGAATCGATATGAGATGCAAATTAAAAAATAAAATGCAAATTCTATATGTATGATTTGCCTCGTTATATTAAATATATTTTTTGATGCTGTCTTGTGTGTATTAAGTACAATTAATTTAAAACAATAGGATATGGAGATTAGTCTACTTAATTAATAAATACATGATTGTATGCAAAAGAGAGATTGCATTACGTTTTCGTCTCGATTTTTATATTTATATGATTATCTAACAAGAACATTTCAAAAGTAAACGAAGCATTTCTTCCGCGTGGTTGATATCATTTTTAGTTTTGATTGGTCTAATGTTGAATAAAGAAAGCCAACTCTTTAAAAAGTGTAAAAAGCGTAAAAGCGTAAAAAGCGATATCACGAAGAAACCTACTATTTTAGAGAAAATAACAATAATTAAACCAAAGTTGACAAATTTATCCATTACCGATATATTAAAACTGTGATAAATAAACACAACCAGTGTTTTATAACACAGTTTCTAAAGAACAACAATTAAAAACATGAAGCAAAATTATTTCAGTTGTTGTGGATGACAAAAATATTAAACATGCTGTAAAAGGAATATAAATATACGTACGCGTTATTGTATTTACAGATAACAATGTAAATATACTCAATTTCGAAATTGAATACAAAAATATGTAATTTCGATGCCACTGGCTATGTGTTGGATCTTCAAGAGGTGGATCAGTTTTCCGTATCAACCAGCAGGCATTGTTGTGTGGAGGGCAAGATGTCAAAGAAACCGTTGGCAGGTTTTATTCCGGGTGGCGCCCAAACAGAATACACTGCCGGTGTTTTCAAACAATTGCGCGGCATGCAACAGCGACGACCGACGGCACTATGACAAAGTTCGAATGTAGCGGAAACACACCCTAGGAAAGAGAAATAATTGGCCCAGTCTCTTTGAAACGCTTTGTTTTCCTCTATTGTGCCCTTTCAGATGCAAAACCTTAAAAATGAACGATTGCAATATTAACTTCAACTTTTTCAGTTTATGTTTTTTTATTATCCATTTTATATCATGATAATAAATATATTTTCAGTTTCAAGTCTGTTAAGTCAAAAAAAAATTAACAGTTTCTGGCGTTTGTGGAACACAATTGGTATGAAAAAAGGTAGCCATGTAATTTGTTGTACATCCTAAAAAATACTTGATAATTTTAAGATTCTGTGTAACTTTACGAAAATCTACATTTCAATAAAGAATCGTTATTGAGGATAAAAATATGACGAGAGTAATAAATCTGGTAAATCAATAATGGAAAAACTCCAAAACAGGATTGTTTGACACAAAGTTTTTAAGTTTGAAAAAAGAAAGGCCTGTTAAATGAACACAACTTAAAATAGATTGTATTTGTTCTAAATATAATTCTGGTCAAATGAATAATGCCATTGCAATGATTAAAAAAACAATAACAAAACAAAATTAATAAAAATGGTCATTAATTAAAACCCATTATTCAATCGATAATTAAATAATATTGTACCGTAGAAATGTATTTTTAGTATAATGTAAACATAAATGATAACGTCATACCGAAAAAATACCGCCTAACTTTCCGAAATTGTTTACTTTTAAGATTAATACGGCGGCAAGAAATCAGTCCTGAAATCTTCCAAAGTTTCTTCAAAAGTGTATTACATATATACAAAGATTACAAGAATACCGAATAAACATTTGAAGAGTTGGATGTCTTGTTTGCAGGCGCTCACAGCGATACAGTCATACACATGTGTTGGTGTTTCAACAAAACTTTTAGTTTTCCAGCTTAACTTTATAGAGTTTTTAGAGTTGAGATGTCAAAGAGTGTTGGCGGTCTCAGTTATATTTATAAGAAGGCAGACATAAGATTCAACATAGTTTTTCAATATAAAATTTCTTTTTTATTGTTTTATGGCACCAAAATTTCATACATATTGTTTTACAATTTTCAGTCTGTTGAATAAAACATTGAAAACACTATCTGTTTTACATTTACTTAATAACACTTTTGCTTAAGGTATATCTTTAGGTATAGGTACTTAGATATAGATTATATTACTATCAGTAGTCAAAATTCAAATATGATCTATAAAATAAACAAATAATCGTTAATATTTTTTAACGATTTATTAAAAAAGTGTGCACATTTCAAAGTAGCATTTTAACAAATTTATTCTTATATAAATCAATTTTAAAGCGTGTGATGTATTAAAAAACTATTATTATTTTAAATAATTAATAATATAATAATGATCATTACCAACAAAATTATTATTATTATTATCATTTGATAATGCTCGCGATGATCTACAATAAAAATAATAATGTTAGAATAATTTAAAAAAATATTCGTTTAAAAGTTAATATATAATTAAGTATTTGAAAGTATTGAACGATAGTTTTCTGTTATGTTTTTAATTATTCGAATTGTATAATATATAAAATACGATAAATAAATCAAAGATTAAAATTTTTATCTGTTTTTTATTGTTAAATAATTTCTAATGACACTAAAATTGTGAACGTCTTAATTGTATAGCTTTTATCTTAGGTGTCGTATCGTCGTAGCTTAGAATCACAAGCCACATATATAATTTCACAAAACACCTATAAAATTATCTAAGATATCAAACAACATTCCAGTGTGTCTGGAAAATGAAATCTTGACCTAGTCGGTACTTCTGAGAGAGACTCTTCTTTGTCTTATCTTGTCTTCGACATGCACGTATACTACCGGTTTCATTCGAGGTTGTCACCTTTTCTCAAACTAATAAATGCTACAAAGAATGTATTTTTTTCGTGAATGATATTAATCAGTTCGCTTAGTTGTCTGTCAATGTATCAAACACTTAAACTATTTTTTTCTTTCCTTCACAGTGCATATCATAAAGACATATTAGTTTAAATTAATTAAAAATACTTAAAAACATATCGTTCATCTTTATATTATTTTCACTGCGTAGCATTAATTTGACCAATAAAAAATTTAAGACTTTCATATTTTAAGACTTTTATGTTTTAAAATACACCACATTATAAACAATAATCATAGCGGTGACTGGCTTAAGATATACAATTACATTCAATCTAAGTTTATGGATAAATTAATTAAAGTATTTCAGTAAATATTTTAATATTAAAAGTTTAAAGACAAAACAAAAATGATAAGTTTTAATGTTTAAATTAAATAAAAAAAACCTTATGCCAATATAGATCTTTAATATGGCCATGCAATAAGAATTAATTAATTAGTTGAAAAACCATTAAAACTGGAGTCTCAAAAAAATGGTGTGAAGAACAAGTATTAAAAAAAAGATAAAATTATGAAAACCGATCTTACTGATGTTTTCCAAATCATGCTATAGGGAGAAATTTAAAACGGTCTTACCATGAGTGAGAGACGTATTAGATAGTGAACTTACATATACAATACAAGCTTTGTTCAAAAGCCTCTTAGAGCCAAAGTAAATAACACGAGATAGTTAAAACAAACAACAACAAAAAAAAAACATAAAGTAAACGAAATAAGCAAGGGTTTCCGATAATCCTTTCCCTTTGGTACATCCGGTGTCAAAATAAATCAAACAGTTTGGAGTTGAAATAATTCATTCGGCTGACATTTTATGTGTGCGCTATTCGGCGCGGAGGTACGTGCGGCATCTTCCCTGCCGATCTTTCTAGTCCAGTTCGATACTGGCGGAATATGAGCCTATTCATTATAGATGAACCATGACTTGCCAATCAAATATTCCAAGAAATCGTCAATGTTATTTGAATTCGGAATAAAAACAATATGTTTCAATGGACGGTCAAACGAAAATGATTTATTTAAAAGCAACCTTTTTTGTTTTGACAATCTTATTGTGAAACCTGTTCAACAGACCGCTCAATAACATGTCAAAATGTTAGTACGTATTCCCTTTTGCAAAAGCAGGAATACAATTGTTTGTTAAGAAATTGATATATTACTACTTTTATATCGCTAATAGTATGTAAAACTAAATAAAGTTCCTAAATTAATAGATAATTTGTTTTATATCAAGCTCGATCTTTTGTTTAAATATTTTAAAATCTGAGTGTTTAATACAATCAATAATAAAAAAATATGTAGGACCTATTTAAATATAATATGTACCACACATTTATCGTTTTAAAAGATCAATTTATTGTCTACTAAGCCCATCAACCTAACAAGAAATACTTAATAAAAAATATAATAATGCTGTTTATGTTACAAATATTGCAAGGTCAACCTAAACAACATTACTGAATTTAAATATTTAACGCAACAAAAGCTTTTTTTATAGGTGAACACTGTCAATTTTGATTTGCATTATATTAAAAAATAAAACGCTAATACAAACTGATCAATTGATAACGCTCGTCATGAGCAAAACCGGTCTTGATCATATAAAATAAAAGTGAACTAATTACAAATGAATGTTATATTTTTTTAATCAACAAAGGTTACAGTTGTCACAGCAAGTTATGACTATTAATAGCAAAGGATTTTTACCAAGTACTTAGTTAAAACTCTCGCGGCTCGGAGACTAGAAAAATACTTCTCTGCCGATGGGGGTCGTTTAGGGACCCCAGTGGTTTCCTCATTATTGGCCTTATTCTTATGAATTTCAAAAACAAAATAGTCTAAGGGCTTTAAAATATCTCTCTGCATCATTCCTCATACATTTTTTTTTTATAAAAATCCGTGGTTTTTAAATAAATAATCATATTTTAAGTTGCGCATAAAAAATACGTCATTCCAATACAAATATAAATTTGCAACTGACGCGTTCAACGCAGTTATCTTACACACGATCGCTGATAAGCGGGTGCTTATCTCGTTATCGCGTATTTATATAAACTACAAAGGTCCAGAAAACTTTGATGTAAGAATACCTTAATTATAAACATTGTATCATCCATATTAAAATAGATATTTAAGAAAATGTGGGTATTAGAGTCCCATTTCTTGAGCTTAGAACCGGAAAAGTTAATTCTTATAAAATTGATCAAGAAGTCATGTTTAATTGGTAAATGTATATATTTTTTTATTATTTTCCTATATATGTATTTATATAGTCACTTTTATAATGTTTTCTATCAACTCTTGTAGGAGAGACATTAAATGTTTTGAAAAAAAACTATTTTTGTACTTTTAAAAAGTTTCTTAAAAACCAGTACTGGCCTCACTCATCAGTTGATAATACTCGCTTTTTTATTATATGCATAAAAATAGCGATTTTCTTTCCAAATATAAAAATTTAGTAGTACCTATTTTAATTGAAATTGAATATTTTTTAATCAGTCTTTATAAATATCGTCTTGCTGTTTGCTGTAACACTTTGTATCCATCATATAAGTACGTGATCTTCCCGAGTTTTTGACGGAAAAGCACGTCGTAACGTTATACCAAACCCTAGCCAAAATAACTCTCCATTCAACTCTTGTAAATTGCGCCATATCTGGAATGTGCGGCGCGGGACGGATGCCGTACCCATAGTTTTTGAGCGCCGGCAAAGCTTCTCGTCTCATCTATTATTGAGGAGATTGCCCCATAAAGTTCGCCCTCACGTTTCATACGGTTCGGGTATATTGGTGTTCGGACGGCGAGGACCGCCCATCGACTTTCCCTCTGCCCTTTTGCCCGAGACTAAATTTCTCCGCACCGCCGCATATCTTAAGATTTTATTGACAGTTGTAATGAAACAAAAGTCTGCATTGCCTGAATATTTTACAGCTCCGTATCATAATTTGATACACTTTGTGTATTGGAAACATTAAATTTACGACAACTCAAACACTTATAATAATTGTAATCCATCACGGAGCATTTGTATCTCATACAGTGTTATTTTTTTCATTGGTATACTAAGTGGTTTGCCTTTGAAACAAGACGTATTTTTTTTATTAACTTCTCAAAACTTGAATCGTTTATTTTTGTATCTATGTCTGCTTCAAATGTGAAGCATGTAGCCTATCTCAACAGAAGATTTTCTACGAGAACCATTTGTTACTCAGTTGCGCAAGCTCTTTTTTTCAAAGAGAGTAGTAGGGATAGAAGTATAGAGCTAAGACAGGATCAAAACAGAACACGGCTAACTTATCGCTCTTGCTAAGCCCAGTTGTTGAAGGATCGAAAATGGTGGGAGGGACATCACAAACACGTCTTCGAACAGAAATCGATAAGTCGATCAAAAAATGTTATTCGTACTGGGACTCGAGTCCGTAAGGTCTGGCATGGATTCCCACAACGCTAACCTCTGCGCCATAGGACCCGACGTTATTTATTTAAAAATATTTTTTGTTTTCAGTAATCGACACATTTTTTAAATTTCTACAAACAACGACTAAACATAAAAATAAACTATGTATAATTTACAGAGCTGCATTTTCATTTTACATTAAAATTATCCAACAAATGATCATTGCGCTGAGTACGTCATGATCCCTTAAAGGTTCAGGATACTCACGTGTTTATTGTTCTCAAGAGATATACAAATATTATCATAAAGCAATGAGCACTGTATAAAGGGGAAAAAGAGAAATCTGGACAGCATAAATTACAATTCTGCCGTCATACGTAATAAGATACCGCAAACAGAAAGCCTTGAAGCATACATTGTGATTTAAACCATAGTATATAAATTAAGTTTTCGTTTAATTGTATTGATTATGTAAATTTATGATACTGGTGTTAACACCGTTAACCAACTAAATGCCAAGGTTACTTAGAACATTATTTCGGTTTGTTATTTACTCATGAGATCAATAGAATTATTATCTTTATTGTTTAGAAAACTAGAAAAAATAAAAGAGGTTAATTCTGTTCTAAATATTATACAAAAAAATTTTAAGGATCATATGGTAAAAATATTATAATTTTACTTAGAACCAATTATTCTTCTTAGAACAAATGTAATCTGAGGTAGCTCAAAATATTGTTTGTATAATCAATACTTATTTTGATAAAAAAAAATGTCTGAGATTTATCAAATTTGTTTTGATATATTTGTCTGTAACACACATTGAAACACTGTGCTTGCGCAATGCGAGAGATAAAAATAATGTGTGTGTGTTGAATAAATTTTCACAGGTAGAACTCACCTCTAATTTGAAATAAGACCAGAATAAAATGAACAGTCGATAATTAATATTCTCCAGCATTTCTGTAGTTACTAATTTTTTTATCAAAATTACAAATTCTGTGCTAAAAAGTACTAAAAGGTCCGTGGCGCAATGGTCAACGTCGTTCTCTTCTGTGGTGGATCTCACGTGCTCAAGCTCCAATTCAAAAATCATTTTTTAAAATCAATTTCTGTTGGAAGGCTTGGGTGTATACTTTGATTACTACTTTTATCGATAAAAAAAGAGAATTTGAGCAATTGAATAACACGTAGACCTCGTAGAAAAAATCTTTTGAGATACCATATTCTCCAAATTGGGAGCTGACATGGGTAAAAAAGGTAATATTTACTTATTTTCCATTTTACAGAACACACCAATGAAATCGGTCAACTATCATCTGTAACGTTGAGTTTCGCTGGCTTTTACTCAAAACATGAATAAGATTTAAATTTGAAATAACGCCAAGATTTTAAAGTAATGTTTTTCAACGTAAATGTAATACAGTTCTCGGTCAAAGAGAGACAGCCTAGAAGCAAAGTGAAACATTTGAATCCTGTCTTGACATAGCATTTGTGTGCTGCCTTTATCTGTTTACATAATAAAATACTTCATTGTTTTAATATTCTGACTGAACAGTAATTCTTCATGTGCATAATAATCGCGAAAGTTTTTTTTTATGCAGAGAACACTTGTGAATATTTTATGATGCAAAAATCGTGTCCACAATTGCTTCAAGTAAACTACAAAATTTTATTGGTGTAAAATAAGGTTACTTTTAGTTTAACTATAAATTTTGAATGATGAAAAACCAAATGTCTCGCACACTACTTATTTTTATATTTGAAATAGTATTCATATATAAAATTAATGATTTCTAAGCGATTCATAAAATAACTATTAATTTTGTATAATTCTAGTCAAAATTCATGGATCGTTTTTTTACCACACACCAATAAAGTTATATAATTCTCTAGATTTTAAACTGTTATAACTAAGATTGATTTTTTATATTTTTTTCTTATGTAGTAATAATGATCATAAAAAATACAAGGAATGAATATTATTTGAACGACTTAATGTGTATAATCTACATTTGATAAAATCCTGTTTTATTGAAAGATATAACATTAAGTTTAGTATATTCTTATTTTTTGACACTCGTCGACAATAAATTATTTACGATTGGCATATTATATTCAAAATCACTACCGACTTATTTTTTGTAAATATTTTATTTTTCATGTTGACTTCAGTGCTTAGATTAGTAATATTTGTTGTTGGTTTACTTACCAAAACTCAAATAATAATAAATAATAATTACTGAAGAAAAACAGAAATATTGAATAACAGTTCTCTGGGATAAAATTATTTTCTCGCAATAGTTACGTACATAATTTTAACGTTTGTTAGTGTTTTTGTTGGTATAGGATACAAAATTCGTGAATAGAATTATATGTAATGTTTATTCGGTAAATAGGAGTACAAACACTAATTGTTATTTTAATCAAACGGCTAATGTTTACAATGAGAAGTCCAGCTACAATTCAAACAATCGTTGCAATTATTCATCACACATAGCTTTGCGCTTTGAATAATGACACGATAAACAATAGTGTTGTTGTCATACAAATCTCGAATAATTATAAATAACCCATAAACAGAAACTGATTTTTAACGATAATAATTATTCAATTATTGCATGCTTTAACTGAAAAAAACACGAAAATTATTTTATGATAATAGCGGCGCTGTTTTGCCAATATCGAATACACCAGGATATATAAATTAGTCAAAACAGAAATTTTCAAAGACATGAAACAAAGTCTTGATATTTTATTATATAAATTTATTATTTTTATTAATTTAAGCATCTGTAAAAATATATCTAGTTTATATTAATTACGTTGAGAGAAGAACGAGTATTATATTATAAATTTATCACAAACAAGCAACATTTACTATCTCCACACATATAATAAAAATAAAAAGCGTCTTTTAATGTAAAATGTTTTCAGATTAAAAAAAAAAAATAAATGAACTATATCCAAATAAAACTGAGAAGTCCAGGAACTTACAGCGTTTATAACATCGTGCGGTGACACTATAACTCCGTTGGCTAGCCATTGTAAATGAACTTGGAAAATAAGTAAAACTTAAAAAAATGTCCTGTTGATGAATGTTAAGTTAGACTTCTAGCTGTAGAATACTTTCTTAAGATCATCCAATGGAATCTTTAAAATATCTCATAAACGATAGGTGACTTGTATTTTTAAATATTTTATCAAAAAATACGATTTTCTGTAATTTTTATATGTCTTCTTTTAATTAGTTGAAGAAGAAAAAAATAAAATACAAAAACCAATGTAATGCTGCAAAATTTTACAAAATCTTTTAATATAGGTAATTTAAGATTTCGACTGAAGGTGCTTGGTGAAATTTCAATATTAAATTTGAATCGTTCAAACTATGTACATTCACACAGATTTTGTCACTAACGACACGAATGTACATTATTTGTACAATTCAAATTTAATATTGTTAGTCCAAATTTTAAATTATATAAATATTGCTAGTACAGCAAGATTGGCTGAACTCTATAGTAAGCACTTAAACGCCTGAAGATGCCGAAAGGCGAAACCCGGGTCGTTGGTGACAAAATCTGTGTGAATGTACATAATTGGAAGGATTCAAATTTAAACTCTTTTTAAATGGAGTAAAACTACAGTGGGTTTTATTAAGAACAACGTCGAGTGTCATAAGAAATGTAGAAATAGTATGGAAGTGCTATAAAAGATGTTATTATTGGCTCATTTCCGTTTGTTTTTGATTCAACATATTCCGTAAATTAATCGACACTTTTATTTCGACGAGAAACGTCTTTATCAACATTCCGCTCTGGGGGATAAGTGAATTTCAATACTTTTGTAAGCTACACTCGCTTTTTAATTAAAGTTAATTTACAATGTGCTATTGTGAGAGGCGTAAGAGAAACAAAGGTCGACGTTATCTTGACGCTCGGAGGGTGGGGGATGAAGGGGCAGGCCCGTCTCGGCGGCTGCAGTACTAACATGCCGTGATTTATATTACCGCTTTATTTGTCAGGAAATTAGTGCATGTTTCATTAATGAAAACCCCTTGCCCATCCGAGTGGGGAAGAAGGTATGCGGTTATTGTTCAAGTTTTACTCTTTACAATATTGCTATCAACACTGTGCATATAATATAGCAAGTTTTCTCGGTGTCCTAATTAGCAAGCTGTTATAATGGCATTGATATTTGAAAATAAAGAAACATTCAATAATTTGTGAGAAGTATTGACGATTTTCATTTAATTTTTAACATTTCTATTGTCGGATCCGTGGCGCATTGGTCAACGTCATCGGGTTCAAGTCCCAGTGCGAACAGCATTTTTTCATTTGATATACATTTTTATTTATGTTCAAAAAGAATGAATGTTTGTGACGTCTAAAAATTTACCTTCCAGTCAAAAAATTAACAAAGTGTAGCGAGAGAAATGAAGAGGCAGGCTGCCTTGTACGTTCCTTAATCTCCGAATTCCTCATACAATGAAACCACCTCACTCCCATTATCCGACGCAAGCATCTATTTTCGAAGCTAAGTATACGGTTTTTGTGAACCAAGGTATGCTGCCATATCATGAAAGGAAGCAAAGTAATTGGCGGGAGACAGGGAAACACGGAGGTGCTGCATGGCGACCATATGCTCCACATAGAGGGCGAAAAAGAAAAAGCGTGAGAGATTAGTTTATCACTTGTTCTGCCACAGCCCTATTATACTATCCCAGATTACTTCTCTCATCGAAAAAGAGAGATTGAGCAATTGAATAGCAAAAAGTTCTCGTAGACCTATCTCCATTAGGAAGTCATATGCTCAACATTGGTTGCGGACATGGATTAGATTTTTTTCTTCGGTATGGCTTAACATGTGAAATCTTCATATACTTTTGACCTTTTTTGGAAGTTGAGTTGTTCTAAGTGTGCATATGTATTTTAAAAGTGGTTTAAATAGTTTTTATTTCCTTTTTTTAATAAAATATGGCTTGAAAACATCTAAAAAAAAATTGCTGCAGAGCGATTTGTCAGACTGATCTATATATCATAAAGCGATGAAAGCCGAATGATAATGTTCTAAAATAAGCAACACATGAGTCGCAATCAAATTTTTAGCTTAACTTTGTTTTTTAAAACGATTGTTTGTACGTTTGGTTGATATTTCTTTGATATCCGTCACACTTTAAATGGTGTATCTTCGGCAAAATAGATGTTTTCATATTTGCTATAAATGAAAGAGGAAAAACACAAAAAATAATATAGCTTGAAGAGACACTATTTTTAATAACAGAGAAAATAGTGGTGGGTCAAAGTAAAACAAAAACATATTGAAATATAATTCAAGCTTTCGCCTGAATGTACTTGGTGGAATTCCAATATTAAATTTAAATCGTTCAAATTTTGTGCATTCGTAATTTGTTTTGTCACTTGTTTTGCCTTTAGACACCTTCAGGCGTTTAAGTCTAAAACTTGAACTGAGAAAACTTTTGTGAATCTACAAAATTTGAACGATTCAAATTTAATATTTAAATATGTTATTAACATAGAAATAAGTGTTCCTTATAGCCGTGTTTTTAACGTTATTGAACTTAATGCGGGGTAACGGGCTTGAGTCCCAAACGAACAATTTTATGAAATCTCTAATCTTTATGTTTATTTATATCCATCTCGTAGCTAAATCATAAGTGAGGGTAGAAAATGATTAAATAGCAGCTAGTTCTTTTAATAAAATAAATATTTACATTCTAATTCTAATTTTTTTTTTGATCACGTCACGTTTATAGTTACTCTGAGAGTTTTTATATGTATGATCATGACAAATATTTACTAAAATATAAATTTCATTTATTAAAATATTTTATGGATTGTTATGTATTCCATCGCTATCTAATAGTTTGCGTCTTAATTATTTTCACAAAACACTTGTCATAATGTTTTTATTTGGTGAACTAAATTTGAGTATTTTCACAAAGCCTTAAGTAAGCAAATAGGTCTTTACTACGTCTTCAAATTGTAATTTCATTACTTTATCTTATATCAGCATTGTCCCAGTCTTATGCCAGCAAAACTATTGTAGCATTCTGAATACCTAACACTATTAATGTTCCCTGAGTTAATGAACTTAGTGTTATCTGACATTAAGAAACGTATCTTGCATTCAAAAGTATATAAAGTCATTCCGGTAATTTGTGATGAACATATAATATGTGTCTATCTCGTTGAAATTAATAGTATTTTTACGCTTAGATTCATACATGTTGGATACTATAAAAAGCGATTAAAAGTTCGCACTTCTTCAGATGGAGATGAATAAAATATATGTAGAACTCGTCTTACACGTCATAAGAGCTAGAAGTAGAATTAGAAGTAGAAGCACATTAATTGCAATGAAAAATGATATGTTATTATTATATTTCATGTTTTTTTTCTAAAATCAGTTTTGTTTACAAGTGTTTAGAATACTTTGATGAGTTTACATAATCAATTGACAGTTTTTTCATATTTTTTTAAATCGATGTCCGCTCCTAATGTGAAGTAAAAAAAACTAGAAATCGATCGAAGAATTGATAGATGTCTTAGCGAGTACCCACTCGCATATACGTAAATTTGAAATAGCACTTATTAAACTATTATTTATTATAAAATACAGCAGCTTTATAAAATTATAATAAAAATTTTAAGTCTACCTTACTGCTCGAGCAATCAATCAATTATATTCTTTTAGAATACATTATTCTCATTATTACACAGAATTTGATGACATTCTTTCAGAATACCAAGCCACCGAAGTCGTGGTCACCAACATATTCTTGTAAAACTACTGCGGAGTGATTTTTTTATTAAGATTTTTCAAACAAGCTAAATGCCTGAAGTTTAAAATCTAAACAATCGAAAATTATTTTCCAAAACTGACTTTCAATAATTGTATTTACTTAAACAAGCATTGTGAATGTAAGATTGTCTGAGGATGCCTCTGAAAGAGGCGAAACACGTGTCATAGTTTGTAGCAAAATACTTGGAATAGTCTTAAGTTATTTTAAAATCTTGTATTGTATTTACGATGTTGCTTAAAAACGCAATCCTCATTTAAATTAAAGCACTAATCGAAAATAGAAGAGTTATATGTTTACCTTCATGATCAATTATTTTTGATTGATTATTTGTTTATTGTACTGTCACGTTATAATTGTCGAAATGATTGCATATTGGCTTTAACTATAATACCACGTTTGTGTTGTTTTTTCATACTAACCTTCAATGTAAATAAACACTATAAATTTTGCCTAACTCGGCAGAATGGATATTGTTTGTAAACGTCACATCATTGCAATTTTAAAGCATTCGCCAACAGAACGGCTCATAATCATCGATACAACGCAAAAACCGTGGCAATACCAACGCAATAAAAGTGCAAGAAAGTCAATTTATTTTATTTCCAACCATAAAATACTGTCTCCATCTGGGGTCGTAGCTTGCCATACTCGAAAGACTGTAAAAGTATCTAAGCTTCGTTCGTAATTGTATCACTTATGTACGTTTAATGCATAATATATTTATATACGTAACACAATTTGAGACAAAACGTTGTACAACACAACAATCAGTCTATACATTACAATCTTCATCGAGCTTGCAGAAAAAACAAAAGAAATATAATACAACTTTGGAAAAAATCAACCATGCATAATTTAAATACTGTGCGTGTTACAATTAATCAATCAATTTGTATGCATTTTCCAATTTGTATTTGTCGGGTCCGTGGAGCAGCGGTCAACGTCGTTGGCTTCCGTGACGAATTTCACAGGCTTCGAGTCACAGTACGAACAGCATTTTTTCAATCGATTTATCAATTTCTGTTCGAAAAAATGTGTGTCTGTGATGTCTAAAGACTATCTTTCAATCCTTAACATAACAAAGCGTAGCAAGAGCGACTAACTAATCACTAGTACTGTCATAAACGCATTGGCAGATCCAAGGGGGGGGGGGGCATGGGGGCCATTTGGGAGAATTTATTTTCCATTTTTATAATTTATTAAAACTTTATTTTGAAATAGGCTCTTTAATTGTTTAGTTTACTATGTTTTATAGAATACATACTTAATTATGTATTGACTATTTTTATAAACACCCAATCTTTTTTTACGCGATACATTGGATGAAGATGGCGCGTAAAAAAACCTCACTTTCATATGATTTGATAAATCGGTTCCAAAAATCAAAATATCGCGTAAAAAAGTCTCAAAAATGTATGAAAAAAAAATTATTCCTCAAATTAGCGCAAAAAATATTTTTTTACGGTGCCGTCCAAAAAAATCGCGTAATTTCAAAATGGCGCGAAAAATCGCATAAAAAAGGCTTTCATCTATTTTTTAATGTATTATTTATGTATCATGCTTATTTTCAAATTGAATGGCCCCCTCCTGGGACAATTTCTGGATCCGCCACTGCATAACCGTAACTATTTGTCCCTACTACTAGAGAATCGAAAAATAGAGGCTTAACAACTGTTAAGATACCTGTTAAGATACCTCGATTAGGAGAGCATATGCTCTCCATTGTGAGTGGACATGAATTGTATGGAATGATAAAATGAGAAATTTTGTGAATCTACAACGAAGATATAAATTTCTGAAATTTGAGCAGTATTAAGGCTTAAATATAATATACAACATTTAAATGAAAGTTAAATACGATAATTGAATCGTTGTGTATATATATTTACATATATTTATCACAATAGGTCCTAAAACAATTAAAGTATTTATTATTGTGTAATATTATGAATGTTTATTTTATAATGATAGTGTCATTGCAATAAGTATACGGAATACTGCACCTATATCATTTTTCAATCAATTTCCTAGTGACACGTCGAAGTGAAACTAAACGAGAGAGGGTTCTGAGCACAGTGCCAATTTTACAGCGGTACACGTAATCAATAAACGTTAGCTGCAACGACAAATAGCCTGACATCTCGCTAAAATATTTCTTTTCCTTGAGTATTGGAAAAACACGCAACTAAGTCATTTGTTTCATCTTTAGAAAATTCCGTGTAAAATATTTTAAAGTTTTTAATATAAATCTACTACCATCATAAAAATATATTTTTGAGAAGTATATCGTATTTTATCAGGACATATAAACATTTATGTTATTTACAAAAACTGCTTCAGTCACTCAATATCTTTTTCAAATAAGATATAACAATGAGACAAAAAAAATACTAGACGTTAGCTATTCGCTCTTTTCTCACTTATCTTTGGCAAATCAGATAAAAGGTGAGAAATAAATGTACAATAATAGTTCTGTACTAGGGTGAAAAGTCTGAGAGGAATCAACATTCAGCTTCATTACTGAAAAATATTGAAAGAAAAAGAGTGGTAACAGTAAGCTTCTACGTACCTTTTTTTAAATCTAAAGTCAGTTGTAAAAATTTAAGGAGAACTTTAGTTACTTTTATAGATAAAAAAGAATGAAAATTTACACTTATTTTCTGAATATATTAAATCTTGAAAGTTAATTAGATGATGATTCTATTTTTAAATTTTTAATCGTCATAATTATTATGATAGCTTTATCATAAAAATTAAATCAATGAAAACATCACCATAATCCGTTGTGAATATGTTGCCAATGTTTTCAGATGAACTTCCTCAGTGCTGTTGACGGCAAAAGATATTATGATCAACTGAATTGGACAAAAATTCTACAAAAGATGACTGAACCTACACTGTAACACAATACGAAGTATTTCAGGTATTACAGCTGACGCCATTGGTTTGCTTATAGTGTGTGCTTTTTTCAGTTTAAAAAATATTCCATTAAATAAGATTTTATATTTATTTAGCTTATATAAACCCTTTTAACGACACCAATAAATAAAGTGTAATTTTTGTTTCTATATGTATTTGAATGTATTTAATAAATATTAAATAAATGCTTTAAAAAGCTTCAATTAAAAGATTACTCGTCATTTTTATGGTAACATTTCTTTTTGAACTATTGTTGTAATGATTTTATCATGTACCCCAACCGAAATCTAAAGTTGTCCTTAAGAACGACTACCGCCACAATTTCACTGGAGCTTAGTGGTTTATCGCAGCATCTAGTACAGGTTAGGGAATGTCCCTAAGCTGAAGCAGAGTCTCTATGCACAGAACTCAATTAACCGCCGGCTTTATGATAACCTTGTAATTGTCTATGTGTTAATAACGCCATAATTTATTCATCCCCCCTAATCTTTGGTAGTTTTCGTTAGCCGAATGCGATGCGAACTAGTTTATAATCTGAACCTATGTTTATTTATTTTACTAGCCAACTTGATGAAGGTAAAGTGTGTTAAGTAACATAACGACGACCCAACATAAATATTGTATAGAATAAACAAACTCTCAGGCAGTAATGTTTTAAAGCAAGATCTTAATTTTGTGAATATTATCATCATACATAAATATTTTCTGCCATATTTAAGGTCAATGCTTCTTTGTTGATTTGATATGCACACCAATACTATTTTTTGTGAAAGAAAAACGATAAAAAAATACATTAGTTTTTATTATGAATAGTACCATAAATGGCCTCACTCAACAAACAAAAATGTTCAAACTCAACTGAAAATAGTCAAAGTGCTTATTACTCTTGTTTTAGACTTCATCATTAATAATGTCAAAAAATATTGAAGTTACAAATCTATTCTTCCAGATTTTTTGTAATGTATCGCATAATTATTTACTATTTAGTATATTATTAAATGTTTATTTAACACTTTTAGGGTGTTTACTGTCAATAATTGGTGGAAAGGCATTATATTAATAAAAACCAGAGCTGTGAAGTCAGAGTCAGAGTCGCGGAGTCGCGGTGTTTTGACCGGAGTCGGAGTCGTAAAAAATGAGCGGCTCAAGTTTTTTTTTGAAAAATATATTTAATGAAGTGTATTCAAACAAAATAGTCCAAAGTGTTGACATTTTATGCTTGGCTGACTGAAGATGATCTGATGGTATACATATATATAAGTTAAAATGAAATTATTGAAAAATTTCCTCGGAGTCGGAGTCGTCTTTTTTTTACACGACTCCACAGCCCTAATAAAACACAATATTTCTTTGTACTTTATTCCACTTTATTTAAAAGGTTTATTTAACAAATTACTCTTAATCAAAAAGGCTTTCTTGACGTCATATATTGAAAATATCAATTTCAGAGTTCTTATATTAGAGCATCTCAATGAAATGGGTTTTAAGACGGAACGCACATATTTTTTCTTTGAAAATCTTCTGTTCTATAAATCAATTGATAATTAATAGTCGAATGTTTTTATTCCAGAATCCAAACCAGTGCCCATATTAGACACCCAAGTAGATAAAAACGCAATGGTGTTTAACATTTGGCTAAAAAACAACGAGTCAATATTTACTGGAGATATATATGTAAATTTAAAATAATGTTGCTATTTTTTACAAACGTATTCATAACCGTTAAATAATAATACGATTGTATGGATAAATAATAGTTTATAGTTAGTGAGAAGCAGCGTTAAATTTTTAATCATAATTATTAAGGCGCATAATTTTCACATATGCTTTTTTCATCAAATTCGTATGCATGGAAAGTCTTCGTTATTTTTATTAAATTCGCAGTGTATATTGCTTTATTTTATGCATTCTCAGAGGAACAGTGAAACTTCAAGCTTTTTTTATATAATGTCTATACAGGATATTGAAACGGCGCTAGATTCCGATCATAGTCTACGATTCTCTAGTGACTACGGTCCGAGCAGGGAATTGTCAACGCTGAAATATTGTAGAACAATATTGTTTTCACATAAAAAAGAAAATATTTTGTATTTGAAGGTATTAAATACTGTCAAAATAAAAAGACAATATTTTAGTCATAATAATAATTAACATTCACGCCTAATGTTTTAGATTTTTGAAAAATGATAATGATACTTTTAATATATTACATTTTATTTAATTTTTTCACTACAGATTGTGTGTTTGTGTTTCGAAATGATATAACGCTGTGAAAAAAGAATATGTGTCAATTTATAAAGTATTTTTAACGAAACTTTGATACAGCCCGTAAAAAAAATATTAGAGTCAGGCCAATGTGGTCATGTCCTCAAAATTGAATTGAAAAATATAATAATCTCTTCAAGAATCATGAAATAAAACAGCTTTGAAATGGTTGGCTAACTATTTTGCAACTAAATACATTTTCCAATATTGTTATGGAAATTTAAGAAGCGAATGCCAGTTTAATCAGTAATCTCTTCACTCTTGTTACGATCGAGGTGGAAGCAAGTAACACGAATTTTTTTCTTTCTTTATTTATTTTTTTGAAACACAATAATGTATGGTTAAAAATAGTTATAAATAATAAACTTTCTAATAATCATTCTAAGTTAAATTGTTTTGTTCATTTAATTCTAAGCTAAATATTGTTTTACTATAAGATAAGTAGACTTACAATACGTGCCATACTATGAGAAAGTCAGATTTGACGATTCCTGGTCGAATATAAACGCGTCTGCCATGTATAAGTCGGTATCTGCAGGGGTGGAGAAGCTCGATTGTATGGAGGCACTAGTTGGCAGTTCATGAGGAGGCATTATCTCGCTTCTGCAGACTAGGGCAGATGGTGCTATGACCTGAGATCGGAGCCAGAGAGCTTTCATTACGAATCGACACCGCAACTAATGATAGAGAGTTCTCTAAGACACTGTAGAGCGCAGTTAGTTATTGCATTGATTAGTCAATGTCTTAAACATGACGAACTTCTTGATATATTAAAAATTATTGTTTTTGGGTGAAAATTATCACAGTGCAAACCTGAGAATGTATATTTAAACAATATTTTCGATTTATTGTGCGGTAAATTTGTTGTAACGTTACTTCGCTTGTTGTGATACAAATTATGATACCAGTTTCACATTTTTCAGAAGCATCATCAGATAAAACAAGGTTGACGAATGAACAAAAAATTGCTTCTTATTATTAAGTACACAAATACAGAGGTTGGGAAATGATGATTTGAGTGTTGGAGGAACCACGGTTTGCTTTATTTTGAAAAACTTTATCATTTTATTTTTATAGGAAAAACCTTTTTTTGAACACTTACATTGTGATTTCCATTCATAGATTTTTATAAGGACTATAAGAACTGATATTAAACGGCATTTTTCAAAAATTGTGACAAATCAATTTTCGAATGTTTGCTCCTCAATTTAATAACAGAATATAAATCGGGGTTTTTTCCTTTTCTACTGGACGCAGGAAGGATAAATAATAAAAGCTAAAGAATTAATAGCTTGGAGTTTTGTGTGTCACAGTTTGTAACCCAACAAGTGAAGTAACAAAATTATTAGAATTAATGTAACATGTGTTTAATTAAATAAATACAAGTCGTATCGCTCTGGTCAATCAGATGAGCAATATTTTTTGAATGGAGACTAGTTAATCAATCATTTTATCAGACTAGTTAACAAAAATTGAAAACCTCAAACTTATTTTGCTTTGTTTTCAGCGACTAGCAAAATAAACGTGTCACAAAAACTTTTGCACTTATATATAATTATATAAAATTCATTTAATTACCTTTAAATCCATTATTGAAACAATATATATTAATGAAAGATTATGTGTATTTTATTGGTTGAAGGTTTGGCTAATTTAGCAACTTTTCTAAGGTGGTTATTTATAATATAAAAAGATTGATTTTAAAAAGGTAATCCGTAAAACACCAATTGAAATCAGAAATAAATTTAAATGTTAAATATTTTTTTACTCATAACACCTCTCTTTTAAGATTCTATTAAAATTAAACGTATCCTAAAATGTAATATAAAATTATATACTGCATGTTTTATTTTTTTTAATATACGTCACATAATATTTTCGTGGAAAAATATTATAAAATAAATATAACAGTGGAAAGGTTGCAGATATATCGATTTAAGCCGAATATGTTTCAATTAACAAAAGTTTGCTACTCACCCGTTTTTATTTTTAGCCGAAAAAAATAAGTGATGTATCCATTGAGTGTATACTCAAGACATATTTTGAAACATGCAGTGAAAACATCTTCTATGAAATACAACTCAATGTAATTTGATTCCTATTAAGGCTTTTAATCAGGACGTCGTATATTAAATTGATAATAATTATATGCGAGTCTGAAATTGAATCTCTCGGGAGTGAGTGTCCAATATAGTATTCGGACTAAATGCGGTGCAATTAGCAATGAATGATCAAATTGATGTTAAGATTTGAAATGCGAGTCTTTTGATATTGAGACTTGTTTGAAAACTGCCATATAGAGAGATGCTATAATATATCCTTTGCCATTTTTAATCCCTGCATGACTTGCATCTAAGACAATGTACGATATTCTTCATTATTTAAGAAAAGTATGATAATATACAATTAGAAAATAATTTTACTTTTTGCTTAGACTGATATAAAAAAAATTGATATACCTACTAATAAATCGGATTCAAGTATATTAGCGAGAAATTCAACAAAACAGACAATCATAATTAAACTGAATCTTTCCTCAACTTATATAATACAATAAATTTGGCAATTTTCATTAAAATGAAAACTTTTTTGTGAATATTTATTACTAGTTAAAGGGTTTTTCGTATTTTTTTGTCATGTTAAAACTATTAAACTTGACAAAGTCTTGAGCACGACAGCAACAACATAATTAAAATGATGGGGTAGTTTGCTAATCAAAAAAAAAACCTGACCTATCATATATGTAATTACGTTTTTGAATATGTACACCCGATTTTCTTTCGGCACTGAGCATACGTTCCATGCTAAAAAGCCGTGCAAAACAAACGTGTAAAAAAATATTAAGTGTTCATAAAGAAATTAAAGATACTTTACATTAAATTAAACCGTGCAAAAAGAGAATTTGGTGTATTACTCTTAAAGGTGTCCAAAAAAATCATTATACAAATGCTGGAAATAAAGAGAGAACGACGATGTGTAATGTTAGATAAAAATATAGTCATATACTATTTCAAAACTGTGTAATCGTAATGATAACGAATTAATCAATTTATCACTTATGTATTTTTGACATAACAATATCATGCAATAAAAATCTAATTTATAAAATTATAACTCATAGATCAACCTTTGCAAATTTCCCAATGTAAAGAACGTGTGCTGAGATATTCATATCATCCCTGCAAAAAGTTGAGTAATCCTCCAGATGAAAATCTTAAGATTACTTTTCGCAGCGATAACATTTTGAGATTTAAGGCTTAGTTTTCAATCAACTCAAATTGGATGGAAAACTTTACATTTATATTGGTAACTCTGAAGTGTCAAAGAGATTTTTTCTCCCGCTATGATTCATTTAACCGACAAGATCTTGCAAAATTATCCGCAAAAGAGTATCGTGTCGAATTTAAGGAAAGAAAAATCAAATGATATGTGGGTCATGACAGTGCGGAAGAAGCGCTTTCCGGATTTCAAACGAATAATATTTTCCATATTTCTTGACAGGTTACATATTTTTATATCTTTTCAGATAAGTCCAAACATAGTTATGCTACCAATATTAAAACCAAATTTATAGTTTTACCAAAATTATGGTAAACATTATAAAATACTATTTGAAATATAATTTAAAATTACCTATAATTAATTAACACAGAATACACTTAAATTTTTTCATCTATGTCCGCTTTTATTTTGAAGCAATATGGCTTTTTTATAAAGCTATCTCAACATAAGTTTTTTCTAATATAACTTTTTGTTACTGATTTACTCAACTTTCCTTTTGTTCGAAAAAAGTAGTAGAGATATATGAATACGGCTAAAGCCAGTGATTAACTAATCGCTCTCTCTATTTTCCGATATTTGAGGTTCGGAATGGTGGAAATACATTTTTAAACACCACAAACACCAATGCCTGGTCTTGGAAACGGAAAATCGATCAAAAAATGATGTTCATACTAGTATTTGAACCCGTAAAATGTATCACGGAAGCCAACGACGTTGACCGCTGCACCACAAATCCGACCTATTATATATAAGTTTTTTTAATTAAAAAGTTATGTTTTGCATCATTATTTAAATAGTTCTAAAAAGTTTTAAGATAGTGCAATTCAAAAAAATGTATTTATTTTATTGAAATCCAACGAAGTATTTTTCTTTGATTAAATTAATCAATATAATTTTTACCACTTTTCAGTTAGGTATTAACTTCGTTACTATTAGTGGAAATGCAAACTAATACTAAGTTTTTATTATAATTCCACAGAATTTACAAAAGATCAGTAACAGTTTTGCTCATTCCATAAATATGATATTAACCACTTTTCAGCTAAGTATTCACTGTAAATTCATAACTAATAGTACACAACGATAAAAAAAATCCACATTAATTTTTAAAGATTAGTAAAAGTTTTGCTCATTACCAACTGATGTAAATAAAAATCTATACAGGAATATTTATAAAAATAATATTATTAAAGATCTTGCGTAATCATTATAAATTACGTTTGAACTCATAGGTAAGTACTTACTTAATAATTTGATTTATAGATTATTGACCTTTGATACTAAATTCATTTTAATCGAGTTTTTTTTATTACAAATTAGATTTTAAAATATTAATTATTGATAATTATTTGTCATTTATTAAAAAATTGTATGGATATTGGTAAATTCTTCTCATTTATTTATAACCAACTGATATTAAAAACATATTATTTAACTGATCTCATTTTGTTTACATTTTACTGTATAGATTTATGTTTTGAATTAATATATTTTATGCAAAAATTGATAGCTTGAATACAGAATACTTTTAATATAATAAAATAACTGGTATGGTTTGACCTCATACTTTTTATCTTAAGCCTTTAAATAAGAAATGTTGAGTGACTGACTAGCTCTTGTTAAACGATTTCCGTTGAAATGCACTAATATGTCGCGAATTGTAATTAGATATTATTTATTGAAAAAATGTTTGATTCTATGACTGATCCAATTGTTACACAACGGTATAAATTTTGTTCTCAGTGAAAATGGTATTGGATTTTGTTTTCAACGTGCAAACTTGAATATGTGTATTTTTGATACATATTAATAAATTTAATTTGTATCAGCCATGTCATGAGTTTTATTCAATATTCAAAGTCATACCGAAATATTAATAACGCTTGTAAAGCGGTGAATATTATTGGATGGAATGTTCTAATTATAGAGAACGTACTCACCACTAACGTTATATGACCACCATTATTACTAGATACTAGATATGAAGCTGTGAAAGCTTCAAATAATAGAGTGACGATGATAAAAGCTTTATGGTGATGCATGAGTGATAAAGCTTATATCTCAAAACTTTAATATATCCGATTTTTTAAGCATTCATAATAAATTATATAACTGTAGTAATATACATTGTTGCTCGCTCACATTATACATTGCAGCATACGAACATAAAAGGTTTTAAATCTACTTAAGATATACCTACATTTTCTTAATCTTTAGACATGCTTAGTTAAATCTCATTGTTTACTATCTTAATGTTTTGTGTCGAATCATAGGTATTTTTTGTTGTACACAGCATTTAATTCATATCATTAATGCAACAGTAATCTTAATATCTCAGTTAAGAGATAATGAGAGCTTAGTGTTAGTAGACGAAATGTAATATAGTTTTAGAAAAATACTGTTCAGTTCTGATGTATATCCTAAATGTTGTTCTATACTAAGACAAAGAGTGTCATGTTGTATTTATTAAAATAAAAAAAAACAAACTTTTAATTTTAAGTATAAAAATAATGGAAGCAATCAAAAAATTCTGTTAATTTTATTATATTTAACTTGCTGTTAATCATTTAAAAAAATCTTACAACTCATGCAAGTATTGCATTAATACGCGTGGCTAAATACGCGTGAAAAAAATGATGTGTCTACGTTTTATACCGAATATGAAAAAAATTAATTCACTGCTACACTTTAAGCGTGGCAAGTAATTTGTAAAGGTGCATTCGAGATAGTTTGATTGCACGGGCACACGTCAAAAATTTATGAATGTCTAAAAAAAAAACCCATGCGGCTGTTTTGTGAAACTAGCCGTTGAAAAAAATTTGACGCGGCATTATGAAGCGAAAGAATTTAATTTGAATCCGAGTGGCGTCGCCGGCAGGTTTGTACCTGCTAGCGGCCACTTTCCAGCCGCCGCATTATTTCAGTCGGTTTATTTACACGGTAAAATATAAAATTATGAAATGCCTCCGGTAAACGCTGCGGGTAGGGTGGGTGTTGTCATACATGAGGGATCACACGACGCCGCGTTGCAACATTGACGCCAGACCAGCGAAACGTCGCGATGCGTCCGCCGTCTTCAACGAAGCTTAAACTAGCACATCGCCAACCAAACAAGGAAAATTCGCTACCTTCAAATTTATGAAATTCATTTCTACTAAACTACTTCTTATTCAATAAATATTATTTTATTGTGACCATATTCGCTCTCAATATAGAGCATATCGACTGTGAAAGGAAAAAGGACGTAATCCACACATAGCAAATTTTACAGGAGGCACAAAAAACATGTTTTGATGATTTTGGGCCATATACAAATTATAAAATACACACAACCTTGAAGTGCACGAAGACTTTTAAACTGTTGTTTTATTGACATAATCTAATATTAATTAAAAAAAATATCTAGAAAAAACCTTTTTTTCAGTCTTTTGTCTTGGTTTCAATTTTCACATGCTCATCTTTTTTCAAACTTAAAAGCTAAATTTATACTAGAAGATACTAATTCGACATTTGCAGCTTACATTCTTTTGAAAGAACGTGTATCAAGTTTGTTACATTTTGATTATGTAATTGAAAGAACGTCAAGGATGTTGACCACTCTATTATAAACCTAGCAATTAGTTAACCCTTACAATCTTCATGACATGTTTTAACGTTTACATCCCTTTTAACGGTTGTTAATTGCAGAGGAAAGTGGTCAACGCTTTTTCGCCGTCAAAAGGTTTATTCCTCTAGCAAAGCACATTGATAATAGATTTTTTTTCAAAAGTAATGATGACTGTGCATTTTTTATCACTAAGAAAACTTTCAATTAAAAAAAACTGATGACTTTACAAGCCCCAACTTAATTAAAACTGTTTTTCACGAAACAACTCATTTTGAAATTATCCATTAGATCATTATCTGAGACAGATTAAGAGTGGTGATGCCTTAAATCGTGCAAACCCATAAGTCTAGTATCAAGAGAGACAAAGAATATTCATAACCTACATCTGCTTATAATTTTACATAAACGTCTATTGCCATAAGCGGGTAAATTATCAATATGCGTTCGGAAATGGCAGATTAACAACCGACCTGTATTCTACCTCAGGCAAGTTTCATATTTGATATGATTCGATAAACAGAAATGAGCTATATACAGTCATGGAAAGGATTTCTATACTGCAGACTACATATGATGGTACGTAGTATCATAACTCGAATTATCCAAAAATCTAATTTATTATAGATAAAATTGCACAAAGCCCAAGAGCAAATTTTTGCGCTATTTTAAAAAATGTTAAAAATTACCATGCATATTTGTTTTAAAGAAAAAGTAGCAAAATATACTATTACACCATTAAAAATACTAATCGCTGATTATTTCTTTCTAAAAAGATAATAAATAATATTCATTTAAAAATGTGAGCTTAGACACCGAGAGTAATATTTTTAAGAGAGCAATGGTTTAACAGTATTTTAATTGAATTTTAATACCCAACTATTTTTCGATAAATGTAGTAATGCATTTAGAATTCTAAAAATATCAAAAATCATGGTATCAATTTTTGATGTTTTAAGTCCCTAAAAAAGATTGTTAGAATGTTGTATTGCATGTTTTGGATGTAAGTTTTTTCAAAAACTTCCAAATTAGTTTCAATATCACAAAAAAAGACAAACACTGAATCTTATTAGCATGGATTATGATATCATCAAATATTAATACTAATATTTGATGACATTTAATAAAAGAATATAATTAATCAATGCATTTTTACTTACCGTACCATAATATAAAACAAATAATAAATATATAATGACCATATTTAACGTCAATAAAAAACTTATTTTTCAGTGAGAATTATTTAATACTTAATAATATATATTCATAATTAATACATTATTGAACGAACGAATTCAAGAACCAATTGAATTATGTTGCTAGTTACCACGAAGAAACCAATTCTTACTGCTAAGTTATTAAAATAGCATTGCCGCCTATGACCGAACTAAGGCATCCAATCCCGGAATCTCGTTCAATTTGGCGATCTCTTAATCCCGGGATTGTCTTAGTGCCAATATCGAGATTTCGGGATTCGGTTTAATATGTAAAAATCGTGTTAAAAAATAAGGCTCAACAGCTCCGGAACACTTCAACCACTGTTAAACGTAAATTTTTCAAAGGATCGAGCTAAAAAAATAGTAATAATTCTAGAATCTGTTAATTTGACACTTTTTTTCGCCAGAATTTTCCGAAACAGTTATAAATGATCAATTTCTAGATTCCAAAAGCCCGAATCCTAAAAATTCCGGATCAAAAAAATACGGGATTGGATGTCCTAGACCGGACCAATAATTCTTATGATTGTAATTATTTACGTTAAAATATAAGGTGCGCGTACACACTCATTAACTCTCGCGGCTCGGAGACTAGAAAAATACGTCTCTGGCGATGGGGGTCATTTTTGACCCCAGTGGTTTCCTCATTATTGGCCTTATTCTTATGAATTTCAAAAAAATAAATAGTCTACGGGCTTTAAAATATCTCTCTGCATCATTCCGCATACATTTTTTTATAAAAATCCTTGGTTTTTTAATAAATAATCATATTTTAAGTTGCGCGTAAAATATACGTCGTTCCAATGCCAATGTCAATGCGCGACTGGCGCGCTTCAGTCTAGTTATCTTACCAACGATCGCTGATAAGCGGGCGCTTATCTCTTATCTTATCGTATTTATATAAACTACAAAAGGTCCAAAAAACTATGATATAAGAATACCTTAATTATAAACATTGTATCACCCATATTAAAATAGATATTTAAGAAAATGTGGGTATTGGGGTCGCATTTCTTGAGCTTAGAACCGGAAAAGTTAATACTAATTTTCATATTATATCCAATCGCTATTTTTCCTCAGCGATAGAAGCATGTTTCAAATTACACAGCAATCTTTAGAAAGCCCATCTTATATAATATGTAATAGGGAATGCAAGTCAGGTGCATGCTATTTACCTACGAGCGAGGGAATCATAAGTACGGCACTTCTTTTACCGAAAACTTGTTTCCGAAATATCCGTTTCATACGATTATCCATCAGCGCGAACACATAAATTATTTAAGGCTGAAATATTACTCGAGTGGGCAGGCGCCAGTTGGAAACTAATATGTGTAGAGGCCTCGGAGTGAAGGTGGGGGTGAATGAGGAGGTTCAGAGGTGGGATGGTAACGGTGGCTGGGGTGGCACATCGTTTGATATTCTGGATGCGCTCTACAAAACTCACAAACCTTTACCTCTCCGGCGAGCAGTTGGCGGGCAAGTGTATGGAAAGTGGGCTCCGTTTAACGTTTGTGTCCTAGGAGCAAGAGCAATTTTTCCACTTTCAGGTGTGTGTCAGTAATGGAAAATTCTTGTGATGAATATTTCCAAGTTGAAACATTGCGCAAAATCCTCTCTTTACCACTGGAAACAGGTACTGTTTTTAATATGCTTGGTTTAAATACTTATCGCTAAATAAAATTAAATAAATAATTAAACATTATAACCGAGTAAAAAAGTCATAAATTTCTCACTGAGTAAAAAACTCTCTTCTACACCGTGTAACTATTAAAATAGTTAACCCAATGAAATTGGTACTTTGCAAAAAAAAACCATTGGAGATTTTTTTTTTTTAAATATTGAAAATACTCAAAGAAAAAATATATATAACCATCACACAAACATATATATATAAAAATGGAATAATTATTTTTTATGTAAAATACACATTTTATAATTTATTTTTGAAACAAAAGATTGGAATACCACACAAATTTATCAATATTCGGTATATAATATTAAAATACCAGTTATAAAATTTCGATTCCGGCATAACAAAACAACTGTAAGAAATCAAAAATAGTTATTGTCAATTGACATCGAATTCTAATCAAACTGGCGTTACTCTTAACAGTAAAGTTGTAGTATAAATTCGATCAGTTAAATCTAGTACTCTTGATCCACCTTTCTTACTTGTTGTCTTAAATACAGAAATAAATTATAAATAGTTCTTTTCAAAAAAATGTTTACAATTTGTTGATGGATTCAGCGGTAACCTGAGGAAGTTCATTTTTATATAAAATTAAATTTGATAATTTTGTTATGCAAGTTGTTGTGATACAAAGCGTTTTTACAACATAAACAAAACATTTGTACATTACAATGTTTTTTACCGTTGAAATATTCCATATTCAAAGCAGATTTTTAAAAAGGCTAATATTTTCATTATAATCAAATATTTTCTTATTATAACCACAAATTAATCATTTTGAATGAACACTCTCAATAGTAGTAAAAAGATGTATTACATATTATTTTTTTTTACGTCTTCTTCCAATGTAGAGCAAATGGCCTCTTAATGGAGGTATCTCAACATACGTATTTTTACGAGAACTGTTTGTTACTCAGTCTCCTTTTCAATAATCGCTCTCGTTACGCCCAGTTATTAAAGGATCGGAAAGGTGGGTTGGTCGGAATATATATTAAAAACACTTTTTTGTACAAATTATAAATTATTTGCCAATACCGGTTTCGCTCATCGTAAGCATTATCAACAAATTGAAGTATAAATTGAGACAGGCTTATTTATACAACATTAAGTAAGACGTAAAAAGTTATAGCAAATGATTGCTAAATCATATCTAAAAAGAATTTATAAATAATAATATAGATAATAAATGAATGATTTACTTTATTTAAAATATTTTGGACCCGAACATCACTAATTTTTAATGAAAAAAAACTATTCTAAATTGAAAATAAGTTTAGTTGCAAAAATACCGACAGTGAGATCACTCGTATTTATTAAATAATCATTATCTTTATTAGGAAATGAGATTTTTTAACAATGTTACAAACTAAAGCAAGAGCTTAAATTGTATATCAATATGAGCTTAATTCTATCTTGCGGTCGTTGTATTAGCTCCAACCAAAGCTGATAGGTCATTCGAAACTGTTTCGCAAGGAGTTCTGTTCACTTGCTCACTGACCAGAAGTAAATATCAAACAACTTAATTTTGGGAAACATGGGGTTTTATAGCCTATTAGACTATCAGATTTCCGTGAATACATTTTACCCTTATAACTATAATACTTTGAAAAGATAGTGGTTTAATTTAGGCCCAATATATATTTTATGTAACTCAGCAACTATTGTATGCATGTATTGACACAGTAGATTGTATACAAAATTTCCTGTGTTAGGCATTTTAGCTTAAGGGGAATTGGTACAAATAAATGAAAAAATATTCCGAAATTTTCCATGAGAAGCGAGTGTGGCTTATCTTTTAATTTCAAAGGAAAATTTTCTTATGCAAATTTTCATATCTCTACATTCTAACTCAAGGCTTAAACTCACTTATATAAACTATAATTAAATACTGAGCAGTAGAACATTTATAAATAAAAGCCTAAAATTAAATATAATCTGACATATTCTATAAATTAACCGACAATTTTCGAAGAACTTTATACGCTTTGGTGGCTGTTTTTTTAATAAAAGAAAATAAAGTTTTAACAATAATTGTTCACTGAATAAGCGAATAAAATATCTTTAGTCTCTATTTGTTAAAAAAAGAATGAATTTATTTTTGAATCATGAATATTTTGGGATACGTTATAAATTCACAAAAAAGCTTCATTGAATATTTTTCGCTATTCTTTTATGATAATCAGTTCATGGTTTTTTTTATGTTGTTATAAAATAATGGTAACTTTTAAAATATAAACACACTTTTCCTTTTCTCTTGAAATTTTATTTTCCCAAAATCTTTAGGAGTTTTCACTTTTACGCAAAAATGGCTCCATTTACATTTACCTTTGCGTCGTGTTTAAACGTAAGACACATTTCGTATTATATATTTAGATATAATGGAGAGCAAGCAGTAAATGGAAGGAAGAAATAACGCAGAATGATATGAGCCGAGAAAAATGTTATCCATGAAATGTTTGCCTGAATGAGTAAACATAGCAGTTTTGAATCCTAAAAACGGAATCGCAAATATGTCAGTTTGTGCATAAATATTTTTTTTCATTGCTTACAATATAAAATGCGCCATTCACAAGTGTGTATTTTTCAATATAAAAAAAACAACACCATTTAATGTCCTAGTAAAGATTTAGTTTTTCTTCTTCTCTAAAACACGTGGGTTAATATTTTCGTCGCTGTTAATACCAACTTTTAATTTTGATTACAACGTATTCAATTAATAAAACACACTACTTCTCTTAAAATATTGATTTTCTACATTAAAAATATCTTCGGTTGAATGTTCACTATGAATGGGGGTTTCTTAAAATAATTGCTTCTACTAATTCAACAATGTTAGCAATTCCTAAAAAAATGTTGTAAGCACAGAAAATTGTGGTTTATTCAAAACATAAAATGTCTCTCCAATAATTAAAAATTGAGCCCTCAAGAGGTAAAGTGAGCCAACTAGTAAATTGGTTAAAAAATGACTTTTAAGCACAATCTCGTCTTTCCTTGTTGTTTTGGTGGATTGCATATTTTTTATTTTACGGAGATAACACTATTGCAATGTGTATTAACTGAATTAACTTCACTTTTACGATACTATAAGACGTGTAGAATATTACAACGCATCTAATCTATTTTTTTGCAAAATACTACTTGGTTCATTTCACCTTCAATGGGCTTTCTAAGTAATTAGAACGTCGCTTCTCTTTTCAAAAAATCGATTTATCTTTATGCGTAGTACAGTTTTTGTAAACGCAATATGTATATTAAAGTCTATTGTTGTACATATATAAAAAAAGTGTTCTTCATTGATCTTTTTTGTATGATTAATATTCAGATAAATGTTCACTCATTGAAATGATATATGATTTAAACGAACTTAATACTGCGTACGAAAATACTTTCTGATATCTTCAAATGAGAAAAATTCATTTGCGAAAGAGTATCATAACATAAACATGACTTTGCGTCAAATATATTAAAAATGTATGGAAGAAGTACTTCTTTACCTCTAAGGATGAGAAATATCACCAAATACTCTGCGCCATAAGGAATAATAAATGAGGCACACTAAAATATTCTTTGCAATGAGATAATTTGGATGTAATATGTATTTTTATTACTTCTTTTGGAGAAGTTTTGAATACGAAGGGTGCTTATTAAAAGTTTTTGAGAAAATTATTCAGGTTTTAAGTAATTATTACCTGACTGGATTAACTTTTATTTGTGGTCAATTACAAAAACAACTGCAATTCTAAACAACTCAAATTATAATTTTTGTCATAAATAAAAATAAATAATAATTATCTTTAAGGAAAAACCAACATAATTTTAATTTTTAAAACAAATATAGTATTACATGAAAATTTAGTACAATTATTTGGTAATTATGTTAAATACATGTCGCAAAACAAATCTGGGATAAAGTTATAAAAATAAAATTTTGATTTTATAATAAAGATATTTTTTGAGTTTTTTTGTCCTTAGCTCAAAATTTCTTGTAGAATCTTTAGCCGTCAACGGTATCTAAATCAACTTCAAAACTACAAAGAGAATCAGACGCTTAATAAAAATATAGAAAGACCACCATAAAATATTAAGAAGGGGTGATTTTATTTGCAATTAGAATACTCATTTGTGAGCCAACGTACTACTTGAATGAAATAAATGGTTTTTCATTTGGCTGATAATGTTGTAAATTAAAATAATCGCTCGAAATACTAAAAAAATCTTTTCATTCAGTTTCGCAAAGGCTGCTTAAAAGGTCTTTATTGATGTTTTTTTTAATATTTTTCTATAATATATACACGTTTTATATAAAACAAATAAAAATGTTACCTTCGATATAAGATTGTCATTTTTCAGATCATTCAAAAAGATTTAGTAAAAAAGATACAAGATCACTGCTCGAAAATTCAAGGATTCGCTTAAGAATTCATTTACCTTTGTATATCTTTCTCAAAAAAAATATATACATGCTTTCCAAATTGTACTTTTATCGCGTTACTAAATTCAACATCAAAAACATTCTATTATATTATTTCCTTTTCTTTAGTAAAATCATAATATATTAAAATGATGAATACCTGTAAAAAACAGTTTTTGGTGAGAAGCAACCTGCTGTTGCCTTTAAAATAATGCCATTTAGTGTGAACGATTTTCTAAAAGGTGGTATATAACTAATGAGAAAATCAATATAAATCTTGTTTCCATTGCTTTTGTTGAACTTTAAAGAATTTTTATCATTGTCATAATACTTTAAAATAATCTTTACATAAAATATTAAGCCATACATGCTCCTAATGTATGGACTCATATAAAGTTTGTCTCAACATAAGTGTTTCTACGAACACTGCTTGTTATATAATTGCTCAACCTTTATTTTTAAGACACCACAGACTTTGAACAGAAATCTATTAATCGAATAAAAAAATAATTTATAAAACTGCCAATACCAACCAGGTTAAGTAAATTATTTGTTATTTAACGTTTGACTTTCGAGATTTCAGTTTTTTTTCTTATTGCAACCATTCGGTGCACACCAATAATATCTTGCTGATATTTATTGTAATCTACAATGATACTTCGATCAATGTAATGTAAATATTACGCAAATTTGTCTGGTGTTACTTTGTACCCATTTGCTCTACGATACTGTTTTAGAAGTTTTGGTACTCAAACGTTAATAATATATAATATAATTGAATTTCATGTAAGCTCAGGCAATACTTTAGTGATGTGATTTCCTATAAAGTTCTCATTTAGCTCAAGACTGGGTAAATAAATCTACATGTCTCATTTCATTTTTATTTCACACGATTTTGTCGCGCGATCAATGACTATAAAAATCTACAATGAATATAAAAAACATGGACATTTAAAGAAGCATTGCATACGACATATTGTCTAATAAAGTTATTCCGTTGAGAAATTTTAAAAGAACTGACTCCCTTATCGTTTATTATCTTTCAAATGTTAGCAAAAACGAGAAAAAATCATTTATATTTATTTAATGATTTCTCAGAATCTAGGACAGGATTTCTTTTTATCATGACAAAAAACATTAATCACTTTTTTAAACACAGTTTATTTTTAAATAAGTTGATTATATTCAGAATGAAAGGGTTTTAACTTGAATATACGACGCGTCACATCTTTGATCTTTTGAAATTTTACCTAAAATCAAATTGAATATTACAGTTCTTATATTGGAAGTTCTTGTCAGTATTAATAATGTATACTTTTATTTTAAGTGAACATGATATTCGCCATATAAAACAAACAAAATTTTATTATGACGTGTGCTTTTTGGCTTTTTTCAATGTGAATTTATTAAATTCAATGTATATTTAACGTAAAATGCCAAGAACAAAATTGGCTATTCACATATTTATATTTCTAGCCACGAAAGTGCATGATAAAATATTATAATATCATTGTTGATTGTGACTGAGACAACTGAGTCAATTCAAGTCCACATTATCATCGTTCTTCTATTTCATATCGAGCTATAACTATCTATCCGTGTGCACCAAATTCATGTGAGTGTATATCCCGCCATTGTCCGTCACCGGACAAAATGACAAGTGTTACACGTGAGCCGGCGGACGCGAAGGTGTGTTATAAAAAAGGCGTTTCGACGGCGCACGGACGTGCCGTGCGGCCCACGGGGACACCCATTATTTACAATTTATTGACCCCGGTGGTTCTGCCGGCACAGGGCCCTGGAATAACAAAATTCAAAAAGCACTTCTCAAACGTTTCTTGACACCATATCCCTAATAAGCACACTGGCTTACTGAATTGACATATTCAGTATTTTTTGTTTAAAATGGGTTTATATTAATTATCAAAGATTCAATGATGGTTTTTTGGCTGTTGATTTTTTATTATAAGGATTTAATTTTTAATAAACGACGAGATTTGTTGTCATTTTTTTTTATTGATGAACATAATATATTAAAATAAAAAAATAGCTTTTCATTTATTTCAGGTGTAAATTCAATTGATTCATTCAGACGTAAAGATTTTGTATTGAGATAAGTAAACGAAAATATTTTTAACGTATTATTAGAACTCGTGAACCACAGTTTTCTGAAGTTTGCTTAAGATATTTTCAAAAGAACAAAATACATAATAGTAAAACCTTACCCACTATACAGCAAACGCCCATTTCATAGAAAATTTGTACTACAAACTTTGAGTTCATTTTCCAATACTACATCAGAATGTCATAGCGAACTTGAATACACTGCACCAAAGCACTTTTCAATAAGTTGGCTCCGTTAAAGCTTTATGACATCAAGGATAATTTGGGTGGATGTATTTAGACTTATTAAGACGTCCACGCTATTAGGCTCAAATAAAACACTAAGCGTGAAAGTCTCAGTGTGAAACTTAAAATATACACGGAAAAATCTGTAGCCGAACTTTGTTCAAGAAGAAAAGCTTTATTGCGGAGCCTTAATTTTGATAGCAAGTCAATTAAGAGTCTCATTAAAAATAGAAAACAATATACATAAGATGAGTTTCTCGGTATTAAAAAAAATAACTCAATAAGTAAAAGATCAAAAATCTTTTAAAAATCTGAAAAAACATTTAAATATAACCAAACAAAAAGTAGGTAAAGTTTCTTAATGGTTAACTGTTTTTATCGATTCCAATATTTTTTTTCCCATATAATATAAATACTAAAGAAAATCTCGCTTCATATAACAAATTCTTCGTAAGGTGAACTGGATTGTCAAGTGAAGTAAGTTTGTGGCAAGAGGTCTTAATTTTTTATTAATTATGTCAAGAGTACTGGTTGTAAGTTACTCACTCAAAAAAAAACAACAAATACATAGTAGTATTTTTACACTTTATTTCAACATGCGCCCTAGCGAAAAATCATTTTATAGTATTAATGTTTTTTTATTTAAACAATGATAAGTATTCTATGGTTCCAATACATGGAAATAGTTGGGAATGATTTGACTGGGTAAAGTGTTTCTGCTGTATCAGCCAGGCTGGTGCGTCTAAATGTCCGCAGTCCAGTGTTTCCACGTGATTACTCTTTACGACAAATCTTCCTCGATGTGTGAGTATAAAGTTCAAATTAAACAATTTTCAGCGATACGCGGGATCCCGTCTGCAAAACTTCTAAACCTATCTCACGAATGATTTATATTGAAGCGGATATTGAAAAAAATCAAACTTTTGAAGCCTTTGGGTATTACTAATTGACAAGTGTCGTAAATTTATGAAAATCTGTGATAAATTGCTCACTTTTTACTAATGAGTTTCTTTTGATTATTTTGTTTTATAAAAAAATATTTAAAATTTCTACGTAAATTATTATTTTTTGTAAATATGAAAAGTACAGGTGTATACATTATTTTTGATATTAAGTTTGATATTTATGCCGCATGGCAAAATATGTTTTTTTGCAGTAAAATAAAAAATAAACAGTTTTGTTTATCTATATCAAAAAATATTATACGTATTTGTAGATCTTATGACGCGTTATTTGAATTTTAGATTTTTTTTAAAAGTTCACACTTCTATTCAAACGAATTTGGTTTGTAGAACAGCAGAGATTTTGTCATAAATGGACTCAGTATAAATTTCACTAAATTATTGGTAATGCTATGTGCTAATTTTTTAATAAAATTTAGCACATTTGTTCAAAAGCCAAAAAGTTTAAATGTACGTTTATACGGTTATGAGATTAATGTATTCACAAAGAAAATGCATTTGTAAAAAATAACTATTTTTAAATTTGAGGAAAAGTTAAACTTTAATACTGCGATTTTTTTAAAATTTTTAATACACGATTGGATAAAGTGTTTTGTGGCAGTAAATAATTGAAAAAAGTTTGGTTTTGTTCGTCATATTACGTGGAACTTCGATAATCTTTATTTGAGATAATAGATATATTGAAACGAACTTTGTTTATGTATGTTTTCATCTATAATAATCAGCACAGTTGTATTTTGTAGATTTGAACGCATTTTTTAATTGATTTTTTTGTATTTAAAAATATATATAATTTTGTTTTTGCCTTCTACGATTGAATATTTAAAACATGCAAATTTACTTTTTAATATTTGAAAAACATAGAAAAGTGTTTAAGATTTATGTTGTGTTTTCCTTTGTGAAATCTGATTTTTCATATTTTTATTATAGTGTTGATAAAATTTAAATATTCACGATTAAAAAAAAACCATTCGACATAATTTTACTTTACAAAAAAGATACTTTTGTCTTAGTTTATACATGTTACCCTTAGAGCTAAAATTGTATTAAAAGATACAGTGTTGTCTTTAAAAAGGCCAACTCTTTTAAGAAGATGGAAATCCTAATTAATTTCACAATGGTTTTCCACAGAAGCCATTCTATTTCCAGTCGCGTCTCCTCTGACCGGCCGCTGGCTGTGCCCAGCTAAATATTATTTTCTCATTAGCAGCAACATCTCTGGCTATTCGGCCATTGCGACGCTTAATGTGTGTCCCAAATAACGCTTTATTTTTTCGTGTACTCTGCTTGCTTTGTCTGGATACTTATTCTCCGCTAACCTCTTTATGGTAGTAAAGCATTGTCATAAATTTCAAGTTTCACGAGCTTTATTTTTATTTTTACATGTTTCAAAAACTCTAAAATAGAGTGAACGCTAATCAACAATAGACAAATTAATCTCAAACAAAATAAACCTGACAGATGTTACATATAGATAATTCATATAATCTTACTTTTTGCAATCATTTAATTAGATATTTGATTCATAATTCTTTTACATTGACTTTGTTTTATTTTATGTTACCCGCGTGGTTTGACTTTAGTGTTCAACGTCGTTAGCTGCGGTTGTGGAGGTCACGTGTTCAAATCCCAGCAAAGACAGTTTAATAAATTGATTAGTGAATTTCGGTTATGTTATAAAGGTTTTTAATATCGTGAATTGTTCCCTCCCATCCATCCTATCCTAAAAACATGACGTAGTGAAAATGATTAGCTTACTACTCCTCCTGTCCTAGACTTATATTCCTACTTTATTTGTATAAAATGACAGTTTGAGTCACTGAGTAACAAGCGATTCTTACAGAAACACTTATGTCGAGACAAACTACATTATAAGTCCATATGCTCTACATTGGAAGCAGACATGGTAAAAAAAAATAATATACATCTCTGAGTAGCATCTTTAATACAATATTTTTTATAACAATCACATGTTTTTGGTCTCACCAAAAATCATTTAAAGATGTTTTTTGAGAATCGTGAATGACCAATAAAAAGATTTTATAATACTATAATATAAGAAAGTATGACAAGTCAAAAAATGTACATTTTAAGTTAATAGTGCAGACATGTTAAATATATCATTATTGACTTTATCAAAGACTTTCACAAGTTTAAATAATTAAAAGGCTGTGAAAAGAGGTTAAAATGAGATTTGTTATCTTTCTATATCATTTCTTGAAAGGGAAACAGCATCATAATAATGTGCATTTGTGGTCAGATAACTGTGCTAAGAAAAAAAATAAACATTATTAAGCTTTACCGAAGGTACTAAAGTGTCACGGCAAGCAATCAAAATATTGTATTTCAACAAAGGAATCACGCTTTGTTAAAACGGTATGAATCCTTTACATCCAATTAAATCAAATTGTCATTTTTTTACTTGTCACGGCTTCAAACTAGGCGTAAGATTTTTTTCCATCATGAGCTATGTTTTGTTGATCAGGAACATTTTATGTTTTTATTTTATTTAAAAATTTAAATTTTTTTTTTAATATTATAGATTATCTCAATAAAAACCCCGAATACATAGAATTTACTTCGCTTTGCAAACCTCGGCTTTAAAAACTTGGTGCGTATTATTTTTTCTTCTTTCTAATACTAAAGCACCGATTTAAATAATACGACATTCAAAATTTAAAGATGAATCTTTTGGATGCTAGATAAAAATCAGCCAATAAATGACTACTTACACTATGAAATAGATCTTTTTTATTAATAAAAACACAATATTCCTTTGTACTTCAATCCACTTTATTTAATATGTCAGGACCGGTTTCGCTCATTACGACCTATTAAATAAAGTGGAATGAAGTACAAAGAAATATTGTGTTTTTATTAATATTATATAATGCTGATATTAACACTATAAGTATTGACAGTGAACACCCTAAAAGAGATCTTTTTTAGTTAATAAGAAGAAAATAAGCTTATGGTTTACTTTACATTTAATTTGAAAAATATTTTAGCTTTGAATCTTATTTCATAAAATAGTAAATTATAATTTAAATGAAAGCACACGTATAACATGAAAAACAAAATTCTTTCTATGATTTGTACAATTTATGATTATATAAATATGCTACAATATTCATATTTTGTCAAAATGGCATTAAATATGTCTTTTTTCGGGGGGAAAATTCGGGATCCTGAAAAAAATCAAGAAGATTACTCGAGCCTACGCAAAAACAGAGTGTTTTTGAGCAAGAAGCTGTCAAAAGACAATCCCACATAAAGCAAGAGAAACAGCAGAATAAGTGAACCGGAGAGTCGTGATGATAACATTGTGGCAGAGTGATGTTTTATGATGAACATAACTCTTATTTTTGAGCCACCTTGTTTTTCTCATGTAAGCATACATCCTTATGTAATACAAAACAAAAATTACACCATAAAAACTTCATATCTTTTATTATCGTTATGATGGAGAACTATCATATTATATTATTAACACAATCAAAATTAGTATATAAAAAAATATTACAAATTTTTATACCTAAAAATTTTGGTATCGAGTTCATCTATTTGACAATAAAACAAATGAAGCATTATCAAATCAAGTTAAAACAACTATTATTTTTTTTTTTTAAATCACTGAGTTATAAAAACTGAAGCTCAATAATAAAAATTGACATTACTGAGAGTAATAGCCATGGAGCCTTAAATTCTGAAATGATATGAGATCAACTCACTGATAATTGCTTAAAAATCTTTCGATATTCATTTTAGATGAAAAAACATCACACACGCACACGTCCAGAATTTCAAAAATTTGGTATAAAAAATCTAATTTTACTATTGATGAAGTCAGGATTGACCCAGACCCGTCTGTTCTAGCTAGGGTACTGTTTTTACCATTAGGCCACAGTTTATAACATCCTACTTCACCAACGTGCTATGTAGTAAATATTAATAATACTTTGATGTCACTTCACAGATTTGTAATAAAAAAAAAAATATTAACTAATATGAAGTTTAATCAATATATTGTAAAAAAAATCTCATTTTTCAATTTTTAATGAATATTTAAATATTTTCAACCTGTTTCAATTTTTATGCTCAAGCTTTTTATTACATGGATGGTTTGTATTTATTTTTAAGGGGGCGTTAAAAAAATATTTCGGATAAAATTACTATATTTCAACAAAATTATTTGTATAGCAATGTGACATATTTTTATAACAGAATCCTATTGCTTTATACACCGTCTCATTATTCATTAATAATATATCAACACAAAATCAATTCAATCAATATTAATTTGTTGAAAATGAGCAAGCCCTAACGTCATTGTTTCATTAAATTGTAAAATGAGTATGTATGTACATTTTTTTACTATTTTTTTATACTATTATATAAAAAATATGGTTATATAATAATAATTATATCAACAGAAGATTGTCATATTAAACGTGAATTGATTAATATTTTACTATAATTATTTATTTTACATGCATTATAATATAACACTTAGGCTAGTAATTATAAAAAAAAAATCAATAATTAAAAATCGTACCATATAACAACAATGGGGATCAAAATTACTCATGGTTTCTACAGCATAAATGGTAAGTCAGATGAATAAAATTAAAATTGTTTTGCATAATTCAAGAATGGATTTCATGTTAGTCAAAGAAAATTTTAACCAAACGTAAACAGCGTTGCATTATACAAATATAATATAAACTACCAACAGCTAATTTGGAATTATTGTACTAAAGTAGTGGGGGCGTTAAGTGACTTTAATTTTTGAAAAACAATAGTAATAATATGTATAAATTATATATTACATATATTTAATAAATTATATCGAAATATATATGAAAGTTTAATCAATGCCATGTTTAAACGTATCATTAATGTTCTGTTAGCACTCCTAATTTGCTGAAGAAGTGTATGCTAAGCTTGACATTTTTTTCGAAAAGGAAGTTGTGTCGATGAAATCTCGAAACACTTCTAGCAAGCAGTAGGTAAATAATAAATTACTTATGCTGTAAATAAATAATTTTACAAGATACAATAATAGTCATGTAATAAAAAAATACATACTTTGTTTTAATTTCTCGTAAAATAAAGAAAGAAAGAATTTTCAGTATGAGGACTATTAAAATATTTGAATAATGTAACCACAATGAACCTTTCAAAACTTTGTAATCATAAATGCATTCGCTGCCAGCAAAATCAAGTGTCATAATTTATAACTCTAATTTTGAAAGAAATCGTAAATTTACGACTGTTTTTGTTGAATGATTAAGGGGCCAGCACACTTGAAGAAATATGGTTCACTTGCAACGTACACTCAATTCCTTGCTAAAACTTCGAATTCGAATCCCATCTGCACCGAATGTGTAAACTTTTAATTTTATATTCCCACCAAACGGAGTGCAAGCGGACGTGATTTTATTCAATATAGATTTCTTACAAAGCTTAATTGTGTACATTTACTTTCATATCGGAAAATTTGACACGTCATATTGTACCAAGTGTCTAAATTATAAAAAAAAACAATCGTTTAATGTAGCGATAGCTGTTTTTTTATGTAATCAATTTTACTTGAAAATATATATGTATAATGATATTTTTCAATAATTTCGTTGCATTATACAGGAATCTTGCATATATCTGGAAAAAGTAAAAGAAGATATAGATAGAAGAGTCGAAAGAGTATGTAGGATATTAAAAAAATGATTGTTTTATCTATACAAAAATAATGATTGTGATTACACTCTAGGACTTGTCCAATTCGCTTTTTTTAAGACAAATTGAAATGTTTTAAATAAAATTTTCACGCATTATTTTATGAATTTGAATCATGAAACTGAATTAAACCAACTTATCTTTAATAAAAATCTTAAAGATCCTTTAATAATTACCTATTGTTTTTAAAATTGTATTGTAACATAAATTGTAAAGAAACAGATTGATAGTTCTAAGTTAATAGCAAATGAAGAATTTCTGCTCTTGAGATAATAGCCTAGACCATCGATCTGTTATGTTACATAATATAATATACATACACAACTGCTTGCCTAAGTCAACTTTAATAATCATTTCCAATTTTAAAAATGCTGCTTTTGGCAAAGTGATAAAATAAATGCACCAAATGAGTTATTCAAGGTAATGATTTGAGATCAACGAATCTTTTTTTATACCAAAGTATTTTTTTGAGAATTTTGTTTCAACTTCTGCTAGTGCGGTGAAGATATAATTTGTATATAGGTACACATTTATATATGCTGGAATGGATCAAACTTTATTTTAATTTAACTTAGTGTAAATCTATATTTTAAAAAATCGCATATAGTTTTATAACTGTAAAATTACTTATTTTCAGTAGAGAAAATACCTCTTTTACATTCCAGATACAGCTAGAATTTCAAAATAATGCCACAAGCGCAAGAGAAGAGGGAGACCATAAAAATATAAAATGCTTTACAAAGTACGCTTACGTGACCCGTCAGTTGACCATCTGCGACTTTAAGACAAGAGATAAATTGTTTCTTGCCTTAGATCATTTGTTATCCACCATTATTAGCGTGTTGTTTAATGTTTGTCTTTATTATACAAATATTATGAAGGAATACATGAAACACCAGAACATTTTTTTTTTCATATCAGTTGTATTATTTTGATAACAGAGAATAGCTCATGTTATCAGGATTCTTGAAAACTAGCCTTTTCATCGTACTTTAGCAATACATTCTTATAAAATCAACCAGGTTTATAGTATAGGACCCAGTCACCCTGTGATTTATTTCAAAAACGCCTTTCTCTATCTTAAAATAATGATAACTTTACATTATTTTGGTAAAAATTAAGTAAAAATGTTGTATAAAACACAACAATTGAAAATTCTTAGTTATCTCAGACGAAATAATATGTTTTTTACTTCTTGTTTTATCTGACATCAGTATAGAAAACTTTAAATTAATTTTTAAAAATAAATACCTACGAAAGAAAACGTTTCCACAGCTTTTTTTAGTTATAAATAAAACAATATTTAATATGATATCATATTTTTTTATATTTAAACGAAAATTCCTCACTGTGTAAATTAAAGTTTATACTTTGTTGTTAAAGTTATATTGAAAAATGAAAATACAATATATTTTGAAAGTTTATGAATCTTGATTAAATAAAAAATCTAATTATATGTTGAATTCCATAAATAATATTGAAAAAACCAAGTGAATGCCAAATCCATCAATGCTAAGATTACGACTCACGACTGATTTCACTACAGATTATAAAGAATGGACAATAAATATTACTTACAAAAAGTAAAAGTTTTTTTTTTACTACGTCCACTCTCGATGTGGAACGTAGTTTATCTCAACATAAGTGTTTATACGACAATCGTTTGTTACTCAGATGTTTAATATTTTTTTTCTAAGGAGAGTAGAAATATAAGGATTTGGCTAGGGCAGGACCAGTGGTTAGCTTATCGCTCCCTCTACCCTCCGTTTTTAGGAAAAGTTGGGTGGGAGAAGGGAATTAAAGGCATCGCATACATCCATGTATTCGAACAAAAATTCATAAATCAATTGAAAAATAATTTATCCAAAATAATTAAGAAGCCGTGACCTTCGTAGCCGATTCCAACGACTTTGACTATTCGGCTACGCAGGCGGTTATAAATATAAGCAAGTATGATAATACTTTACCAGAAACAAATAGGACCTTTCTTATTGTTTTAGTTCTCAAAAGTTTTATCACACCATGTAATATTTTTAACCATTTTTATATCGTCTTTAAGATTTACGTCACTTTTTGTTGCTCTACTTATTTTTTTACAAATTACTGACGTAAGCGATCTGGAAAGGGATTGACTGAATTACAATGTAAGTTAAACTTTATTCAATTGAATGATATCGTTTCATTAATAACTGTAATGAATTGAATCGGTAGACTTTTAAAAGTTCACTGTAATATAAGATTAATTAATTATGGTCTATGCTTTCAGTGAATAATTATCAGTGAGGAAAGTTAAGTTCCAAAACACATTCATTGTTGATATTATACTGTCGAGCCGTCAGTACTGCGAAATAACAGTGCCATATAACAAAACATTGATGTTGTAGCTTTGATATACCTAATCCTGGTATTGCCGAGTTATGTAGCTGGAATAAATTCCTACAAAATAATGTATACATCTCTGAAACATTCATGAGTCGGGTTCATGCATTGTATAGCAGGCCACCGTATATATTGTCTCTACATTTGGGACGTTCTGCATAATTTATTTTTGCCTTACTAACAGAAGGTGTCAGTTTTAACACATATTTTTGGCAGAAAGATTCAAAATATTGAATGTTGCTTTTTTTACATCTCTCCATTTTTTAAGATATTGTGATTTAACCAAAGCTGGAAGATTATTTTTCTTTGAGCACGAGACGTTTGTTTTAACTTTAAACTCTATTTATACTGTGTGTATGACTAAAAAAAGCTAGTAGCATTCAAAGTAATGAAATAAATTAAGATTTAGACTGAATGTGGAATTTCAATATTAAATTTGAATAGTTAATACAAATGTTCTCATTAACGACCCGGGCTTCGCCTTTCAGCATCTTCAATCGTTCAAGTGCACAGATAGACTAAAACTAACGTTTAGTAAATAAGTTTTACACAAAATAATGAAGTTCACAAACATAGTAATGATACTTTTTCCATCTTAATTAAAAATATTAAATGTATTTTTATTTACGAAGTAAAAATATCATCAAAATTAATATTTTGATGCAAAATATGAAATAAAGAATTCAGAGATTTGGGAACGTGAAAGACAGTACCCTGTTACGTCTGGAGAAACTGGATCCTCTTTTCTGACTAGTGGGATTCTGGTTTTTTAGACGGCCGTCGGATACTATTCATATGATGATATAGGCGGAACTAACAAATGCCAGCGTGTCATGGGAAGAAGCAAAGCAATTGGCAGTAAACATGGAAGCGTTACATGGCGTCCATATGCTCCACATAATGATCGAATATTGTCAATGAAGAAGGAATATAGCTGAGTATGTGATTGAGTGGTCAACGCTGTTAGCTTTTTTAACCACTAGTTATGTTTTTAGCATATTATTCTTTCCTGACTCTCAGAGAAGACAGATTAAGAATTTGAGTTACAACGAGTTCTTGTTGAAAAGAGTTTATTAGAAACGACCATGGTTAAAAAGGAAAATCGTAGTCAAATTTGATATATCATAATTATACATCAATATTCAAGGTGTGTATTGTATAAAGACTGAAAGAATATTTCTTGTAACAAGAAATTTTACTATCTCGTCGACACAGTTTTTAATTATTAAAACGTTGAAAACTTAGAAATGCTCTAAATGCATAATTAAATAAAAATTAAGCCAAACGAGTATAAGCTGTATAAATGTTACATAATTTTAGTAAGTCACGTAATGACTTACCCGAAACATCGACAGTGGAAATTCTTTGTCTGCCTAATGCTTGAAAATATCTCAATCCTTACAATGTATGCATAAAGAGTTAAGCATCATTTCAAAGTTGTATCATCTTCCTAAGTCATAATAATTATTATTACTTAAGTCAGCTTCCCCTTTTGTAGCGCGTAATGAGTTGAGATGGTTATTCTGGAGTAATACGCCATCTCGTTTTCACTGCCGTATAACACATTTTTGCCCCGGTGATATTCAGGGCTGGGTTTGTTAATTAATTTGTAAGATTTCGAAGGAAACCGCTCTCTTCTCCTCGAATACAAAAAAAATAATATTCAAAACTTCAATTCAACAGGAGTAAAAAGTTTGTGTTATTTTATAATGAATAAGATTTACATTTGAGTTACTTGAAACTTTTAATTATTCATGGAAATTCTGTGTAATATTTTAATATTATATCTAAAAACAAGTAATGAGAATGGAATATTTTCCATAATTTACATGGAAAGTTAAAATAAATCATTTGATTTTATAGCTGAAATTAGTTTTTTTTTAATTTAATCTATTATCATAAAAAAATAATGTCATGGAAGATAATTTTTTTTTTTTTTGTATAATTTTGAACAAAATAATTTAACGCAATTTTAAATTTCACCATTAATATATAACAAGTTAAGAACTCTGATTCCAAAATGCCTTTTACATTATGTCAAGCTCTGCTTGTTTATTCATTAATATAAATTATTAACGCATTCTGAGACGCTATTTTACAATTCACAACATCTCGAGAATCAAACATGCAATGACCTTTAAATTGAAAAAGAAAGGAAAGCTTTTTCGGACGGTATCAAAGAACAAAGAACAGGAATGGCTTTACGGATGACAGAAGGATGACGGTTCCCAAGAGCTTTAATGTATAATATTATACAATAATATTATACATAAAAAGAGCTTTTGACTATATTGATAAGATACAATTTTCAATAGCATTTTTTGTCAACTAAAAAAATTACCCAACACCAATAATAGAAAATGAATAAAGGAAGCCACTTTAATATAGAAAATATTTAATTGTACTATTATAACATATTTGAATCATTTGAATTCATAGGACTAACCAATGAACCTCAATGCACTATTGAAAAAAACGATTTATTCCCAAGACAGAATTATAATATTTTAAATCAGGCATTTAGTTTTGCTTAACCGATTATGTCAAAATATACATCAATTTATTAAAAATGACACATTTTTAAAGTGTATGTAAACGTATTCAACTGATTAAAATGAGAAACATACTATATTCATCTTTTTTTTTATTGTATACCGAATATTCTTGTTTCATTTGATAAATATTTTAAATTAATATGAGGTCAATCCTTGTGCAAGCTTAACCGAAAAAGTAAACATGTTACATAAATTTTAATATTTTTTTATTTATCTATAATTATGGCAAAATGAATTACTAATTTATTTTAAACAAATTAAATCGCGGATAGAGCATGATTTTTATTTACGAAAACAATATATTTACGACATAATTCCAAATTAAGCTGCCACGTATATTTGAAATGCAAAACAAGACCATTCACTGAAACATTACGTTTAACGATAGAGATATGATCATACAGAATAGCCTTTATGATTACATTGCACATATATCAACATGAACTATTAGATATCGTGGAAAATATACAAGTGTTTATTTGTTTTACGTACATTATTTAAAAATACAGAAAAAACTAACAGCTCAATATCAACATTATATGGTAATATTTAGATTTTTTTTTGTTAACTGATTGGATACAATTAAATTTGTTTCGTTGTTGAAAACACGTTTTAGTATATTTATTTAATAATGAAAAAAAATCGACTCTCAGACTTTTTCCAAAAGTTTAGATGCCTGAGATGTTTTCAATCATTTCCACTGACCTCTTTCTATCCTGGAAACAAAGAGAAGAAAAAAAACAAACTAATTGTCCTATCCTGATCAAATACGTTTATTCTTTATGTTTCCCAAAAACAGATTCGGTGACAATACCATACAAATGTTGTCTCATTAAATAAGTTTGTTAGGATTGAATATGATTCACATTAGTAAACCTTCTTATAGTATGTAATTGTTTTTATAAAACAAATTTAGGTAACCATGAAGTCATTGTTATATTTAATTTTAAAATTTGCAACCCTGTGCTTGTTTAGATACTTAACGTTCACGAAAAACTTTTTTCAACGCCAATTCTTGAAGACTCAGTTAAATTATTAAAGCAAATGTAATGTGTTCACTGACATACTTGATAACCATAATAAGTATATATTATAATTCATAATATGTATATTACTTAAACACTTCTATACTAGTTGTTGTGAAAAAATCAAATTTACAACTAAACACATTACAAAAGTTATATTACTCGTATCAAAGTCTCATGAAGATAGCACTCTGTATTGATTTCGGTTTGTGAAGAATTTCCTTGATTGTAGTAACATAGGTTTTCATTTAATTTTTATTTACAACCAGTATTTAAAATGATGTACAATGTCGAAAGTTTTTTAGATTCCAGGTATATTGTATTATATATTGAGACTTTTCTATACAGAAAACAGCCTGACATTGGAATCAGCTCCTTAACAATTTTTATTGTTTCTTCTTTTTCACTAAAAATAGTTTAAGGGGAATCGATAACAGATAATTTATCGCAAAAAAATATAGACCATCCCATAGAGAGAAAATTATGTAATCACGATCGTGTGCTATCGCGATGTATTGATCGATATCAAAGTGCTACGAAAACTTTTAATGGTTTTGATAAAAAAAAAACATTTGTTTCATAAACTAGTAATTTATTAAAATTCCTTTTGGCTTAGTTTTCAACAGTATACGCATTTCAAAAGCTTTGTATACTTTTCATGAGTAAAATATGTACATTATAAAAAATATCACGTTACCAAATTCAGCAACATGCTCTGACCAAAGTGATAATGTTTCTCATATCATAGTTAAGTTCATTTTGTGAATTTCAATAAATTCTATTTTGTATTCCGGAAATAGATTTTATCGTAAAGCTTCCAGAAAATTACACAAAGATGGTGAAAGTTTTATGATTTATGAAAAATACCCTTTTCGGCTACTGTATGAATAGTTACACATTTCATACTACCATAATGTATTCATAAATGTATGATATTAAAAATACATTACTGAAGCAGATTACTTTCGCAAAATGTCTTGACAACTGATATCACTTTGCTTAGTAATACGTTATACTTCTAACTTAAAAAGTTCTATCGTAAATAAAAACATAAAATTTTGAAATTTAACTAAATGTTTGCCTTCTGAAAATTTATTTACATAATTGTATTTTGCTGTTAACGCCCAATTGCTTCCAGTGAGACTTATAAGTAATATTAACAATGCTAAGCTAAAAATAATTTAAACTATGTAATAATGACATATACAGTCGACAGAAAATATAAATAATAAAATTAACATATTACCAGATTACCAGAGAATACTCATCTGAAACACACAAAAAACGATGTTCTATAAAATGGCAATCCTTGTGGGTATTAATTAAAAAAAAAATAATAAAAGAAAGCTTATCGTCAACTTTTAGTAATTTATAACTGTTCGATAATACTTAAGAAATAAAATAATTTGGCACACAAAATTTTTACTTCTATTTATTCTGTCTGGGTGTTTGTGATGTCAATTCACATTATTTATTCTCCTCCCATCCTTCTGATTTTTTAATAACCGGGTGTAGCAATAGTGATTTGTTAACCACTAGTCCTGTTCTAGCTTTATACTTATTTCTCTACTACTAACTTTGAAAAAAAAAGTGAGGTTGAGTGACTGAGTAACAAAAAGATCTCGTAGAAAAAACTTCCGTTGAGATACCTCCATTAGAAGACCATATGCTCCACATTGGTAGCGGATATAGATAAAAAAATCTATTTTAGAGTTGTGGGAATATTTTATATTGTATATTATATGTCCACACACTGTCTATATAAGAAATAGAAAATTTGGTTTTCGAACAAACATTTCAACCCCACAAATTTTTTGTTCATAAAAATATAAATTAGAATATATTTTTAATCGCCAGTGAAATAGTTGCGTCTAGAATTCAAACTCTATTTAAATATCACAATAAAAACTGAAATTCCATACGATATGCAACCGATTAAAATCCATTTTATATTATGAATGAAATTTCTTTAAGCTTTCTCTGCATTTTGGATTCCAGTCAACTTTATGCACGTTGAAAAAGAACTTTCATCCGTAATCGTGCTCTAGTAATCGAGTCTGATCCAGGTAATCCAGGGCTGCATACAATCTAAGGTTTACAGTCCAGTTGGCCTGAATTAGGGCTTCCAATTAACCGGACATTTAAACTAACCGGTTTTCGGTTTTTTTCAAATAAATAAACCGGGTAACCGGTTTAAACCGGATTTATTTTCAAAAAACCAATTTTAGTACCACACTAACCAATGTTTCAAAAAAAAGTATTTTGATTACTTAAATAAGTGCATAAAATTAGAAAGTAGATAAAAATATCGCTGTTTTTGTTTGAAAAGGTCACGGGTTCAAATCCCGGCACAAACAATTTTATATATATTTTTTAAATGTATCAATCGATTTATGATTTTCTGTTTGAGGCCAGGATTTTTGTGAAGATTGTGATGTTTTGAATTCTTGCACGAAGCGTAACGAGAGCGATTAGCTAGTCACTTGTCCTAATCTAGCCTTACCCTTAGATTTTTACAGCTTTTTCTCAGCTACTCAACATCTCTTTATAAAAAAGAGATGTTGAGTAGCTGAGTTACCAACAGTTATCGTGAGATAAACTCCACCAGGAGTACACATGCTCCACATTGGGAGTGGGCATGGTTAAAAAATATATTTGTATTTAAAGAAGATATTTATTAAAAAAAAAAATGCTATTTAAGTGTCATCAAATAATGATTTTTCTGGTGTTTAGCTTTTTTTAATAATAAAACGCTCCTTTATACTAATTTCACATTTATCATTTTAGAAATCTGTTGAGATTACTCGTCATGAGTGAAATATAACTAAAATAAAAAAACATTTTTTATGGAATAACTATGTGGTACATATTTTATATTAATATACCTTATTATACAGGCTTAGAATTAAATGAACTTTCGATTAGATTATTTTTACTTATATGTATGTAGTTTAGCATCCCATAGAACTTAGTTTGGCTGCAATATTTTCACTTTGTATCACTTTGTATCAGTGAAAACCATCTAATCCACAAGCGCAATTATTTTACAACCCTATAATATATATATCATACTATAAATATTAGTAATTTTGTCAGTAACTACTAATTTTCACTATACGCAAACATGCATTCGTGTCCTTACGATTGTATGCCTAACATTGTCACAGTTTTAAATGATTATTTAAAAGAAATGTAACGCATATTCAGCTAGTGTTCAATTGTATAACACTTCAAAAACCTTTTTGCTCGTCTTTATTATTATTATTGTTTGCACATGTGCATATTGGAAAGACACCGACCCCTTAAAGTAGCCGATGATTTATGGCACCGATTGTTCGAAAATAAAAATAAAACGTTTTAAAATTGAATTGTTTTATAACTTGAAAGATATAATAAAACATGGGCTTAGTCACTTAACCTTTTTAAGTATGAATGCTGCAAAGAAGTGGATACAAATTGCCATCTTTTTAAGTTCAGGTACCTACTACTTTCTTGGAATAATAGCAATCGTATATATTATACAATATTCAAGTTCCATATCCAATATTATATTGTTAATAATTATAAATAATCCGACTAATAAAGATCAAATGAATACGTAAAAAAAATGTACATTATAAATTTTTGTTTACTAATATTTAAATTGCTTTGTAACAGTACAAGTTTCAAGTACAGTTAAAGTTAAAAGATATAAAGATTAACGTATTTTTGGTTTAATAAGGTTCACTTGTTTTTTTAAGAATCCTTTCGTATTACAGATATTTGATTGAAAGCAGTATAGTTGTCCATGATTTCGACTACATACTTGTTATTAATATGTCACAGAAATTAGACAATTGAACAGTAAAATACTTTATTATATTGTACTACTTATAATACTATTATTATATACAATTTTTTTTAAATATTTATACTCTACATATGAATTGTTAAATAAAAGCTCGTGGTGTTCAAAGCAGAAAAAGATTTTTTAATTAACCCGGTTAACCGCCCAAAATAAACCGGTTTTCGGTTTATTTAAAAACATCCGAAAAACCGGTTAACCGGTTTCGGTTTAAACCGGTTTGGAAGCCCTAGCCTGAATGCCTGTAAAAGCTCTTACGTGCTTCACAAGATACTCCACGTGTAAGTACACCCAAGAATGCACGGGTATATTATATTATTTTACAGTGATAATTTATTCTGTTATCTATTTTGCCAACCTGTGAAAGCCAAGTGTTTTTATTTTATATTTGAATTTTCAGGCTGAAAATAAGTTTTATAAAGTTTATTTTTACCAATTTTAACAAAAAATAAGAACACAAATAATTGTAAAATTGAATTACCAACATATAAGCCCAATGAAATTTTCTTTAAATTACCTGAGAAAGAAAAAATCAAGAAAACCCATGCCCAAGATTTTCTTTGTATATACAGACTTTTCCTGGTCTGAAACTGGAACTGGATCTTTTGAGAAAAATAAATAAAAAACTGCTCGGCTGCTGTGGCTCAGTTGGTTAGAGCTTGTTCTACCAATCACGCAGGTCTGGGTTCGATTCACGGTAAGATCACAGTGAATTTGAGAAGTATTCAATTCAAAGTTGTGATCGATGACTGGGTTTTTGTGATGTCAATTCCCATTATTTTCTCTCCTCCCATTCTTCTGATCCTTTAATAACTGGGTGTAGCAATATCGATTAGTTAACCATTAGTCCTGTTCTAGTCTTATCTTTCTTTAATTATACTCACTATGATAAAAAAGTGAGGTTGATCGACTGAGTAACAAACAGTTCTCGTAGAAAAACTTTTGTTGAGATACCTCCATTAGGAGTCCATATGATCCACATGGAAAGAACTGATTGTTTTGTTATTTTGTACGGTTATAATTACGCATTATTTTAATTTAGTGTTGGAGTAAACCAAACTACTGCAATGTAACGAATTGAATTATTTTGTTTGTAAAATGTGTCAGCCAAAACTTTAACGGTTAATAATAATAGTCGTTTAATTCAAAATTATATTGAAACTTGTGAAACATTCACACTTATTTAATTAAAAATTCTCGTAAATACTTATACATACAAATAATAAGTTTCCGATCATAAATATTTGCATTCGCTTGATTCGGACGCATGAATTATCCAACTATATTTTTGACATTAAAATAATAAAATATATTATTGTGCTTATTGAGAGACAATTCAATCACTTTCAATGAGTTCACTGTCACTTATTGGTAGAAAAGCATCATGATAAAAGATTAAACACATTTTCTACTGAAATTATAATATTTATTATAGATTTTTTTTATTTCTTTGATTGTGAAAATTAATATAGCTTTTCGGTAAAAAAATTCAAATACACTCAACACAAAAATTGGAAATAAAACTTCATCTCCATCTCAACATTTATTTTGCTATTGCACTATTTTTTTTAGATAACTTTCTTATTTAATTCATTTTCAATCTGGCTCTATTTTTAAATTGACACACTTTGTTACTAGTTTTACTTAATTTGTATAAAAAAAACTCTGATTCGTAAAATATTTTATCAGTTGACAATGCCCGATATGAACGAATCCGGGCTAAAATTTATAATAATATACATATGTGAAACCATTAGAAAGAGTGTTTTATTTTTTAAATTATTTTCTAGTACACACAGTTCTCTTTGCACTCGTGATACATTTCAATTTAAAAACCTATGTAAAAATTTAATTAAATAATATAGTTTTATATTTTTAATTAATCATATTTTTAAGTGAATTCTTCAAGCAACGGTTATTTCATACTGTTGTTTTCAATCCCAATTTGATTTATACATATTCTATAGTAAATTATGTATTATTCTGGTTACATATTCTATAGTAAAAAATGTATTATTCTGGTTATATTTCAAAAGCCATTGTTAAGAAATATAATCGATTAAAATAAAATTATTGTTTCGTTTCTTTAGATTGCGTTATTTCAAATCCGCGTAAAAAGAGAATCAGGAGTGTTTTCCACTTAATATGTTTTGCCATAGCGACAACAATATGAACATATTACATCTTTCAACGCAGACAAACGTAAGTGTAAAACTTTACCTATTTTCATGGGTAAAAATCTCCACTGAAGTTATTCATCTAGTAGAAGTATCAACTGTATCACTCCTCTCTCGTTGGTAATAAAGAAATAAATGTAGCCCTCAAAGGAGATGGTAAACTGTTACCGCTGCCTCTAGACTCTAGATACATCGCGGATGCATTGGAATACTGTAATTCACGTAAATCGACTTTTGTCAACTTTTTCAGTGAAATATTATTTCTATGAAAAGCAATAATAACAAATCAGAAATTATTTCGTTATTTAACGATACAACTAAATTAATTGGATATTGAAGATGGATTCGAAGGATGGCGGTAACTTAGTGGAAGCTAATTTTATAAAATAGAGTTTAATAACTTTGTTACTCCACATGTTGTGTTACAAAAGTACGATCGTAAACTTCGCAAAATTCTGTCGGAGAATACTTTTTAAAAAAGCAAAACATGTGTCATAATTTGTAACACAAAGTGTAAAGTAACAAAGTTATCAAATTTAATTTTAAATATTTTTTTTTACAATTCCATGTAAAATACTTACACATCTAGAGAAATTTTCACTTCAAAATATTTCTTTTATTGTTGTTTTTAAATGAATGTTTACAACAAAATTGATCTAATTTTTTCTTTCCTAATACAATCGTATGAGCTTGCAAATGCTTTCAAAATTTAGCCACGTCAGTAGGTTTCATACTCGATAGAATGTTTTTATATCGAAGATATTACTGTTTTTAATAGCTATGCCAGTTGCAAGTTATTAGTATGAAGTTTTCCTGTGTTTTATGATGGCTATAAAGTATCTTGTTTAAAGATTTGAGCCACAAAAAACTATACATAAAACTACAAAAAATATAAAAAATGTATTTATTTATTTCCATACGTGTCAATTTTTCGACTCGAAATATAATTGTTTTGTATTGTTTCTATTCGGATTATATGAGTTGTAAAAAGGTATTAAATGTTTCAATTGCTATAACAAGTGTTTTAGCTGACATATTTTTCTGATCTTGAAATTGTTTTTTTTTTTTTTGAAAAAGCGATTTCTGAAGTACCTGTTCTAATTATGATAAGTCATCGTTCAACTCTTATAACTCTACCTATATCAATTGCATTAGTGTAAGTTTGTTGGTGTTTTTATACTTGTGTTTTTCTTTGCGTAGGTATGTGTGTATGTTTTATTTGCGTTTGTGTATGTATGTATGGAAATGCGCGTTAACATTTTCCAAAGTGTGCGTTGCGACGCCTCTTCCATTCTCTATGTAAATTTTGGAAGATTTCATCACATTCGTGATAATAAGCTTCCCATACTCTCACGACCACAATAACTCGAGCTGTTTACTCAGAGGAGAAGCCCAAGTGACTATTTATTTATTTTTTGAAATTGCTCATTAAAACAACAATATATAAGTATACTTAAAATCTTCAAATTAAGTTTAATTACCTCTATACTATCGGAGGAGTTTCACCTCTGTAAAGTTTTTGTTGCGCAACCATAAAAAAAACCACCAGTTTTTATATTATTTCAAAAACTTTTATAACTTTATAATATTTTCGTTTTAATATTTCTTGTTGAAATATTTAAAACCGTATTAATAGACTTCAACCCTCTAATATATATATATATATAGTTTCCACAAATAAATGTGATTTCATTATACTTTGAGTAAAATTTATGTTTAAAATGTATTTTGTTTTATAGTTATAATTATAAAAAAAAAACCCTTTCAACATTTCCACTTCTTCTGAAAGCGCTCAAAAGTGAATCATTCAAACGAGTTAGGAAAAAATTCAATGTGTTAGTAGATAGCGTCCTTATTTTTATGCACATGTACATAAAAGATTTGACAGTATCTGTCTTCTTTCACGTGGTTTTCTGTGTATGATAAAGAAAACAACGGGAAAGAAAAATATGACGAGCTTAAAGCTACTTTAATACTATAAATTCAAGTAAGTATATAAATATTTCAATAAAGAAAAATATTTTACGAGCATTTTTTTCAATGTCTATAATATGTATTCACAAGCTCAGATGTCTGTTATTTCCACATATGAAAAAATATTTACACAGCAATATAAATTGTTTGCCTACTTACAAAATTTCCTATTTTTTCAATTCAAAAAAACTATCACAATTTTTTCTTCATCTTCTTCTCTGATCTCAAGTCAAACCTTGGCCACATCAACTATCTAGCTTTGATAAGTTTGGGCGTCTGCGCTACTACTTCAGTTACGTATTTGGGTATTCCTCAGTATTACTCTGGCTCATCAGTGTCATGCTTGTTGCATTCATTAACGATGGCATGTAAATGTACGCTTTAAAAGATTTATGAGTGTGAATAACTTTGAGCCACAGTACAAGTGTTATTGTAATTGATTCTCCATATTCCGCAAACAACAGGTCAACGTACCGTATTTTTAATGATCTCGACAAATTATTTTATGTTTTCATATTCTTCTATAAAAACATAATCTTGTATCATTTAATGTCTTTAAAGTAAGCCCGATTCAAACGTATTAAATATTTTTATTCAAAATCGTTGATGCAAATCACAATTAGCATACAAAATAATTACACAATGAACTTTTTTATCAATATATAAAAAAATATATATGTATGTATATAGCGATGATTGAAACCGATTCTGATGTACAATAAATAATGTGAATCTAGGTAATAAAAATTGTTTTATTTTTTAATCTACATAATGCCTTTCCACGAAGAATCGACATTGAACTCCATTGAAAGTAATATAATAAATTTGTTATGTTAATAAAAACACAATATTCCTTTGTACTTCATTCCACTTTATTTAATAGGTCAGGACCGGTTTCGCTCATAGTTGACAATGCTCGCAATCCTCGCTCGAAATCGGTCCTGACCTATTAAATAAAGTGGAATTAAGTACAAAGGAATATTGTGTTTTTACTAATATAATGCCTTTCCACCAAGTATTGAGAGTGAACACCCTAAAAGTGAAATTAATTATTTGTATTAGTTTTGCAGCCAAGTGGTCAATAGTCTTAAGCATTCGTTTTATTCAGTTAGTAGTGTATAGGTTCAGTACCTCGAATCACCGGTTTTGTTAATTTTTTTCATCAATTTATTTATGAATATTTGTCGAATGACATAAGTATATTTTGCAAAAAGATTTCTTTTAACAAATTCGCTTTGTTTTACTAAATCAGGTCGTAAAAAAATGATTAAATTTTCATTGAGATCATTTCAACAGACATTATTTTACAATAACCGTTTGATACTCAGTACCTCAATCTCTCTTTTTTAGAAAGAGTAAGAATATAAATATTATATGGCTAGGGTAGTACTTCTCGTTAATTTATCACTTCCGCGACGTCCTGTTTTTAGAATCGGGTAGTTGGGAGATTTATTCTGATACCAAAGACATGCTTTGGAACACGAATCCGTAAATCGATTAAGCAATCAATTTTAAGACTATATATTTTGTAGCAGGATTCAAAGCCATGAAAACCGACTCAATGACTTTACCCACTCGGCAATAGATTCGACAGTTTTCATTAAGTTATTTGAATTTATCAAAGAATAAAATTCAGCACTATTGTTTGTTTTCAAAAAAAGTATCAAATCTTTTAAAGGACAAGTTCAACAATTTAAATGAATTGCACAACTCTAAGTTTTTGTCGTCAGCATAGAAGTAAAATTTACTCTTTAACAAAAAGGATTTGCATAAGTAAACACACGGGACTCCAACTAAGCCTGAGATATAATTCCGTTTCTTCAATCCCATTGTAAGATTGCTTTGTCACTGGGTCTACCCATGAGAGTTTGTTCCACCCCATTACCTGAGAAAGCTTCGCACGCAACGGACAACTTCATTCGGCTTTAACGGTGACAAGTTGCTTGCTCGCCAATAATCTTATCTCGTATATAATTGATCTGTGTACGTCAACCACTGCAGGTAAATACATTACACCAAAAAATTACTTCCAATTAGTTATCAGTACGATATTCAAAAGGAAGGCAACATTGAGGAATCTGTAGCAGTGACGTCTAAAATGTAGTGATTTGTCTCTCAATACAGAAAATGCCTTAGTTGATTTATTACACACTAAAAACAATTCTACCTTACACGCCTATGATCTCTGTTGTCTAGTGATAACAGTTTAATTCAGCAATTTGATCAGTATTGGTTTAAGTACCCGTTAAGACTATATTCAATTTAGATTATTTTAAATTTAACATATGAGAGCTAGGAAATGGGTGTTGGTGATGGATTTTTTTTTCGAGTTTATATCGAGTTATATCGCAAAGCTTTGACTATTATCAGCTGTTATGTCACATTATATTAAAACTTCCATTTGCTTATTATTCTTTCGTTTATCTTTTACCTAAAAAAAGTCTAATTTTGTTATAACATTGTATGCAACCTGGCCTACGCAACCATTGTATGTGGTTCATAAAAACGGATGTAGAAAAATCAATTTTCCAATAAAACTTAAGCTTCTATTATACGTTTTTGAATAAACCGCTGAAAAAAAGTAAATATATGGGCAACGTTAATTTGGGCATGCTATATTGAAATAAAACTATAAAAACAGCTTTAAAGGTCTTCAATTTTCCCTTAAATTAAAATTAAGTTTTGAATATTTCTGACGCAAAGTACCTATGAAAAAATACGTAAAACCGGATAATAAATGTACTAAAATTAAAATAAACTAAAGAATTTGTACTCGAATGGCGGAAAAACGTCAATTCTGGGAATGCTAAGTCGGGGTTCCGCTATTTTATTATTTCTTCTTCTTGCGTTGAATTGCTTTTTAAATATACATGCTCAACACAGGAAGAGGATGAATTAAATTATGTTATATTTAAATATTAGTTTTTTTTGAATCGTTCAAATTATGTACACTCCCACAGATTTTGTCACTAACGACCCGGATTTCGCCTTTCGGCATCTTCATGCGTTCAAGCGCACGGATGAACTTGAACTGACTTGAACGCTTGAAGATGCCGAAAGGCAAAACCCGGGTCGTTAGTGACAAAATCTGTGGGAGTGTACATAATTTGAACGATTCAAATTTAATATTGAAATTCCACCAAGCACCTTTAGTCGAAATCTTAAATTATTAAATATTGGTGTTTATTTATGTTATTTGTAACTATGTTAATGATGTTATCTGTATAGCTATACTGAGTACTGACATTCATAATACTCTTGTCAAACGTTTATGTATAAAAATAGTAATGATGTAGCAAATCAACTAGCTAATATTTGTATTAGTAAAGCCTAAACGTATACTCAACACAAAAAGTTAATCATTTTAAGAACTCTTTCGAGTTAAAAGATAAAACACAAATTTAATACAATCTAGATCTCAGATCAACCCAGTTATATCATGAAATAGTAGTTGGGCTATTATTTTTTCGTTATTGTTAAGTGTACGATTTATATAACTATTGATAAAGTTCATTCATATACCATTATTTAAATTCTAGTTTTATAAAAAAAACAGCTTAAATTATATAATACTAAATGCAATTTTGTTTCTTTTTTAATGTCACTTTAAGTTAATGTTGACATGGGTATCTAAAGTTCCTGAATATCTTAACTGTTGAATTTGGATGGTCGTTATTTTTGCCTAAAATGCTAAGGTAAAGAAATACTGGTTCAATGAAAGTGTTTTGGCAATGGTTGGGCAGTTACATTAATATTAAAATATATTTTTCTCTTGAATTATTTAATGACAAAACTTATTTTCATTTTTGTTTTATTAAAAAAAATATGGACTTTTATGTTGTTATAGTACGGATAATTTGCAATTTATTTTACACGATATATTTTTTTTGAAAAATATTGTTTCAAAAATATGTATATTTAATTGCCCTGGTTGGTAACAAAGTAATTTTATGTTATTTTACTAATTAATTAAATGGTATTTTAATTGCTGAATGTATAATACAAACAAAACTGTCGAACACAATTTAAAACTATTAAATGCCGAGCGTCCGCGACAAACAGACGAGAAATACATTTTATGATATTTCAGCCGGAAAACCACTCTTCGTAATTACCTCCTTGTAATTTGCTCAAAGGAAAAAAATACTGAGGCCGCCATTCGGGGTACCGAGAGTAAGGTTGTAATTTCTCTTTTACAGGCGTGTAAGGTTTCATTTGCTGGAACCTTTATGAGACATAATTTCAAATTAAAATTCATGGTTACCTTTAAGCCTTTTTTGGTCGGAAATATACATTTCGTTAAGTTGGTGCATTGGCAGAATGCCTAAGAGTAATAAATAACTACTAGTTATCATTATACACAATATGGCATTGTAAATGCAATATAATATCATATCTAAATAAATAATCAATTAACCATGATTATTGTAATATAAAGATGCTGGTAGTTTTTTTTAACAGTTTTTCCTTTTTAAATATTTAACATTTGTAGTTATTTCGACATTATTTTTTTTACCATGTCCATTCCCAATGTGGAGCATATGGACTACTAATCGAGTTTATCTCAACAGAAGTGTGTCTACGAGAACTGCTTGTCACTCAGTTGCTCAACCTCTCTTTTTCCAAAGAGAGTTGTTTCGACATTGACACTTAAAAAACCATTTACTATTTTCCGCATATTTTCTCAATAAATACACGCCTGGCTTTTTACTATCGTTTTCTATGTGAGCAGATATAAAATAGAACCCTTCTTTGCTCTACAAATTTAAAATTCATTAACCTTCCAATTTCTCACTTTAATCTTAAATCATAAGAACTATTTTACTTAAAATAACTGTATCACACGTGCCTAAAATAATTAAATATCTTTTTCTAATGACATGCGTTCTGAGCGTCAAAAATCAGTTTTTTTTTTCTACCATAACTGTGCCAAGAGCTTAAAAGATGATGAAAATTATGTTTTTTTTTTTGTGCAATAAGGATTGTTGGAATTACACTTTAAAATTATTGTGTAAGTGTTTTTTTATTTCGATCAAAAAGTTTTTAATAAACTTATAATTAAAGAATTTAAAACAAATATGCTGATTCAAACGACACTTAACAAATAGTCATTTATAATGTTATTTTTTTTAAAGCAATGACTGCAAAATTTTGCCAACCAGTCATTAAGATTATTTTTTTGTTTGTTATAGTAGTATCACCAAATAAAGGTTATTACTACTGCGATTTTTTTTAACGATCTTGTATGATTATTTTTGTTCTGGTTTTCTGTATAAAGCATTCTGAAAAAGTACAACAAAACGAAAAATATTATTATGAGAAATGATGAAACATTAGTTGAATTGAAGCTAGAATTTCCCCCGCGGAAGTCTTGAATAGCTTGGCTTTTTATGAAACAAAAATGAACACGTTACTTACTTCTTGGTTCGTTATGACGCAACGAGTCTAAAATGAATGGTGCACTTTTTGAAATTGAAGTTGACCTATATTGCCTCAGTCGCGTCTATTCAGGTGAAAATAGTACGAGTCTTCATATAGAATTTAACGGGATACTTGCAACCTCAAATAGATTTTTTTAGCCTTCTTTTAAAACAAGCCATATTATTTTTCTTGACATAACAAATCGCAAACCTTCGCTAAAAAATATAATGTATATTTGACCAAAAAAAAATACAAGAAACATTGTTTCGCAAACTTTTTATAATGTTAATGAATAGGTTGATGAAACATCATTGTTCAATACTTTTTATCTTGATTATAGAATTTGATATCTTAAATTTTTACAGCATCGCCAATAAAGTTATATCTAGGTCGTCTTAATTATTAGAAATTAAACACAAAACACCGCATCGACAAAGGCGCGTATAACTAAAAAGCGTACGATAAAGAGAACTCAAAATCTTTTTAACCTGATCTGTGCCGTGCATTGAGGGCCGTGATTTTCTTTCAAAAAATAAAAACAAATAAATATGTCCTTTTTGAATATATATTAATAGTACATCACAAACGCTTACCATATTAATACACGATGGGTCATTTCCACTATCATTTATCCAAAAACGGAAATTTCCGCCAAGGAATTATAGCCCAGCTAGTGACACATTTGAACACAGCGATAAAGCTTTTTTTAAAATCGATTTATTATAGATTAAAAAACAATATCTTTGAAGTTTAAGTATCACACTATGAATCCAAGATATGTCACTGTATGCATAATATTTTTAAATTATTAATTTTTTGTGGTCTTTAAGCCGCGTCTCAAGTACTGCGTGTAAACACGCACATTTTGTATGGCCGGCCCTACGAGCACGAAGTTGTATGGCGTGCTAACACGTCCGTGGCAGAGAACCGGTTAAGTCGGATATGAGCTTAGCGTCATAATTTCTTTAGCTTTTCAAAAACAGTATTATATAAACAAAACAATTAGTTAACCTTTTTTTATGACGCGAGAATTCCAAAATATATTAGTTGTACTAACGCAAACTATAATATTATAATTCTAAGCAAAAATTAAATTCCAAAAAGTGTTAAAATGCTTAGTTAAGAGTTTGTGGATTAAGATACCTTGGTATAATAATGACTATCGTTAGATTATGTTTTTTACAATACGCACTTTCGTAAACTATACATTAGTTTAATATCCAGGTGTTTTAGTCCTACAAATATTATTTTATATTTGGTTGATAACTTCATCAGAAGTAAATATAAGTTTATTTAAACTTAGACATATGTTATATACTGGCAAAGAAAAGATACACAAAATATGAGGGTATTACTTGCAAACCTGTTTTATTCCAAAGCTGTTGAAACATGAACCATCAATGTAATTTAGTAGATAAAAATAATTTTTGAAAGTATTTTTTAGAAATCAGTCTCAAACATGGCTTGACAATATCATTCCAAAGTAATGTAAGACTAAAAATACTTTTAAAATGTACATTGTTTTTCAAAATGAAATTCTAGTTTTATTTTTTAACCATTTTGGAATATGACCTGTTTGCATGTAATACCCTCATAAATCCTCTCATCCACTATATTTTATAAATTGACTTTGACCTTGGAACGATAGCAAGTAGAGTTTAAATACTTTGACATTTTTTTCATCTTATTTAAATGTAGTTTTACCAAGTATTCACTTGGTAAATTCAATCAAAGATTAATTAATATTTTAAAATAATTGTTAATTTAATGTAATTGTGTAATTACTTCAGTTAAAATTATTTTTTGAAACTTTGTAATGAATTTTGTTTATTTCATCCATATTGGATTAAAAGTACATGGTTTCAGAAAAGTTGTTAATTCGGATGTGTATTAAATTCATATCAGACTCATAAAAACTCAGATGTTGTCCTGTGTTCCTATATCGTGCACCCCTTTGTTCAGACGATCTTTTGTAATGCGCGCCTTTGTCGATGTGCCTCTTTGTTTGCGCGGTAACGCTACGGTGTCATTTTTATGAAATTACAAAAATTAAATAATATATATATCATTAAATTATACTTCATTGATATGTTCTACCATCGCAAGTAGGCCATGTGTAAAAAACTCGTGGATAAATGACGGTATGAATAAAACATTATTTTTCTTTAAATATGTACCGTTATATTAACTTCTTTCAAAATGATACTAATTTTAACATTACCCGGTAACTTTAAGTCAAATATCAAATTAATGAAGTGCAAGAGAATATTTTATTTTTTTAACATTTTCACATATGTTAAATAACAAGGTTGATTGTATACTATTTCAACAGTATTTTTTTGGATTCGCATTATTTTCAACATTTCGTTTGATTCAGTTTTAATGTCCCTGCGTAGTATCAAAGTATCAAAAATGGTTGTAATGTTTTGTCATCTTTATTAATATTTTAAGTAACGAGCAGTCAATTCCAACAGTATTTTTCCATACAAAAGTTATTTAAAACTTATGTCTTTTTAATTATATAAAAAGGTGATATTATAGTATGCTTTGTAACAATGTAAATAAAACGATATTGTCAAATAATCAAAAACATATTTATATAACAGTAACCTCAGTATTTGTTTTTTATTATTATTATTTCATATTTATGGAGCATCAAGTATGTTACTAGGGCGCAGACTCGAAGAACTTTGAAAGCGCGTTAGCGTCAAAGTTCTTCGAGTCTCCTTCATCGCTAATGTTTTGGTTATTTACATTCCATTACCATCGTTGCCAACGTAAGGGAGTGATCGCTACAGAGGTGAACGATCCTTGGTGAATCCAGTTCAAGGGGAAAACATATGCATTTATTTGGAAATTACATTATATATATATTATTTTTTTTAATTTAAAAAAAAATATTTGACATTACAGCTTACGCCAATGCGTCAAATATTTTGAATTTGAAAGATCATACGAGATATACTCGATGAAAATTTTTGAAAATCACATGAGATTATCTCAAGGAGAATTAACTTCACATACACCCATGTCTTAGATCTCAAACTAAAATTGAAAAAATCCAATTTGACACTGACCTTACCGGGAATCGAACCCGGACCCACCTGATTGGTAGAGCAAGCTTTTACTAACTAGACTAAAGTGGGTGACTTTATTATATTAACCTATATACTATAACCTATATACTATATGCATACATGTACTTAGACATGCGCATGCATACATATATACAAACAAGTAATACACAAGAAAGTCAGTCGGAGAGAGAGTAATTCTCATGATGCTAAGGGTCGTGTTTACGGGTTTTATTAGTTTTAGACGAAAAATGAAATCTATGGTGGATCGTCGAGCAGAACTCCTCTCGGTCTAAAACGATTCTTAGGCAGTGTCTCGTCCTAGTTGTGAAGATAAGAGATCATTTGGGACTTCACACAGCTTAAAACAAAAAATACACGGAGGAAAAAAATGTATAACTTACTGTCCAGAGTCTACTGTAATGACAAAAACTCAACATAAAAGTATTTAATATGATAATTACTTCCTTGTAAAATATTACATAAAAATATTATACTTTGATTCAAAGTATGAAAAGTTTTTGCAAAGGTAGGTTATCTTTTTTTTTGTTTTTATACGAGCGATCAAAACAAAAACCAAGAAAGCTCATAGACAGATATTAAAACTTTTTCCGCTAGAAAGTTACCCGTAAGGATAACACATCGCTACTGAATATTTCAAAGAATGAAAATTCATATTTTTACGAAAAGGATAACATCTCAAATGTCAACCCATAATTTATTTTAATTTAACCACAGAGTTTTAAATCGAAGACTTTTTACATGAGGAAAAAAAACAATTATAGTTATTAGAAAGTTGTTTAGGTGTATGTTTTCCTGGTATGCTATAACAATTTTAATAATTTAAGATTTTGACTGAAGGTACTTGGTCGAACTTCAAGATTAAACTTGAATTGTTCAAATTATGTACATTCACTGTTCACTGTATTCTTATTACTAATGACACTGTCAGTTCAAGTTCATCCGTGCACTTGAACGCTTTAAGAGGCCGAAAGGCGAAACCCGGGTCGTTAGTGACAAAACTTGTGTGAATGTACACAATTAAAACGATTCAAGATTAACAATTTTAATATATTTTAAAAAATTTAAAAGGCAACACTGTAAACCAGGGATGCCCAACCGGTAGATCGCGATTGACCGGTCGATCCCAAACCAAAATTTGTCGATCCCAAAAGCTTCAACATATATAACAAAAATTATAAAATTTAATTATTTTGTAAGCACATACCTATCTAATGATTTGTATTTCGCATTTAAAATAAAAAAGTTTGAAGAAGAGAAAAAACCTTAATTTTTTTTTTTTATAAGAATCATGTTAAAAGTTAGAAGTCGATCGCGAGAAAACTTAAGTTTGAAAAGTCGATCCCAGGGCAAAAAAGGTTGGGCACTCTTGCTGTAAGCGATCAATATCTAACAATATAAAGCAACACAGCAAATTTTATAAAAAGAGTTTAAGTGTATTCCGTAAGGAACAAAGATTATGTTATTATATAGACTTTTTGAATATGTGTGATTTTCTGCTTTGGGTAAGTTCACGCAATTTTCTTGCCGATTGACATTAAATGAGGTCGTATAAAACATCCCTTATAAAATGTTGAATAACATGCATGCAGAAGAGAATATTTCAGCACGGCGAGGCCATATTTTCATTAAAACTTCAGAGAACATTTACGAGATGGCACATGTGTCTCGGCGATTTCATTCCAGCATAATAAAAATAATATTTCCCTACCGATAAGTCCGCGGCGGGTGGCGGTCACGTACGGCGTACACCTCTAAAAATCCGCCCACTCAATCATCCGATTTGAACGCACGGCATACAACTAGTGCGATTTCAACCAAATGAACGGCAATACGCTTTCAAAGCACGCTTATATCGTAAAATCGGAACGCTCTCGTAGGATATTCGAGTGTGGGACTTATCCGCCGTGCCCGTTATATTGCATGCCGGCGGTGGCACTAAAAAAAGGGTTCCTACACGGGCCGTATGCCTCGGTATCAATAATAAATGATGCGGTATTGCTTCGAGCACGCAGTTGGTGAAATCCATTCGTTTAGCTCGGTAACGGGACGAAATATGCTCGTTACGCCTTGAGATTGTTAAGCAGCCGATGGCGTCGCGCTGGATGAGGACAACGACAAAACATCCGTGACATACATCTGCTGGAGGTATAATTTTCGACACGCAATTTTTGTGAGGATTGAAAAGGCCTGTCGTAAATCTTGACGAAGAATACAGTATTTTGAACACGGACGCGTGCAGGCTTCGGGTTCGTCATTAACTAGTCGCATCTTCATGGAACAGTAACACCACCATCATACTTCATATTTCATTTAACATTTCCATGAGCGTATTCTTCACCAAATTTCGTGTGTGATAATTGCTTTTGTCGTTTTGTAGTATTTAGGTTGTAGTACTTAACCGTTTAGTTTATTTGCTAGGCTGAACTAGAAAAAATCTATAATACAGTAAAACCCCCATTTACACTCATGTTGGGACAGTGTAATTGGGGGTATGAATCTCATACAAAATTAGGAGTTTGTTTTTTTCCGCAAAAAACTAAGATTTCCCTTAGTTTTGCAAAAAAAAAATATTGACGAAATATTTAGTTACCTAGTGATAAAATGTAAAGCGCGCCAAAATCCCACACATAGACAGTCGTCCGCTATACGTGTATAGCCTGGCACTAGCCAACATTTGACTGTATGCGTGGCACAGACGACCGTCTCGTAGTAACGACAATGGAATGCGACCGTGCGATTGGGGGATTTGCAGCGAATATTTTGAGCCAGCGCGTAATTCGGGGTAGTTTAATCGGGGGTTCCACTGTACATATATAAAATTTAATAAAACCGTTTTTTCAGTTTTTTTGTTGTTTAGTACGGCTTTTAAAGCATATTTATTCGATGTTAGTAAATAAGAACCGAAAACAATTCTTTGAAATGTGATACCATTCAAATAAAGATGTATAAATAACGTACAATTTCTCGTACTTTTATCACATAATATTTGTATTTACATAACAATGTTGATAGTGATCATTACTTCTAAACGTCACAAGAATAATATTTTAAGGATAAGAAATAGAAAAAGCATTGCTTACTTATGTGAGTTTTTTTTTCAATAAACTTCGTAGAGGTGTTTATGTTTAAATTAAAACCAGCATCTATCTAGCTTTTTACTAGTGTATGTAAACATTCAATATGTTAATAAGTCTCATGTTACCGTAGATAATTATAAATTAGCCTTGTTTTGACACTAACGAAGGAAAAACTAAGAAGATTGAGGTCCCATGTATTTAATATGCAAAACGCGACACCGTAGATACCTTCAGGCGAGCTTGGCGTCACTAGTTCAAGTGTAACGCTTCGTCGCCGCCCCTCTACGGCGCCGCGACGCCCTCGTCCGTCCCCTAAATTCATTTGGACCCTGTTTTACAAAGTGCGGGCAACGGCGATGACGGCGAATATCGCTCGCTAAACACGTTTGATCGTAATTAACAAGATTGCGGGTGGCCCGTTTAATTGTTCTGTAATATAAAAACGACGGCTGGCTAAGTTGAGCAACTTTGCGAGCCTCTTAATGCGGGCCTTTTAGGGAGCTTTAAAAGTTTTTAGATCACTCGAGGCATTGTAACTCTTTCAAACGAAATAAATACAATTTTCGCAAATATTTATAATGAACATAATATAACACAATTCAATACATCGAACTTTAATATTGAAAAAACGAAATTCTTTATTGATTGCTAAGTTTACTATATCTTTATTTATTAAATATTTTTCCTCTTTATACTGTCCAGAACAGTTTTTGGTTACCCAAGGCTTGCAAGCACCTTAGTAAGTTTTCAATACCAAGTGCAAAGTGTCCCATAACCATTTTTTGTGTGCTCAAACTTCAAAATATTGATATAATACCTTTTTAATGTAAAAAAATGTTAAGTATACTGATTTTTGTCACAAACAATCTTTCAGGATTCTAGTTTTCGTAAAAAATAATTAAACAATGATCTAAATAGATCAGTGCTTCTCAACCTTTTTGGGACCGCGGCCCCTATACCATTGTTTTGTCTTCTCGTAAAAAATCTAATTTCAAAAACCCAGGAATTTGCGGATTCACCAAATTTACCAGCGTAGGACTTTTTTTTAGCTCTTCCGAGAATCCCAGGAGATTACAGATTTGTCCAAATGAACAACGTGTGACCTTTTTTAAAGCTCTTCCAAGAATTTCGAATCCAAAATCATTCAAATAGGGATTTCAGAAAAATTTTCCGTTGTGGGGCCACTAAGCTGTGCTTTGCTCTCCAAAACTAAAATCTCTGTGGCCCCCATGGAACACAATGTGGATTTCTAGGCCACCGTTGAGAAAGCCCAATTTAGATGATAATAAATACGCGAATCAAAAAACGTATTTTAAAAAAAACGTTCTCTTATACTTTTATGAAGTTTCTGCTTACCATGGAATGTTTTTTCACAAGCTTTTATTCGGCTTCTCTTTAATATTTTGAAACCCGCAAATATTCGCTATTCGATGGGTTAATTTGTTAAGCAATATTTGTTCAATATTTTTTATTCAAATCTTGCATTCGTGCAGCTATTAAAATAGGTAACATCATTTTAGCTAACCCCGTTTTTTCTATGTTTTCTAAAAACCCAATTCAAAAATATATGAAAAAAACGGTCAATAGCACTGGTCATGTAACCGATGTGATGCAATTTGCGGGGTCCAGATCCCCGTTGGTTTATATATTTGTGTCCAAATACATGAATGCATGTTATGTTAACTTTGCCGTCAACTTACACTATATACTAGAGCTTCATAAGCTGGCCAGACCTCTGGGGTAATTTCATCGTGGAGGACGCAAAATGTTTAAAAAAATTAACAAATCGCACCCTTAGTGTTAAATTATGACAAGTTAATAAATGGTATTTTGAGATTATTGAACTTAAAGATTCGTACCGTCTTAAATAAGCGTAGTAATTTTTTGGAATGCATGATTTTGATTGGTCTCAATGTTATTACCTATTATATATAAAAGCTAATACCTTAAGTATGACTAAATTTGTATTTTTATTTTTCTAAACACAGTTTGACGTTTGTTTTTGTCGGATCCATTGCACAGTGGTCAAAGTGGCTGGTTTCCATTCCGAACATCGCGGTTTTGAATCTTAATACGAAGAGAATTTTTACAAACAGATAGCGATTATCTTACCAGTAGTCCTGTCCTACACCTATTATTTATATCTCTATTCTCTTCGAAAAGAAGAGAGGTTGAGCATCTCGTCAACATGCAATTCTCGTAGAAATAATCTGTTGAGATACCTACATTAGGAGACCATATGCTTCACATTGGGAACGGAAATTTATTTAAAAAATAGCATAGTTATCTGCCCAAAAATGCACATTCTCTTGAGACATTCATTTTTCAGACCATTGTATAGAAATTACCAATTTCATTAAAACATATTTTTTCACCCTTTTATTCATTTAGACCAGGGGAGGGCAAACTTTTCGGATGAAGGGCCTAATTTAAGAATTCAAAATCAGCGGCGAGCCGCAAGTAAAATACGATTTTTATATGTACACTATTGAAAAAAATTAAAAAAAACATCATGAAAAAAAAAGGATTGCAACAGTTTTAGACGCGTCTTTTAACATTTTTTAAAAATTCTGGTGCTAATTTTGTAGCTGAGATTCTTAAAACTGCTTGTAAATGTTCATCGGTGATGTTTGATCTTAAAGAGTTTTTATTGAGGTTCATGATTGAAAATGTTTGTTTACATATATAGGTTGATCCAAAAATAACGATTATTATATTTATTTTCAATCTTTTTAAAAAGGCGTTTAAATATAAAATCGTGAATCATTTTCAAAAATATAATATTGGTCGCGGGCCGAAGAAAAATACGCGGCATGCCACAGTTTGCCTGTGCCTGATTTAGACTTACGAAAATCATTGACAAAGTTAATAATGATATTTTTAACATGTCTGCATTATTTACTCAAAATGACAATTATATGACTTGTAACAGTCTAGTCCAGTGATTCTTAACCAGTTCACCGTGAGCTTATTGCAAGTGCACCGCGAAAAAATTGGTAAAAACAAAAAATCCACAAAATAGTAAAAAGCGAAAAATCCTCAAAATAGTGAAAACCGAAAAGTCAAAAAAAAAATATGTCCACATATTTTATTCGACCTCTTAATTCTAGTGCACCGCCACTTTTTCCCATGATCAAAAGTGCACCGTGACTTCGAAAATATTAAGAACCACTGGTCTAGTCTGTAAAAGTAGGGGTGCGAAATGTTTACATGCATTTACAAGCTTGGAAACGGGTGAAGGATATAAAAACGAAATATTTTTAATCAAGAATATTAATTTAAAATATGTTTGAATGCCGTTTTATTTAGACAAAAAGCGGGAAAATAAAAAAAAACCAAGCTCCTTCTAATTGGTAGTAAAAAAAAATATTGTTGTGGTGAAATAGATTTTTCGTATCAATAAATGAAAATTGTTTTTAAAACAATAACTTTCTTTGAAATCGTTACTTATTCGCTTGGTTGCTAACAAATAATGGCAAGTAACATTTTGACATCTGTTCTTCCACTTGTCAAGCACGTCTGTCATTTTGGCGCATTAAATACACTCCGGACTATGCCACTGACACAAGGGCAGATATTTTCATTTTTTTTCGTTCATTTTAATCCGAAAGGTATTAGCTAATGGAACTCGTGTACTCATAAAAGCACTAGACAAAACAACTCTACGTTTAACACAAAATAACGAACAATATTTTTATAGATTATACAACGTTTGATATTCACTAGCTTTTTTATTTCATTATTCATTCATGGAAACAAACAGACAAGATTTAAATAACACTAATTCAAATTTTATTTTAAATGTTACAAAAATATTTCAATGTTTCATTATTTCGGTTCTTCCTAAAATAATACAATACTTTTTTATATAAGCCATGAAAAGAAAAAAAAAAAGTTGTTATTATTATTTTATTTGAATATCTCGATAATATATGGTCCCTCGAGAGCTGAAATGAGCTAGTAAAATGGTAAAAATGTTTTCTTGGACTTTAAGTACAATCACGTTTATATTTAGTGTTTCGGTGGATTGCATTTTTTTATTTATTTTACTATTGCAATGATTTCAATGGAGGTTACTTAATTTTTACGATACTTAAAGATGTGTAGAATATTACAACGCATCTAACTTTTTCTAAAATACTACTACTCCATTTGACCTCTAGTGGGCCCATATGTGGTGAATAAGTGAATTGAAATTCCTTACATTACAATATCAATAAGAATATGTATGTTTATGAATAAGTTTTCATGCAAAAGTATAACAAAATTGAATTGTTAAAACTTGTCATTTTATTTATTTAACTACAAACTACTTTAGCTATGGCAAGATGAAGTATTCAAATCAACACTAAAGAAGTATCACGCCGAGGAAATGTGCGATGTTATTTTTTATTCCTTTTTGTAGATTCTCTAAACAAAACCCCGTTTCCTTTTTGACACACTTTCTTTACTTTCAGACTTGGCAGAAGATTTCGTCCCTTGGGAAAATTGCACGTAGCTTTTCCATTAATAACAATAAAAAAACAATATTTTTACGTCAAAATGACGTACGTTTTGGATCATTAATTTTGTTTGACATAATCTGTAAGGCTACTGCTAAGAAGCTTAATAAACTTACTTAAAAAATACTTTATATTTTTTTTATCATAACGTAACTACAAATACTTTAAGAAAATTGTTAGCATATCTGACATGTCTTCTAAACTTTATTACCGAAAGATAAATTCATTCTATGGAAAAAATGTGTGTCAATTTTTTTTATCTCAAAAACCACTTATGCTTTTTAAAAATATAAATAAATAACTAAAAATTTATAAAACTAAGAATAAAAAAATATGTTTACCGAACATTAATGAAATAAAACAAAATTCTAAATTCAGCAATACCCAATAGTAAAATCGTAGATTAAAAATGTTTTTAAGAACAATTAATTAATTTGTTGAAATATTTGAATAATATACTGGAAGGAATGAACATTTTTTTAGCGGAATAGCTCGAAGGAATAAAAAAATATTTAATAATTGAATGGATTATATTATTATTCAAATACATGAAACTTAATTAATTTGCATTTACTTTGGCAGAACTTCATTGTAATTATTTAAAAACTTAGTTCTGGTAAAATAGCTATCAATTTAATAAAAAATAAATAATTGTAGAACTGAAATACATTGTTATTTTATCACCTTAATACATGAAAGTTAACACCGATAGATGAGTAATGTGGATATTTTTAGTAAGTATTTTAACAGTTGTATTACGTAAATAAGTGTTTTATATTACAGATATTCATTATTGTATTACTTTGCGTTCTGTGCACATGTTCATTAAAAAAAAAACGGAGTGAAATCTTCCGTTGAATAAATTTCTTCGCAATTAAAGATGTGCACATTTAAAATGTTTGTGTTTCGCTAGTTGAAAATTTTGTCGCAGCCACGTTAATTGGTATATGCAGGATACATAGCGCACTGAATGCGGTTCTCGCGGCTTAAATGAAACATTGCCTTAAAGAGAAGCTGTCTTTGGTTTCTTCCTTATTTACATATAGTAAAGCTTTCTCCATGGAACAGCGAGAAACTAAATAAAGTTGCCTAATATATTCAGTCATCGTTTCCTTGTGGTAAGCTTGCGGCGCGCCATCTCTAAGACGAAGTCTTTACTTCTTAGCCGCGTTCTTATTTGTTTTGTGATTAAGTTGTCATTGCTTACAGCAAATACTTTAATTAGGGTTTTGAAAAAGCTGAATCATACTTTTCATCGCGGTAGCAAATATTTGGATTGTTACCAAAATGTTAAACTCTTTTAATATTCATGTTTATTTTATTAATTGGTAAAAAAACATAATAAAGCTGTTTTATTCGACGGCAAGCTTACTATCAATAACAGTTAGTTTTTTACACAGACTTATGTATGTTAGGGTTCCAATTTTTTTACTATAATTATATATTTATAAAAAATTTAATACTGTTCAAAAAAAATCAAAAGTAAAATATTAGACAGGCTATTGCTTGTGCGCCAAATATTTTTTAATAGTTTCGCTCATGGTGAGAATTATCAGATGGTCGTCATGAGCGAAATCGGTCCTGATTTTTTTAGTTAAAAGTGAAATTAATATTTTATTTTTTGAATATAATGCCTTTCCACCAAGTATTTATTGAACACCCTAAAAGAAGTTTATTAGGTTCGCTGCAGCGTATTGTTTTCTTAAAATTATATTCAAGATAAATTGATCAAACGCTTTTATTATTTTTTTTAGTGTACAGAAACATGAATGTACAATAAAACTATGTAAATAAATTAAATGGTCAGAATTTAAATAAATTTGTGGTCAGAATAAAAATATGAACGATCAGAATAAAAATATTAAGCGGTCAGAATATTTAATTACAATTTTGGTTAGTCTGTTAGGTTAGATTAGGTTAGGTTTTTTTTTAATTTCATTTAAATTATGACTATTTATTCTAACCGATATATTCTGATCAGTGTTATTTAAATTCTGACCAGTAAAATACGACCCTAAAAGTATTATAAAATTAAAAATATATTATGTGACAACAAAACAGCGATTATCAATAGCCTCTTCGGCAATTTCTAACAGAAAAAAATGTCCACTTTTCACGTCGTTTTTTTTTAATATTCCGCAGCAATTGTAATAAAAAAAATCTGAAGTAGAAATACTTACCTATGAATATTTAATTATTTTATACAATACTTCTAACGATAGGAAAAAATGTATACTTACTTACATTAGATTAATTGACTTTTTGACAAACGAAAAATCTGTTTTTAATCCCGTGCAAAGGAAACAAAATAATTAATGAACTTTTGATTACGATAATGTAATGATAGACTAGAGATCTTCGCATTGTGTCTTAATCGTTAATAATTAGAATATACGTTGGCATGTGAATATATTATTTTCGTGAGTCATCGTAGCCTTTCCTTCCAAGCAAAAGTGTATGGTTGATGCTTTTTAGGAACGTGATTAAATTTCTAAAGGACTCTCACCTGGGGTTTCGAAAGCCATAGACTCAGTATAATTATGCCCAGCGCTCAAAGTCAAAAGTATAAATTTCAATTAAACTTCCATGTTAATTAGCCTGAACTTTCTATCCGGAATTTATACTCCAGTCACTGTTTTATAGATGGAAGACGCAAAATATAATGTTCGCACTCTGTCTTTTCCCTCGCCTTCTTTGGTAAAGAACTTCAAGTCTCTTGCCGCTTGAAGATTAGTTTTAAAGTCCATCATAATTGCTTAGTCATCCCATCGCCTTACATGTTAATGGTTCTGATGTTTGTGGCAAAAAGAGCTTCGCTTAAATTATTATACCACAATTTTATGCAATATTCATAGAAAAAATTTCCACGGAGTTGCTACTGTCATTCTGTAGGAAAATACATTTTGTTTTAAATATTGAGTATAAAATTTAAATTTAAAATTTGCCGCCTGTGTGGCCGAATGGTCAACGTTGTTGGCTTCGGTTACGGACGTCACGGGTTCGAATCCCAGTAAGGAAAGTTTTGAAAATTGATTTTTCAATCGATTTATAAATTTATGTTCGAAGGCATGGATGTATGTGATGTCTTGAATTCCCCCCTCCCACCCATTCTATCCTATGAACGGAGCGGGGCGTACCGAGAGCGATTAGCTAACTACTAGCCGTATTCTTCTATTTCTACTCTCTTCCCGAAAAAGAGAGGTTGAGCAGCAGTTCTCGTAGAAACACTTATGTTGAGATAAAGTCCATTAGAATTCCATATACTCCACATTGAGAGCGGACATGGTTAAAAAAAATAATAGCTAACTAATCTAATATGAAAAATATGCACTGTTAATTATTATTAAAAGTTGCATGTAGTTTATAAACTAAATAATAAATACTTTCATTCATAATATATCAGGTCGAATAATATTGAAAAAGCTGTCGATATGGTATGGACAAATATACTTTATTACATTTTTACAATCATGAGCTGTTAAATTTAAAATGTAAACCAAATTGATATAATATTAACGTTTAAAGTTCTGTACTACTTATATATTGTATGCATGTACAATATATAAATACTGTTTTTATAAAAATTTGAAGTACGTAACGTTATAATAAACTAAGAAAACTCACACAGAGAAAATGTGATCTGCAACATGCGATATTGCCTTCCATGAAAACACGTGTTACTTTATCTATACTCACCAACATACGTAACACGATGTGTCCATTTAAAACACGTGCTTTCTAATAAGCGTTTTTGGATTGTTGCAGCATGCACTTATTTTGTTGAACTAATGTAATTTTCTTTGCAACACAAGAAACGTTGTTATTTGAAGTCTATAGTTATTCAAATAGTTAGTTTAACTTCTGCTTTATGTAAGAACAACCAAATTCAGATTTTTTTAAAAATCTGAATTTAAAACATACAATACGAAAAGTGTTTGTCCCGTAAAGTATTTTTGTATGAAGTGATATATTCCGACAGTACGTGGTGCTAGAGAATTTTGGCTATTTTTTTAAATCCCGAAATTTTGTTTTGAAAATGTTAAATACCGGTTTTAATTACCGCAGTTTTTATGAACCACTAGACGTTTACTTTCTTTCATATGTGTCCTTAATAATTCTCCAAACATCTGCATTATTTGTCAGTATTTTTGTCTTGAAAAAGTATCACCTAGTATCGACTTCGCGATAATTGCAATCCAGACTGGATCTAATGGTTATTTTTATCTCATTTTAAAAAAAACGGTATTGATATTTGCCAAACAAAGTATATCTATTCGTCCGGTATTACTATGGAGAAGTTAATATGCAAAATTTAAATCATCCATTTAGATTTTATTTGCACTTTTTAATATGGTGGGGTTTTGAACATAAAACATATTTTTTAAGATGAATAGTGATAACAAAGCGTCGCATTTTATTAATGAAGGTATTTTATAATTATTCCATTCTCGTACTCGGTTTTAATCTATCTCAGTGATACGACGCAGAATGCAAAGTCCTACGTCCCTCAGACCATGGAAACACTACCGCCCCTTTATCTTTGCAATATAGGGGGTTATAATACTCAAGGGGGCACGTCATAAAGGGGTGTCGTGATAAAATGGGTACTTTTTATAAAAGTCAACACGGAATGGTTAAACAAGAATGAAAACATGAATGTAATTGCTTTGTTATCGTAAAAAAAATCAATGAAATTCTGTACGGTTATTTGACCTAAAATTATTAGAATATATATATATGTTTCTTTTTAATATAAATTTTAATAATTAAGTGGATGTGGCTTATAAAGAACTACTAAATGAAATTCATTTCATCAGAAATATCTTTCATAAAAAAGTTAAGAACTGTCATACAAGTTTACTTATTGGATGAAATTATTCCTGATATTAAAGACGAGTGAAAAGTTTTCTATTTCAATCCTAAAGTTGACTAAGTTTTGCTAATACTAAAGCAGGTATAGAGAAAATTGAATTACAAATATTATAAAAACTAGTTATTTTACATGTAAATCAGAAAAGGCCGACAATTTAAACGAAAAAAGAATATAATAAACAAAAGAAAAGGTGACCATAATAATATGTCGAATGGTTTGTTCGACAGACAAAATTTGAAATATGGTGAAAAAAAATTGTAAATCGCAAACATTATCTGTACATTTTGTATTCCAATGTCTGATTTGTCTGGCCCTATTCATTATTAAGTCTCCTATGGTTTTGCTTTGCATTTAAAAAATAACTGTAAAGAAAAATATTAACAATTTTTTAGCCATATAAACCTAAACTTGATTTATCGATTTGACATTTTAAATTTAGTGTCAATGAAACAGTATTGATTAATTTGAATTGATTTTTTAACCCACATCACCAGCATTATATTGCATTAATCGTAGCACTGCATTGTTCTTATATCAAATGCGCTATGGTGTATATAAACACAACCTGGTCACAGAGGGTGACCGAGATACACACATCGATAAGGCAAATACCATCGTGAAGTCACCTCGCGTTTCCCGGCAGGTCGAGCCGGATCCAAGCTCGGCCCGCGGTCCATTGTTTAGCTCAGGCAGAGTATCGTACAACGACCATACAATGCCAAGCAGGAATAGTGCTTCGAGAGCGATAAGCCGTTGTGGTTTGCGGCAATGATAATGAATCACGGATCAAAAGCCACCGGACACACTTCAAGTGTAGGGGGTAGCGTGCAGTCCTTAATCAACGCCATCGACCACCAGACATGCCGCCTTGTTAGGCGACCGAAATGGCTAACCGATCGTGATATGATCGTAGACGGTTATGACGTGATTATCACTGGCTCGGTTGGGAGCGGAAACTAATGAATATCAGCAATTAGATACAGAATAAAGACGTTAATTCAGATTTTATTATTAATATTACACAGAATTTAGTAAAATGGTTCCTTCTATAGTACTTTCATGTCCTTATATACATTTTTGGTATTGAAAACCAGTGGCGAATTACCCTACAAACAAAGGAGGCGCGCGCTTGAAGCCTTCGAATTTTAAGGGTCTCAAAAATAGTTTTTATTATATAATCCATATACTGTTTGCTCAGATTTTAATATATTTGAATTATTTTACATGGAATTTTTCTCATTTGCTTAATTTGCCATTGTTGAAAACTAAAACCTAGATCAGTTGATACACTTCAAACTTGATTTTTCAGTATGACAAATGATATCCATAATTTAAATAGCACATGATAATGAAGTCAGTTTGAAGGTTTAATCTAGTTTTTATTGTTTGATTTAAGGAACTGTTTCTACATTGAAAATAAAACAACGCTTGATAAATAAAGTTTTATGTCGTAGCATTTTGGTTCACAAACAGTTTTTTCTATTCATTCATAAACACCCCTCAGCAGATTACAACTGCGTAAGTTCCGGCCGTGGTCTTAATTTGATCAGTCCATCGCGTTCGGGTTCGTACTATCCCCATTCAAGACGCCGATAATTACCAGCTATTTTCAGGACTTATCAGCCCTCCGCGTCACTGACAGATTGCAAAGAGATCGTCTTTTATCTTTATCTTTTTATGGATAGATTTATTTGACCGTTTGTCAGTCCTCGAACACTGAAGATATTCTTCTAACACTACATTTTTACGATATCAATAAATAAATTTGAATATTTTGATTAATAAACTTTTTCCTTGTGAAAACACTTTCAATAATACTATTAACAATATAACCTACATAGATAAAGTTGTAGCGGCTAAAACTCACCTGTAGAGTAAAATATTAACTGTTTTTGATTTAATTACGTAAAACCTAATAATAATTTCACGTTATCTTCCTTCCCGCCGCAAATATATAAGTTAATAAAGAGAGTGGGCGTCCCTTCTAAATAACCAGCGCTTCTTATACAATACTCCAGAGGAAAATAGTATTAATTAAAAATTTCAATTTTTATGAGGAAAGTTTTGCCATTAATTTTGTCTAAATTAAGCGAGTCAGTGATAAATTATTTACGAATGACTATATATAGTGATGAATTTATTTTGTTTTATCATGAGAAAAAAGGTATTTTTTTTCAGTACTGTTAATTCACTTTAAAAAAAATATTATTTATACCTAATCAGACAATTAAATACAAAAATAAACAAGAAAAAATTTTGATAACTTTGTTATTCCATAGGTTGTGTAACAAATTATGACACGTTATACGAAGATAAGATTTGCTTGGCGAGTTAAACTCTAGCAAGAAAGATTTAAAATTTTATAGGAGAAAACTTAGGGTAAAAGAATATTTTGAGCTTTAAATCTTAAATCAGTTAAAAGAATATGGGATAGTTGTAATATTTTTTATGAAAAAGGCTACAGTTAATTTGGACAATCAGACAAATACAATTCTGTCATGTCGTTGATTCTTTTTTTTTACATGAGTATGAAACTGATTTTTGAACATTTTTATAAAAAAAAACAATATCATACATTAAGTATACGGTTATTCAAAAATTTGTATTTTTGTTAAGAGTATCAAAAATCTATACGCCAACATTTAAACGAAATGTTAAATTAAATTGTATGCTTCTTATATTTTTTTACCCTAAATATTAAATAGCAGTGGTTTTAATATCTATGAGTTATATTTTCTAGCCTTGAGGTCGGTCGGTTGGTATACTGTGTCAGTTAAACATTGATTTATTATTTGTATAGAGTTTGACCTTTTAGTGAAAATTAGACAAGATGTTCAAAAAATGTTTAATAATCCTGAGTTGTTTGGAATGAAATGATTTATGATTTAAACTTTATTATAAAATTTGCATATACGAAAGAATGTGTTTTAATTTTATTTTATTGCGATGCTCAGAATCATGATATACGAAGTCAATAACTACTGAAATTTAGTTTCTTTAAATCTATTGCGATAAAAATAGATAATATCTGAAGAATAATGGATGGTTATCGGTCGTACCTGAGCAAAAAATAATGATATGTTAGTAAAGTAATAACAACAATATTAATTTTAACAAATCTTTGTTTCGATTGAAAACAGCAACAGTATTTCAAAAACAACGAGGTTCTACCTTGGGAGAGTATCAAGCATTATCTAAATTCTTAAAATTATATGTGTTTTTAATTTCCGCATATCGATTTCATGGTGAAAAACATTCAATTCAGTTTACATAGATATAAGCACGCATGTAGGATGGTGCTTTTTATGTATTATTTTTATGAAATATACAATCAAAATGGATCACCAATGCTTTATTTATTTTCATTGAGACTTATCACAAATAATAAAAGTAGCAAGTTTTTAATTAGTTCTATCAAAGCTTGTATCTTCCCCCCCCTTTGTGACTAGTAGAAAAGGACAAATCCCGAGTTATATTTTGAAATTTACAACATAAAATAATAATCAATTTTCAGTTCGTAAACGTTGCGATGGTCTTATGCTTCTCAAATAAGCGAAATACGTGTCACAAAGTCATCAGAGTCAAGTATATTAAAAACAATCTTCTACAAAGTTACCGCCAAATCTATTGAATATATTAAAATCATAACCTTTAAAAAATATGGATTTCGTTTCATAATGTTTTGTGGGCTATTTTAACGAATACCAGAAGTCCGTTACTTATAAATGATTAATATTTTAAACGACAAACAATTTTCACTGAATATAACTAATGAAAGTGTGATTAATTTTGAATGAACTCAGTAATTTTATACTATGAAGAATAAATCAATGGCAAATATTACACGAAAAAAACAAGAACCTTGCCAAAATGCTCGCGACAAATGCAATTAAATGAAAAAAGCCATCAAGTTGATGCTCAAGCCTCGTTTGAAAAATAAATATAAAAAGGCGGCGGGTTGTGTACATTCCGCGGTACATTGTGCCGGCGAACGAGCGTATAAGATGCTCTTATAGTGCAGAAAAGCCATTACCGGATTGTGCTGGGCTGGGAAGTCCCCGAGCAGTTGTATCAACCTGTACTGGGAAAATGTAGCGAGGGGAGATCACTGTTCGAGGAAAAAGTTTCGCAGTCAAAGGTCCAAGGCTTGATGTCTGCGAGAAGCCCTAAAGATTAGACCCGCGCTAGAAAGAACTTTGTTTTATAAAGTGGTACTTTATTGTATGTGTATGTCTATTGTGGGTATAACTCTCCGGGGATTGACCGTACAACACTGATGTATGGACACATTCGGCTTTTTCAAAATTTTCTTCGGTATTACATATCATATTATACATAAATAAATGGTTTTTGATCATCAATACGTTCATAAATATTTTAATCGTTAAATCAGTTATATTTAACACTTCAATTCCATTTGTGTGTTTAATTAATGACAATTTGAACGATTCAAATTTTATATTGAAATTCCACCAAGCACTTTCAGTCGAAATTTTAAATTAATTAATGACAAATTGAGAAGCTCAAAACACAAACTTTCCAAGCACAAAATCAGAGTTTTGATGCGTATATTCAATTTTAAGTAAACATGTTTTACTTACTTCAATCAAACAAAATAATTTTTCTACGAATAAAAAGCTATATATATATATTGAAAATTGAACGGTTTTGAAACGTCTATCAAGCTTGTCTATCATATACCACAAATGGCCAAAGCCACAAACGGCCTAATGGCACATGGGCTTGTTTGACACGGGAAGTAAGTGGATGGTTGACTTAGGTCATTTTTCATTTACGAAATGGTTATTGAAGAATTCAAATATCGGATCATTCAACAAAGTAAAAAATGATTGGCCGATTGTAGGGTTATCAGACGTTTCTATTTGAGCGGGACTGTCCCGAGTTTAATAGACAAATTCCGAGTCCTGCATTGTTAGTCCTTCTAAAAATCCCGAGTTAAGAAAATGTACACATGTATAAAAATCTTTGAATGTCCCGATCTGTGATTTTGAAAATTTGGCAACCCTGTTTGAGCCCCTCAATTTATAATGGTCTTTCGTTATTCATATAATATTTAATTGAATTGATTAGTCAGTATAACAAACAAATCCTCATTTATTTATAAAATTTATACAAAAATAACGTTCATTTATTATTGCAAACGGATAATATGTATGTAGTAAAAACCTGTCTAAAAACATTTACTATTGAAATAGCATCGTGTAATTTCAAAGTCCACAAGTGACAAATGTATTGTAGTTTTGAATCAACAAACTAATCAATATAATTATTGACTGTTTAATTTTAAAAAATATGCCAGACTAAAATCCGCATTGAAATGAAGACCAAATAATGTGCATACTAGGGCTTCCAATCCCGGAAACCTGGATCTCAGATCTCGAAATCCCGGCATCTACTATCACAATATCGGGATTGAGAAAAGTTGCGATAGGTCTAAAAAAGATCCCGACTGTTTTTAATTTGGACAAATCCGCAAATTCCTGGGTTATTGAAATTGAAAATTCTGAAATAAACAAAAAAAGGTCTCACATCGTTTCATTTTGGGAATTCGGTAAATTTCTGGGTTTTTGAAATCAACAAAATTTTTGTTGAAAAATCCCAGGATTTCAAAATCGCTTAGCAAAAATATTTCAATCCCAAATTTATATACGATTTTATGGTGAATGTTTAATCCCGCGATCACAAAAAGGGTTCAGGATTAGATACCCTAGTTACTTGTACATAGTTTCTCAACCTTTTTGTTGCCGTTTTTTATATTAGCGTATAAGTTTTTTGAGAGAGAAGTTTCCGAAATTCTTGAAAATTTTGCTCGCTGGCAGATTTTACCCAGGAATTTAGTGACAGATTTCCTAAAATGAAAAGATGCGATACGTTTTTTTTAGCTCTTTCAGGATTTGCTCGTGGCCCTCCAAAACTGTGCTGTGGCTACCCTTGAATTATTTTTTCTCTGTGGCCCCCTTAGAGCATGCTGTGGTTCTCTGTCACCTGGCCCCCGGTTGAGAAACCGTGCCCTGGTACATACCACCATAAAAAATATCAAGTTGATAAAAAAAACATTAAAATCATGCAGTCATACTTTACTGCGAAATATCGTTCAATTAATACACTGTCTGATATTATATGGTTCAATTACCTTATTTTATTATAGAAATGTCGTGTTCAAATAGGTACAATGAATATAGTGATAGGTACTTTCAAAATAACTGTAAATGATGGACTGAGGGAAGCGATACCTGCTTCCTTTTCAATAAAGTTCTGGGAAAAGCTTTCAGAGAATCCGATGCCTGTGTTACTGTCAAATTCCAATAAACACATATTTTTAGCTCGAATGGAACTCAAAAAGACAAATAAAATCGATTAATATCATTTTTCCATTTACTCGTTGAAACAATGTCTCAATTGTTTGGCTATTAGTATAAAAATAACCATGTCCGTTCTCAATGAGGAACATATGGACTAATAATAAAGTTTATCTCAACAGAAGTTTTTTACGAAAATTACTTGCTTCGCAGTGGCTCTCCTTTTTGAATTAGGAGCTCTTTGAGTGTAGAAATAGAAGGACTACGACAGATTAGGGATAAGCTAATTGCTCTCAACACGTCCCGTGTTTTATGGATCAGATGGTTTCGAATGAATTTGTCAGGTCTGTGGTTCAGTGGTCAACGTTGTTGGCTTCTGTCATGGTGCTTACAAGTTTGAATACTATTATAGTAGAGGCAGTGTTATTTTTTAATCGAAGCATAGATGTTAGTCGGTAAATATGCTCTTTAGCTGCACAGAAAATCCAAATGATATGCGGGCCAATCAAATATTATTTAAATAGTTGTCTTTTAGTACGCGCCAACTCAGAATGAGTGCGCGGGGGCTTTCAAACTGTTGCGCGGCCGTGCGAGCGCACAGCTTAGAGGGAACGTTAGACAGTAATTAATATTTCTAGTGGGACCTAAGACTTAGATACTAAGACTTTTTGCGTATTTTTATTCCATAGAAGAACATTTATTTTTGACTTTGGCAGATTACTTATTATATTGATAAAAAGTGGAAACCCTTTACGAATACTTATTGGTAAAATAATATACTTAACAAAATTGTTGAATTCTTCTCACAATGTGATTTTAAACCTGAATGACTTCTTTAACTTACGCAGTCCCTTCTCGAACTTGAAGAGTTCCCGTCACTCATGGGAGTGTGTAGATCTTCAATCAGAAAGATAAGTTCACAATCTTTTATTTTTAGATTTAGTTCATTCAAAACAATAGTTTTAATAGTTTTAATAATGTGTATATATGACAGTTTATTTCAATTATCAAATGTTACATTAAGATTATTTGCAAGTTTTTACAAGCTTAAATCATTTAAATAATCCAAAAATAATCCAGGTAGGTACTTCATTGAAATCAACCTTCGAGATTTAAATATATGCTGGGTAGTTTCCTTTGACTTCGCCAATGAGATTAATTGACCCGGTCACCTGTGGATAAATATCTGTACCTATAATTTACGGCAACCATATATTAACCAAATAGTTAAGCGAATACAGGTGATACTTCGACTTGCAGAGACACTTTAAATCGACAATTACATAAAAAATAAATCAAAATATTATCAGCCTTTATAAGGCCTGTTTTTTTATTTAAAACTAAGAGCTGAAATTTATAAAGATTTTATTAAGTAATAGTTGTAAATAAAATTTAGTTATAATAGATTAAATACTATATATTAATTTTCAAATTAAAATATTCGAATGTGTAGACAGACATCTTGTCGACGGTGTTTTTAATAGAGAGAAATAATGATGCTTTTTAAGAGCAACGGTTGATAGGACGTTCATTTACTGCCAGGTTTCCGTTATTTTAAGCAAAATGCTGAAATACGGTGTAATACTACGCCGAGTAAGGTATATTTTTTCATGAATAAATCATAAAATAGCTTGATTCAATTTGTATATTTTATTTGTACAATGATATAAATTTAAACTTGTATTTCTTAACGTATTCAGATCACTTGTTAATGCTATTCTTAATTAGTACTTAAATAATTAAGAATAATTATTTATCGTTTCGGTAAAATATTACTTAAAATTATGTAAACACTAAAACCGATGTTTTCTTTCACAGGCTTCAGCGGCACGTAAATAAATGTCATTAATTAATTATACATTTTTTTATCATGAAAGAAAAATATTATATAACTACTTTTAGGGTGTTCACTGTCAATACTTGGTGGAAAGGCATTATATTAATAAAAACACAATAATCCTTTGTACTTCATTCCACTTTATTTAATATGTCAGGACCGGTTTCGCTCATTACGAGCATCGTCAACTGATAAGAAATATAATTTAACAGTGCTATTTATACAAAAATGAACAGTTAAAACAGTTAACTGTTCATTTTTGTATAAATAGCACTGTTAAATTATATTTCTTATCAGTTGACGATGCTCGTAATGAGCGAAACCGGTCCTGACATATTAAATAAAGTGGAATGAAGTACAAAGGATTATTGTGTTTTTATTAATTATATAACTACGTAAATATATTTATTTGTCTTATTTTTATTTGTATATATTATATTATATTTTTAACGCATATTAAATAAATTGCGTTACATTGTTTATAAATTGGAAGATTTCAAAAATATAACAGTTTAACGTGTCGGTTATTTTAGTTGATAGCATTGGTTGTTTTACTTTTTGTTTTATTTTGTTTACTTTGCGAAAATTTTTTTTTGATGTGCTTAGCTATTTAAAAAAAAAAGTGCTTCAATAACAATTAACATAAATGTAAAATAAGAATCGGAAATAGCTTTAATTGAATAGTTTTTTTTAAGTGTAGCACTGTATTTTTTTCGAAATTTATAATTTAATTTATGTGGTACTTAAGTAAAAAATATTTGGAATGTTTTGAGGTCCAGCGATAAAATTCATAATGTATGAAAAGTGAAAAGTGCAAAGCATACAATTATAATACTCTCGAAATCCAAGTATCAGCGCACGCTCCGGCGCGCCATACACATCCAGAACCATCTCGACCTCCCCCATTGTGCGATGTTCAACTCCAAGTCTCAACGACCCTCCTGCCAACTCTTCACTCCACGTCTGGGGTAGAAAAATAAAAATAACACATACACACGCAACCTCTATTCTGAATCATCATTGCTACATTGGGATTTCGTTGTCAGCTTCCCACGTTATGGATAAAAAGTTCGCTTTCGACGAAATTTTCATCAGCTGCATATATCAGTGATATAAGTATAATATTTTATGTGTTTTGTACCGAAATGACATACCAAGAATTATTTTTATCATAATCTATCCGGTTATTACCAAATTTTTATTTTATTTTGAAATCTAATTTTCAATGTTATTGTTCTATTTGAATTTGCTTAATGATAAACATTGTCATGTTATTTTTTTAGAATAAGGTTTGGAAAGCTATTTTAGCCAGCAATAACCTGATCACAATAAGAGGTTAGAAAATAATAAAATTTCTAATGTTAAGAAAGAAAGAAATATTACCTTTAAATTTAAACACATGTTTACATGGTATTAGGTATATTCTTGGCCAATAAAAATAATAAAATATAATACCTAATTCTTAAAGATATTGATATTTTTTTATAATTACTTCGAAAAGTAAATTTTGAAAAAATTAAGCGCAGGTTGAATAAATCAGTGTATCATTTTTGGTTTTTATGAAACATTTACTGAGTGAATGTTTTGCCAACTGAAGATCAATAAATAGAGACATTAAAAATATATAGTTTTGTTAAGTTTATCGTAAAATACCTAACAGGATGAATAAAATTAAGCTGCTCGAAGAAAACTGACCCCCAACGTTAAAAAGAAAATAAAGTTGCTGTGAAAGAAATCATTGTTTTTAAATTCTTTTTATTTTGTCGGATGAAGCATCGCTGATATATTTATAAAAAGAAATTCGAAAAATATGGTACAACACAAACAACTTGTATTCATCAAACTGCTTAAGCATAGAGCTTTTGCATAAACTTCTTACTAGTTAAACAATCCCCAGATTTAATGTTTAGTTTGTAATAATTTTGAAAGTTGGCATGAAACTAGCCAAAGGTTTAATAAATCTGGTTTCAGTTTATTTTAGAGAATAAAAGTTTGCTTTGGGGATACCAGCAACCGTCATGAAAGGGCATTAAGGATACGTAGAGCTATGCCTAGAAGAACGTGCAAACTCGTCAAATTTGGGATCTAAAAAGTTTTTTTTTTAAATACGTGTGGGCTTAAGTTTGTAATTTCAATTTATTGTATTTTATGAGTTAAAAATTAATTTGCCGACAATAATGTTTTGATTGTAAAAAATAATGCTTGAGCCACGAGTGTTGTCTAATTAAAACCAGTTCTATAGACTAGAATAATTTCGGTCATATTGTGCAGTACGTTCTCACTGATCGTCAAAACTATTTTTTTCAGTACTACACTCCGACCATTTTCAATCAAGAACAATTTTTTTGAACTGTTGTAAACGAATTTGCAATGGAGCAATAGGTGGTTGAGTATGATAAATCCTTTTAAATAAAAAAAAATACATCTGCTTGTTGGTAAATAATCAAATTGTTTAGGTTCTTTGAAATCATTTAGATATTTTAAACCTATGGTATTAAGGGTCTTTACAAAAAAAAGTTATATTAAACCTTACGATTGTTTAATAAAACAGCTTTAACATTTTAAAAAAATATATCAAGATACTGAAACTAAGTTTAATTTTACATTTTGATTTTTGTTTATCTTCGATTGTAACTACAAATAAGTGTTAAATGTTTCGAATGACTGAATTATTTGTGGTAATAAATTTATATTTAACATATACATAATTTTCACAATCCCCAATCAAATGAAGTCACAAAGTATAATGACCTCCTCTGTAGTGAAGAGGCATTAGACATAGTTCGATCTAGAAGAATTTGGCTGAAAATGTGACAGTCCGTTCTCTTATATGGTAACCCCGTGGCCATTCCCGACTAATTTTCCGACACCGTTACACCAACGATATTATTGATGTAAGAAATTTTGTTAAATGGCTCAAAATTATGCTCACTTCAATTGTGTTATAGTAATATATTTTTTTTATAAGAAATAAAGTGACAATATGTGTTTAGTAATTTCCTTTCGGTTTAAATGGTTAAAGTAATTCTAAAATTACTCGTCGGTTATATTTCAATGTATAAAATTTATATATTTCTAATTATGAAAATAAACAATTTAAAATTACATACATTATATCAGGAGGTCAGAATCAAAGATAGCAATCTCTAAAAAATCAAATTTTCAATTAATGTATTCAGACTCATAAAACTAAAAATTCTACAGATTGTGAGCTGATATTTCAGAAGCAAATCTATTTCATTCCATAGATTTTTTTAATTTGCTTTAGAAACAAATTTACTTTATTTGCTCTATAATCTAGATGTTTCATCGAATACAAAACGTTTACTCAGCACATTTGACGAATTCATTGTGAATCACAATATTCTGCTGAACGGTATAGCACACATAAATTAAATTAATTAGTGATGTTTTTTTAACTTTTTTTTACATTTTTCTCAAAATGGCTTCCATGGTAGAATGCTGTCTTTGTTGTTGACCGCTTCATATAGTTTTAAGTTAAAAATACCACATTAGACCACTGGAAAGTTTTTTCACATTGTTGTGATATTTTTCACTTTGCTCTTTAAATACACAACTGATACAGAAGATCTTGTAAGATAGCGATAAAAAGTGGTTTTAAGCATCTTGAAAAATAGTTGAGAAGTCTTCTTTAGTAAGCACTATGCATCAAGGATGGGTCACTGCCGACGGAGCGTGGACAAACGACATATTCATTAGTCGACATCAAGCTCTGACGGCCGACAGTTGATCATTTTGACGGCGGTCGACGGCCGACAACTATACTGGTGCCATCTACTTTACAAAATGATTCATTCACAATCCTAAGATACTCAGCACACAATAATAATTTATTAAAAAAAAACATTTTTTTTAATAACTATATATACAACTAACTATACGTAATTAATTACCAGGACTGATTAACCAATCATGTCAATTTTCAAATAAATATGTGTTTTTTTTTATTTAAAAATGCACCTTATGAGTGGTCTTAATCAGTTCACAAAATTGTACAATTTGCACAAAATGAGTTTAAGTTTTATAAATATTACATCACTCTTTTCCACCTAGAATTGATAGTGATAACCAGGGCTGTGGACCCGGAGTCGGGGATTTGTCCGGAGTCGGAAAAATCTGACGACTCAGACCATAAAAAATATACAATAGTGTGTATTTAAACCACAACAGTCCATAGAGTCGCCACTGCATGTTGGGCTGATTTAAAATGATCTGAACGTATACACATATATACATACATATATATATGAAATTATAAAATGAAATGATCGAAAGAAGTATTTGAAGTCGGAGTCATCCTTTTTTACCCGACTCCACAGCCCTGGTTATAGCTGTACATCCAATAACATATTTAATTTATTATGCATATATTATATTTGAAGTTTATTTCTAGTCCATCGTAAAACTATAAAATAGTTTTTTTTTGTTTTATCATGATATATAACTACAAGCGTTATCAGTCATAGTAGAGAAAGTGTGGCCACCTCTGATATATAGTATCTTATTTCTTAACAGTATTTGTTTCAATGGTAAATCACTAAAGACTTTTAATGAAACATACCAACATAAGTTTTTCTATAAAGAGTGGTTTTATATGAATGTTAAAACTCTTTTTTCAGTGAGGGTAATAATATAAGTAAAATAGATGGGAAGGAATAGTATTTTTTTACATTTGTTACAAATCGGCTAAGTGGTCAAGTAGGGGCTGGAAATGAAAAAGTCTTACAGATGAAAGACGTAGATGGAAATTTTATATCCATTGAAAATTCAATTTAACAAAGTGCCTATTTGAGGATTGAAAGGCCATAAGATTTTATGTTTTGACTTTATAACTGTTTAACAGCATTTAAATCATTGTATTTGTTCTTCATCGCGCTTGCTAAATTTTAAAATGTTTTTTTATCAAATTAATTAAACTTTAAGCTTTAGAGCACTTAAGCATCAAAGTTATTTGAGTATCCTTCATCGCTCGTGTCATTGGTTATATTGATTTCCTTTTCATTCTAGCTAACAGAAGGGCTTGATCGTTTCAGAGCCGGATAATCCACAACGAAGCTAGTTAAAATGGACATAATATGTTCTTATATTCACATTATATATTATATGTCTCTCCATATACCATACTTTTACATACACATGACATATACATATTATACAAGTTATTTGAGGAAGTTAATTTGCACGATGGTGGGTTGTGCTTAGAAAAAAAATAAGACAAGTATTAATTATTACTTTTTTACTACTCAGCTGAGATCCTTCAAAACTGGTCAGCCATATCTCAAAAGTACCAATTTTTAGTTGTAACGTTATGGCACTAAGTCGTCGATATTATTGGGGTATCTGAAAACTTTCCAAGAAGATTAATCTGAGTTTGTAATGTAATTGATTATTTTTTACTGAAAATTTAATTGATAATTTTAAATTGTAAATGAATACAAGCTTTATATGCACAAGTAGTTATGAATGTGCCCTAGATCGTCGTGTGCTCCCGTCGCACCATAACCGACCTTTTCATTACTTTAGGACACTTCCTTAACGGTTGCCCGAATTGCCTTTTTATAAAAAAGTTACTATCTTGACGCATATAAATTTTAGCAAATTAAAGTTGCTCTTCGCAAATTAAAACTATTAACATACTCTGGCCATGCTTTTTATATCATTCTGAAAAAGCCATTTCGTTAAGTAACATCATTTCGACGCGGGGAAAGCTCGATGTAATTATATGTAAAATAAATATATTTTTATTAGTGGACAGTTAAACATGTAAATGCGGCAAAATGATAACAGATTCTGATCACATATTTTTTGTAAAATCTAGAAGTAAGAAATGAACAGTAAAAAATGCTCAAGGCGATTTGAAAATCAGTAAGATCTGATGATCCTACATAATTGGTAAAAATAGCATAAAAAACACCGCATTCAAAGCATTTACGGTGCAATACGATGAAGAAATCAATATTGTTTTGTAAAATGTCTTTCGTTACCCTTTTTAGCTGTTATTGCACATCTTGTCTATCCGATTATCTAGAGAAAAAAAATGTTTTAATACTGTAGAATAATCTAATGCCGTTTGGGTGGTGGGTAAAATATTCACGAGTGTCTTAAGGAGTATTAAAAAATATTCCAATATTATATTTAATCGCAAGACCACAATGAGAATTGATTTTCACATGTGATTTCAAATATGAATACGAAATATGCTATCTTCATTTATAAATACATAGATAATGATGAATTTGTTTAATATTTATAAATGTAACGGAAAAAACTTTAAAAAAACTATCAAAAAATTATCCCAAATAAATACCATGTTTTTATAATTTTAAAATGCGACTTAAGTGAAATTTTAATATCGACTTTAAATCAAACTGATAACAGTTGAAATTCTACCGTGCTTTATGCTTGGAGATGACAGATCGTTAGAGACAAAACTTATCTTAAGTGGACCAAATTTAAACAATTTAAATTTGAAATGTTTTTATTACTTCTTTCTTGAAAATCTAGTATCAACAGTATATCATCAGATTATCTAAAGCTTTCGTAATTAAAGTTACCCCGTAAACTGTTATTAAAATTAATCGGAAATAAAGTGACGAGTATCACAGATGGCTTGCTTTACGAGCAAACATTGTGATGTCATAAATCCGTCGAATAAATGTCAGCTGCAAATTCACCAATAAACCTATTTATATTTTGATGAATTGCTTGAATCATATTCTAATTATTTCATTAATTCAGAAAAAGGATTGTCCGTAAGTATAATTAACATAAATTAAATATAATATAAACTTTCAATATTCTGTGAATAAAAGGACTAAAATTGTATAATTATTTTATTTCACCGACTCTTTTTTTTAAATTTATACCCGTTTCTAATGTGAAGCATATGGCTCATACATGTAAAAACCATAAAGTTTTTCATTGAGAACTGTTGTTTGTTTTTCAGTAGCTTAACCTCTCTTATTTAGAAGATTTTAAAGGGATGAGGCAAGGTTAGTACTAGTAGTAAATTAGTCGCTTTCCAGTTATTTTAGGATTTAAATGGAATGGGAATTTTAGACATCACAAACACGATTGAATATAATATGGTGTTTGTACTGGGACTTTAACCGTTACATCCGTTACGAAAGCCAACTTGACAAGTACTCGCTATTTTTTATTAAAAGTTAGGAAAAAATACTAACAGTTTTGTTGACATTGGCAGATGTTTTAAAAAGAAATTATTTAACTGTGAATACCAATTGAATTACTGTTTTTTTGTACTGTGGAATGAGAGCGTTAAAAGAATTCAAGGATATAAAAACAATAAACTCTCATTTTATTTAAATTAATTTATTTTTTAACCAAAGTACCGATGCTTTAAGCGGAGGTGAGCCAATGGAGCTTAGTATAAAATGTGTATTTTTATACAAATGTTATTACGAAATCATAGAATATTTTTTGTGTAGTAAATAATTTAAACGTTAAAATTTATTTATTTTAAATATCAATTCTGTCATCTTTGCTTTATTTATAAAACGTATGCTCTCTCTATGTCTTTCGATAGCCTAGGCGACAAATTTTTCATTGTGGTAGCTCAGCAAAAAGATGGCTGCCAGGCCAACAATTTTCCGACAGCTTTGAAACGGTTGGTGATGGGCAAATTGATGCTACGTGTCTTCCCTTAAGTAAACCAATTATTCTGGCTGGGTCTGCGTACTCTTGAATGGCGCATTAATCGGAGTTATATGTAAGCACACTTTTTGCCATCGGCACTGTGTGACGTTCACATTCTACTGATTTTCACATCGGTCCTATCTACACCTTTTGCTATCGATTTTATTGCGAATCCATGGGTAACAGGACAATTTTCTCAAAAACAATTTCAAATTTTAAAAAAAGTTATTTGCAACACCTATTAAAACTATTTTTTGGTTACAAAAAAACACGTGCTCTATAACTGCCGTTAAGAGTATCAGCTGAAGAATGATATAATTTGAGAAGAAAATCAAAATAAATTTAGTTTAACTATTGTGTTTATTTATAATAAAAATTATTTTTCATTCGATAATTCTAATATATTATATCATCGTTAACTGATTTTTTCTTTTACTCAGTATACATTTTTTATGTCTTATACCGCTTGTTGTGCTACTATGTGTGACTATGTTTTGGTTGAATTGTGAACATAAAAATAAATTTTAAAAATAGTATAATATTCAAGAAAAAGCTTTCACGGAAAGAATATATAAGTGCACCGGGCAGGCTTTTGACAGAACTATTAACAGAAAATCCTTAAAGCCTTGGAAGCCAGTCAGCTTAGCATCGACAGGATTATTGTCATCAATATCCATTGTTGCAGATCAATGAGCTTAAGCGAGCATTTCCTCTTGAAACTATTATAATTAAAATGAAATGAAAATATTTTATATGTATTTTTTTCAATGTGAAACTTAATAACGTATAACAAATGCTAACATACAAATGTGGTAATTTATAGATCAACAATGGTCCAAAACGAAATTGCGATTCTATCAATATATCTATTTTTCTAATTTACTTATGAATTATGACCCAACTACTATTTTATACATGTTTTAACCCGATATTAACACCAAATTATTTTTGAAAACTAAATTCGTGTTTTAATTTTTTTATATACTTCTTTATAATAATTTTAAATGATTATCCGACTGTATTCCTAATACATTGAATAATTTACAGAAATACCGTTTGAAAAATTTGGTATTGCCACGATTGTAGAACTGATATAACTATATTACTAAAATGTTACGCTAAAAATTACTTATTGAATTGTTCTGAATACAGATTAATACGTCATTCTTTAAATGAACATAAGTATTTTAAAACAAAAATTGTTTGAAATTTCTAAAAATTTTTTTTTTTCTATATACACAGATACACACTAGGGTATCCAATCCCGGAGCCTTTTTCCAATCCCGGGATTGAGATAAATTTACCGAGGAATTTGAAATCTCCGATTTGGTATACTTTTTCCTAGGATTCTCACGAAACCTCGTTTTTTTTTTTTTAGCTCACCGGGGAAATTGGAATCGACAATTTGCCAATTTCATCTCACTTTTCGAGATTTACTCAAAATTTCTCAATCCCGAAATCCCGGGATCGCCACCATGTCAATCCCGGGATTTCGGGATCAGATAATTGAACGGGATCCCGGGATTACGGGATCCCGAATCCCGGGATTGGATGCCCTAATACACACCCTACAGATTTATAAAAATCAATTCCTTTTCCTACTACTATGTATACGTGATAATAAAATTATTCCCTTTGATTAACATAACGTAGAATTACAAACACAATCAAAGTAATTTGTAGCGTTATCGAATCGACATCAAAATATTTGTATCGGCAATAACCTAAGAAGAAAAAAACTGTTTTAATAAAGCTACTAGGAGTATGACAAAGTCGTATTTTGAGCACGATAAACCTTTCAGGCCGAGATTTAGCTGATTCATTTTCCACTTGTATGAATGATGGTGAGACTCTTTAATGTATTAATTTATTGATGGAAATTTTGACGCTCGGTCCAAAATGATAATTTAATACCTTTGAAGCGAAAGTCCGCAAATTTTATTTGCGGCACAGTCAGCAACCAGGGGACTCAATTAAAATCGAAATTGACCCAGGGATACCGTCAACGCGACAATCTACTCTGTAATTTACAACGAATCTGACAATTTAATTGTTTTCATCTCAATATGAAATAGATTCTATGTAATACTTGAAAACAAGAGAGTTGTTTTAAATATTATTTGAAACGTGACAGGAAGAATATCTTAATATTATTTGTAAAAACATACATATTTTACGTTTTATAGTTTAGTTAAAATAAAAAATCAAGACCTGCACTTAATCTTTGATAAATATTCAATAATATACTAATGCCGGATTTAATTTCAAAATAATACTTTTACAAAAAATATAGCAATAATGTGGAATTAATATTGGACGATTAGTAAGTTATCATTTTTTTAAAAATAGGATTAAATTTTAAACATCACCAATAAAACATTTAATTACACATAAATATGTTGTTTTTATATTCAATTTATAAGCCCATTAAAAAGACGTATTTAGATATCAATCAACTTATGATTATGAAAAAGAAGTCACACATTAATTAGAATTATCATGTAAATGTCAATTAAACATGTTGTTTTAACTTAATTATTTTATAATTAACTAGGCACTTGAAATATGAACATGTCAGTCTTGGAATCGTAAATAAAACATTTATCATTTTTTGTAATTGTTATGTGTTTTCTACAAATGGAGAAAAAAACAAAATTAAGTATACGAAATAAATAATAAAACCAATCAATTTGATATTGAAATATTCACAAAGCTCATAAAGCTTTGGGGTAAAAAATCGCAATTTTATACAATCTCTGACGCTTAAAAGTGCAGCAAATAATTTTCCTTTTTAACTGACCAAATAAATTTTGGTGGACACAATGACACAGAATAATGGAAAAAATCTACTAATAAAGCTATCTAGCTCATCTATTGTTAACGCTATTTTCCCTAAAGGATTATTTATCTCGTTTAACGGACATGTGTGGTGAGTGGAGCTAACGTTGCACTTTTTTGTGGGTTTTTTTTTGTTTTTTGGCTGTTGTCAGCTTTGTCCATAATTCTCCACATGCGAAACAAAAAGTGAAGTAGTATTGGCGTATGTGTTGTTAACACATCAAATATCAGACGAATTAAGAGTAAGTTGTAATCAATTTCCATTACAAAAAAAAAATATCCATTCGTTATTGTAACAATTTTGCTGCTTTGTTTATACTAATAAAACGAAATTATTTTTCAAAATTTTAGTTCGTTTTTTATTTCATAGTTGAAATACCAGTTCATAACTCTTTGGACACTTCAAGGTTCTATATATATTTTTTTATATTGGTCAAAAATAATCAAAAATGTTTTTTGTGCTTCCTATAAAATTTATTCTTTGTAGGATGTCCTATTGCTTTTCTCCATCTTTAAACTATTCTAACAAAACTATTACATATTATACAGCCAATGAGCAATGATGGTGGTATTTCCAATCCCTTAAAAATATAACAAAAATATGTTTTGATTATTTTTACTAAAAAACAGTGTTTGCGTGTTACTTTGATGCAGACACTTTTTTTATAAGTTTTAATCAATTGTATTTTTATTGGAAACATGTCAATACTACTAAAAAATGAGTGGAAATAGCTTTAAAATACAGTTAGCAATATAGTTCATACATCTTTGAGCAGAATTAGCCCTGTTCATATTAAAAAATTGAGGAGTAAGAACAACAAATTCCATTTTGTTTTTACAAATAGAATAATAGATGTTCGAAAAAAGTTTGAATAAAATTTTAATGATCAGGAAAAATTATTTGTATTTTTATAATACAATAACTGAACTTAATGAATGATTTATATATTTCTAATGCAAAAAAAAACATTAATCCGAACACTGATGTAAAATTTCAATGTATAATGTTAGAATATAAATAAACATTATTGTTTATTTAGTGATTATGTCGATTTATTAATATTTATCCTCATTTAGGATTCGTTAATATTTATTCTAATTAAATACGCTTTAAAATCGAAAAATTATGGTACTGTCTCTTTGTTTATTATACATGTTTCAATTACTTTGCAGTTTATGATCAAAATCTATTTACACAATACTAAATAAAAACTACAAAAATATAAAAAAAATAGATTTTTTCATTACTCAGTTTTCTAAAAAAAATACGGCAATTAAAACAAATCTGGTTTCTGCTTTTATATTTATTAGGTGTCTTTATTTATTGATTCATAATTTTACAATTATATAATATACAAAATTATACTTTAACTTATTCAAAACTAGTATGATAATTCTATAAAAATATTTTCATATTTTATGATTTTATAGTAAAAATTTATTCCGTTACAGATGGGTAAATCAAATCTAGACAATTTTAAGCATTTTATTATACTCACAAGAAATAAATATATATGAATATGAATTAACAGTTGTAAATTGTTTGAGTTACAGTAAACGTTTTTCATTTCCGTTATTATTGTGTTAATATAGCACATTAACAGCATGTTGAAGCGACATCGCATGCTATCGTTCTTTTTACACACTGTTTAATTTAAAACACACAAGGTGATAAATTAAACAATGCATACAGACACCGGTTGGCATTTGCGTGAATCACTGATAATATTATGAACTTCCATAAATGTGTGTTAAAAATACTTGCCACCGTATCACTGTCATGTCTAATTATTATTCATGTGTTTTTTGACTTTACTTAACAACTATATTTTATTACAAAACCACAAAGCTCTTGATTTGCACTTTTACATCGTATTCCATTGATCATATTTTAATTTATTTGAATTCGGGGTGTTTTTTATAATCGATGAAATCGTTTGATACGTAAATAATTGTTTAATATGTGTGATGTTTGGCTGTAGCTCTTTGATTATTGAGTATTTTAGAAAAGAACTTTATAAAACCTGATTGCGGAAAGAAAATTATGCTTTGATATCTTTTCGTATGTTTCAGAATTCTGATTTTCAACTTCTTGAAAATAAGTTAATGATTAAATTAGTTTACCATTTGTTTTTAATTTGAATTAATTTACGTATCAAAAAATGTAATGAATATTGCGATATAAACTGTGCTGAATTTACTTTACTGTCTATCTTGCTGAAAATATTGTCTATGAACTGTGATAAATTATTACATTAAACTTGTGATTAATTATAACGCAATAAAAATAAAGTGTTTGAAACATTTTATAAATTTTAGATCTATCACCTATCATAATTTAAATAAATTTCTTCATAAATCAAGTGAAGTAAAATTCGTATTATATGTAAAAAGTAAATCGTCTTATTATTTATATGTTTATTTAAGGTTATGCCACAAAATTTGAAAAACATTATTCATTTCGTGTCATATTAATACATATTGATAATTTTTAGACACAAACTCGATTACTTTACACAAAAACTCATCCTTTTGTCGTATTTCGAGCCTAAAGCTTTTTGTTTTGTTATCCTTGCAATATATCAGATCTGTTACCCATAATGAACGTTATGAATACATAATGAGCAATTTGTACGAGAAGGGGTGCCAACAGCAGACTGCCTTGTGTTTTGCAACTTGATTGCGTTGCTTCCCAGATTAAGCCATTGCTCTATGCATTGAATTTATATTATTACTTACATACAATTTTCTACAATTTTGAACTGTATAGATAAATTTCAATTATACTTTAAAATGGCTATAAATAATTTGAAATTAATGCATGAATACTATGAAATATATACCAATGAGTTTTCCATAAATGCTCTAAATATAATCTAGAGCATTGTTTATTTTGATTACAATTTTGTAAAATAGTCAAAACTCTCCTTTGCCTTAGCTGAACAAAATATTTATAACCAAATCTACGCAATCGTCTCTGATTCTATATCATACATTAATACAATATAACCTTATATAAATTTTGAAACAATAAAAAAATCTAGTTTATCACTATGTGGAATCTTTTTTAAATATGTTGTCACTTTTAACACCGTTCAATCATGGATACATTTGTCAGTACTATAGTATAAACTAATTTAAGAACTAGTACAAAAGTGTCTTATTTTAATTAATATGTTTATTTGAATAATTTCATATTCATAGTAAAAAAAATATTTAAGATATATAAAGGAATGATGTTCAAGACCGACACTGTTTTCAAAACATAGAACTCTTATCAATTATATAAGAATACTAACCCAGAAATGAAGATGAATATTTTGAAATAGCAAAGCCTATCTGAGGTCCTCAGAAAAAAAATACTGGAAAATTAATAATCAATCAATATACAGACACGGCGTGATCAGATCTAATGAAGAATTTGTAGAAATATGTTTGATAATATTTTGTATGGTTAAGATTAATGATAAGCTTTGAGAAAAAAAAGTATTATTACTGCTATTCAATAATTTGGCCAACGAAAAATCAACGAGAATCACTGGTGCCTAGAAACTATTTTTTATATATCGATTGTGGAAAGGAAAAAGGACGTAACCCACATTTTTTTCAAAACAGCATTTTTTAATAATCACAATGTATACAAGTTGATATACGTTCTATCAAAAGGATGTAAGCTATAAATGCCAAATTAGTATATAAATTTAGCTTTTATGTTTGGAAAAGGAAGCCCGTGAAAATTGCAATCAAAAAAAAGACCTAAAGAGAGTTTTTTTTTCGAAAAAAATATTACACTAATATTAGATCATTTCAGTAAAAAAACAGTTTATCAGTCTCCATGCACTTCAAGGTTGTGTATATTTCATAATTTGCGTTAGGTCCAAAATCGTCAAAAAACGTTTATTGTGTCTCTTGTAAATAAAAATATGTGTGGGTTACGTAATTTTTCTTTTCCACAGTCGATATGTATTTAACAACTTTTATTAGTTAGTATCTTGTGTTTTTTTTAAATTATGATATTTTAATGAAAATAAAATTGTTCAATGGATAAAAATGAGTGGATATAAGTGAATAATATGGCATGATGTAAATTTTCGGTTACGTAACGACGTTCGTCTTCAGTTGTAGAGACTGTTCCCTGTTGTGAAAGCTCAAGGTGTGACGTATAAGCGAGGTGTTAACGCTGACTACAATGAAAGCAGAGACGTGAAGTACGTAAACTTACGTGAACTAACACGAGGGTGCCAGCCTACTGAATGTTTAGTGCGTAGCTTTGAATTAATTTACATTCCTGAAAGATATTCCTGCCACGTCTAAAATATTATTTCATAATGTTTACTCTTTTTCAAAAATATATATATTCACGTTATAATATTTCATCAATGCGTACCAGAATAATGTGAAAGATATTTTGCAAGCTATTATTTATTTTTAAGCATATACATTTTTAGTACTTTTTCCACATAAAATTTATTGGATCAGGACCGGTTTCGACCATTGTGAGCATTGTCAGCTGATAAGAAATACAATATTTCTTATCAGTTGACAACGCTCACAATAGAAAAAATATTTTTATTTTAATGTTATTCCAACAAGTATTGACAGTAAACATCTTAAAAATGATATGAATCATTGTTTTTTTTTCTCAAAAGCTCAGTTATAAAAAGACTTAAGAAATAATTTTTGTATGAATATTTCTTTATGGTTCTTTTTTTACTTCATTATTTGAGAACGATGATATAAATACAGTCAGTATAAAAAAATATCTTTATTTTGGTATACAAATTGTATTGGAAAGATTGTGTGCCTCTGCTTTCATGTTTTCTGTGATAAAATCATTCAATTAGAAGCTCATAGAAAGTATGTACATATATCGTTACTGCAGTAATGTAGAGGTCTGCACGGGCCAAAACTTTACAAAATTACCCGGTCCGAGCCCGAAAATCTCACGCCCGACCCGGCCCGGGCCTGAGTATAATACCGCACTTGTTACCCGAACCCGACCCGAAGCCCGAAACTCCTTATTTTAGCTCGCCGAGGAATTTGAAATCCTCGATTTGCTATACTTTTTCCCAGATTATCTCCGAAAGTTCTTTTTTTTTTTAGCTCACTGAGAAATTTGAAATCCTTGATTTGCTATACTTTTCCGCAGATTATCTCCGAAAGTCCTTTTTTTAGCTCACCGAGGAATTTGAAGTGCTCGATTTGCTATATTTTTTCCCAGATTATATCCGAAATTCCAAAGCCCGGCTCGGGTAAGAGCCCGCGGGCCCGTGAAGACCTCTACAGTAATGTCTTGCACGTCGCGGACTCGATGCATAGTGAGTCTGAGACGAGCTTCGCGTACTGTATATATCGCTGATTCAGTTTCATACTCGCACGGAGTGTTTACAGGCAGAGGTGGGCTGGAAGGGGCTCGGAAGGGTTTGCGCGAGCCCTTGTTAAATTTTACTAAGGCCGGCGAGCCCCTTGTTAATTTAAGAGAAAACAATAGTCTCAGATCAAATTAGCATATAGCTGCAATTTCTGACATATATTATCTACGACAGCTTCAGTATACACAGTAGAATATTTTTAGGACTTTACATTGATAAGTTAACGGTAAACTGCATACTGTTACATATTGTAAGTGTATTAAGTAACAATTGACTGTTTATAATTGCATAGGATTGATAAAAAATCCCTCCTTTTCCAGAACACCGAGAATCGCGTTGAGATAAGGCGATCCACTTGTTAACATATTGGCAGCCCACTTCTGATTCACTCATTTTTAATTCTTCATGAATTTATTGTCTGACCGGCCGCCACTGATTAGGAGGCCATATTCTCCACATTTGGAGTGGACATTGATTTAAATATATATATTAAACAACGATCATAATAGTTCAGTTGAATTGGAAGTGTATGTGGGTATGTGTGTATTAATGGAATGATAAATATTTTTATAAGACTAAAAATATTATTCAGTCGTTTTTAATTAGTTGGTGAAGAACCCCAATTGTAGGGAAGAAAAGTTAGCTTCTTACTTTCATTTGTATTCGTAAATTACTACTCTAAAAAATCACGTCATAAAACGCAATCTTGTGCGATAACTTAGTACATACTCATAGAGCTTAAAAAGGCAATAGCCTAATTGATTCTTCGGTGAAACCAATAAATTGCCGTTAAATTGACATTCGGGTCATAGAGAATCGCTTAGTGGGCTTCGGTCTTAGAATAACGTCGACGGGTCGAGCTTAAAGCTGCCGAAGATAGTTTGACCTGCCTTTTGTTGTCGTAAAGTTCAAGCGGGTTAATACATTATTAGCTGCCTTATGCTTAATCAGTGCTTTTACGGTCGTTTGAGATAAAAGTTACGGCAAGCCCCCAGACAGGCAAATGCTCTACGACTTATCTTATCTCGGAAATTATTATAATATATTCTCTGTGATCATGTCCATATTTGAAATTTAGTCATTCAAAAAAATAGCAATGACGTTTATTATATTATATCTATATATTATTATATGCTGTCCCTGTAGCCGGGTTGTGAACATTCTTAGGAAGCTAGTTTCCTAAATTGGTGTTTTAATCAACTTATAAATTCGTATTTAATGGTATGTATTTTTTATACTTATAACCATCTTCCCGATTAAAATAGAAATCGAGACGTAGCCAGAACGGTAAGCTAACAATTCTTACTTTCTATCACTGTTTCCCCTATCTTTACCTTATCCTAAAACCTCTAGTTCAAGTGACTGCAAACAACCATCCATTGTTAAAATAAATTCTATTGAGACACTCTATATTGGGTGCTGTATTTAGTAAAAAAATGTGTAGGTTTGTGTTAACGTTATTATAGCTAATATTTTTGAAACCAATTAATGATTTGAATAGTATATTATTTTAATTAATCTCTTCTAATACAATAATATAATAAAACTTATTTACGAAATAAGCTTGATTCAAACTTGTAATCTATTTGATATTCGACGGTAATATTTTGATATGCCACTGGGATATCGCTTGAAAACATTGTCACTTTTTCAGTAAATATTTCCTTAATTAATATACATATATCCGAAATATTTTTTTTTTTTTACTTATACTACGTTATTTATAAAAAGTTTTGTAAATCACATTGAGATAAAGGGATATTTATTTTATGATAAGTATTTGGGAACAATCTGATTTTGTCAATTCATACAACGCGAGAAAAATATATTCACTATTATAAGCTCAAGTAATTTTGTATATATTCAAATATAATATTCACGGCTTCGAACCGCTATTTTTTTCGTTCCGGTTTTCGTTCCGGCAAAAATAACGGTTTTCAGTGTTCGGTTCAGCTCAAATCCAAAAGCCTAGGAATTTACCGAATTTGAACATCTAAAAACCCTATACTGGCGTGAACCGAAAAAAAAACCGATATTTTTTTCGGATCGGTTCCGGTTTTCGGTTCCGTTCCGGTTCAAAGCCCTGATAATATTAACTTTTATGGCATACTTTTATATTTTCCAAGTATTAATTGATTTTATAATTTAAATTGATTATATTATTATGATAAAAAAGTGTCATTACCATCTGTCGGTGAAAATAGCATTTTAAAAGAAGCATTGAAGTTTTCTGTTTTCAAATTTTTACCGTGTCTTTATACAAATACAAATCTTTTAAGCATTCGTCAACAGATGTCCCTACCAATCTTTCATATGTATTCATTAATATAACTTTTCTAGGTATAGATACATACACTATTGAGGCACATTACAAGTTTTTTTACACTACTTTTTTGAAAAAACTTTTACAATCACTTACACTTACTTAAAAGAATAAAAGCTTCATTAGTAGCGATATTTCTATTATAACTTCTTGCAAACAAAAGCACTTTTCGTTTTGATTTCAGCTTAATTAGGTTTTCCATTATTTTTTTGTAGGGGTGTTATTAAAAACATTTTGATAGTGTTGATACTTCAAAATGACTTTATGTTGGCGTATCGAAAATACATCAAACGCATATTAGACGTTAAAGAGAATGGTTGTTTATTTATTTAGAAAAATGAAACCAATCCAACGACATCACTTGAAACCAAAAGTATAGTATTGATCACTTTTAGGGTGCCCACTGTACTCGATGAAAAAGCATTACATTAAAAAAATATACTCATTTCTACTAGTTCAACGTTTATTTAAAATGATCAGAGCCGGTTTCGCTTATGATGATCATTATATATGATCATATTAAATGAATTTTAAATTTGTACAAATAATTATTATATTTTTTGAATAATAGTGTTAGGTTACACATAAAACCGATTCAATTTTTATTTCGTCGAAGTGTTTCTATTTTTTTTTTTATTATTATTTCAGAGCCTAGATATTTCTTCGTCGCTATTTTTCAAAGACCAATATCGAAGTTTTGTTGCATTCTCTGATAACTCTACAATTCATGGACTCAATTACATAAGCGGCAGTGAAAAAATTCCGATATTTCATAAAATTATATGGATCATCATTTTAGCTGTTGCGAGTATTTTATGGATTTGGATGAGCATATTGATCAATTCTCAATATCTGGCAGCGCATACGATTACAACAGTAAGAAAAAAAAATGTTTATATTTTATTGCTAAAAAAATTTCAACGTAAATATTTCTTAATTATAAAAAAAATATATCTAATAATTAAATGTGTTTTTGTTTTTTTAATGTCTTAACATGTTTTTATTACATGCATTTAAAATAATTTAAAAATTTCATTGCATAGGCATTTAAAAAAATATGTATATTGTTCATGTTCAAATATCATGTGGTGTAACCAATAAACAAGGCTTAAGAGATATACAATACACGAGACCTAAGGTCCCTTGGGGTGAGAGGGATCAAATTCATATTAATATTTAAATTTTCAAAAATAAAAATAATAAGACAATGATGCTGAACATAATCGTTTTTCTGTGTAAATAAATACATTTTTTATAATTATTACAGATTGACTCTAATATATATCCAGTCGCAGAACTATCATTTCCGTGTATCACAATATGTAATATAAACAAAGTCTCATCAAAAAACTTTGAAAAGATTGCTTCAATATTGTGAGTATACTGGGTATATTTTTTGAAAAAGTTTATATGTATACAAATCACAAGTTATTAGTTATTGGTTTTACAATGTGAAAACAGATTTCAAAAATGTAGAAAAATTAAATACTGTCAAGGAAGTCCACCGAGTAAGTTTTGACAACGTCTACTTTAATATATAAAAAAATGAACTCGTTTGAACTTACTCACGTTCACGTGGAATATTCGACATCCGAAGCAAAACTGTCAAGCACTGGTAACGCTCTCCCAAGTAACATTCCTTATGACTGATTTTACATACTGGAAGAGCAAACAATTTTTGCCCGTTAAATTTCTCTTCAGTCGTTTAATCTCATATATGGTAGTTGAATTTAGTGACACTTTATTAAATATTTCATTCTGCTATTGTATTTTAAAGGAGACGCAATGGAATTAAAAATGAAGACATTAAAATGTTTGCTCAAACTCTACAAAAACTTGTATCATTTTCAACGTTTGACTACGAAGAAAGCATTGTTGGAGATTTTCAAAAAGAGATATCAATTCTGGAATCGACAAACTATTCCATACATTCCATTATGAAAGAAGTTAGTATAATATTTTTTATATATATTTCGTGTATTATGCAAAAGTAATAATCGAATATCAACCAATACCACTCTTGAACAAGGATATTATGCACTATGAAATCTTAACAAAGCAACTCTATAAAAGTTGTTTTATTAGAATCGCTTGCTTTTTACTCGCGCAATCTTACTTTTTGGGTAAGGTTAGACTGCAAAGATGGGGATAGAAATATTTGCTACTTTACTCATAGCTCCCTGCATCCCGTTTTTAGGATCGGATGAGTGGAATGAAGTTCAAATATTTCCAACTTTATTGATATGTAAGATTTATGTATTTCATATTGTATCATAAGCATTTATTTATGTACAAAATTTTTGAAGGATTAAAAAATGAATGTAGTGTATGTATTTTGATATTTTTCCCATGCAGTCTCGGCAAAAGTGTACAAAACTTCTTGATTATTGCGTCTTAAAATCCAGGAGGGTTGTGTGCTCAGATCATTTTGTTACTTCTAAATCTATGGAAGGCTACTGCTGCTCGTTCAATTGCAAAGACATCAAAAGGTTATCTGATATGTATATTCTTTTACAGCATTAAATCATGTCAATTCAATTTAATCAATACGAACCTCATATTTTAATTCCAATATGAAGACACTGTAAACCTATGTTTATTAAAATTTTATCAGGCGTGAAGGGCTTGGACCAAATGGCCAAAAGGAAACATTCAGGGTCGAGGGGAAAGGAATGTGAGTATTAAATTAATATAAACCCTTAACTCATATCATATTTTTTGTTACTTAAATTCTATCCATAAATGTTTAATATTTAATAATTTATCATGCAACCATTTCCATCAGAGTAAAAAAATGGTATGTTTCTTTATTTTTAAATAATGAAAAACAGTACATATCATAAACATTTATTATCAAAAGATTTTATACTTGATAGCATGAAAATATATGTTGACAATATGTATTTTATTTAAAAAATATTAGACTGTAATTTTCAACTGAAGGTTGAATTTCAATATTAAATTGAATTAATAATAATTTATTAAAACTACTTAAAATTTCGTGAAATTTTATATAAATAATAAAAGCGTATTGAAAAATATTTTCTTTTTAGCAGAATAAACATTTCTTACAGAGCATTCAATTATTCTATTTATTACATCAAATATCTTTAAAAAATTATTCACATATAATAATCTCTCAAACAAGAAGCTTATAATATAATACTTTATACTATGAAAAATGATATTTCAAAATGCCCAAAAAGATCATTTTTATTTAACTAAACAAATATTGACTCTGAACCTAATTATATAATTTCAGAAATGGTGGCTTGTCAGTTGTTTTAAATATTGAACCCGAAGATTACATGTCATTTTCAAGACCATTTTACGGTGCAATCGTGAGTAGCAAATGAAAAGAATCTAATGGTTTATTTCTATTTCGATACATTAGTCTGTGAATAGTTGATTTTTTTGAAACCCGAATGAAGATTTATTTTGAAATTACAGGTCATGATTTCTGATCCAAGCGATTTTCCCGAAACGTCTGTAAAGTCTGCGATGGTCCAAATAGGCATGGCATTACAAATTCACGTTACGCCGTCAATTTTGGAAAGTACGACAGCCGTAGAAAAATTACCTGAGATAAAACGTCTTTGTGAATTCGTTCAATCGTCGAAAAAACAAAATACGCCATCTTCATATTCCTTTCAGACTTGCGTTACTGAATGCAAAATCAAAACGATATATGAAAAGTGTGGATGTGTTCCGTTCTTTTATCTCCTAAAAGGTATACGCTTTTTGTGAAATACTGATGCTATAAAAATAAATCTACATTCCTTTATTTTATTCATGGCGACGAAGAATTCATAGTGTTGAAAAGTTGTACTATAATATTTTTATTAGATTATTTAAAATATTTTTTTTTCAATTTTTCAGATAAGAGAACGAGATGTTCGTTCGAGCATATAAACTGCTTACAAAAATACAAAAGTAAGATTTTTTCTATTAATATTTGGGAAGTAATATCTTCGTTTTAAATGAACTGACAGATTTTGAATGTGTACTGGTGCAGTACCAAGACCAAGGTACAATTAATAATACAAGTAATAATTACGATAATAACAGAATTGACTAAATCCTTTCGTGGGCTAGTTGATAAGAGCTTAGCTCTAGCAATCAAGCGAGTCTGGGCTAAGCTCCAGTGAGAAAAATATCAAACTTATATTTTATATCTTAAAATTTTTGTCATGGGTGTTTGCGATCTTCTCCCCGAGTTGATCTTGAGTGACTTATACAATTCTTATTGACTATATATATATATATATATATATTTATATATATTCTAATGTCAAAGTATTTATTTAGTAATGATAAATATTTGTAATATGCAGAAAATTTGTGATTACATATTATCTAATGAGCTTAAAAATCTAAAATTCTTTCCATTTCCGTCATTTTTTGTACACTTCCATGAGTTTGGCATTAACAACCCGTGTTTCGTTTTTTAACATCTTCGAGCATTCAAGTGTACTGATGAAAATGAGCTTCCCCGTCAGCTCGAGCCAAAATTGATATTTAAACCCCATCAAGCAAGCTTTGTCGATATCTTATGTTTTTACACATGCTAGGAAAAAATTTTCAAGTCACCAAACTAGCAGGTATAATTTTAATTAGCTAAGTTCCATCAACAGTTTTCAGTCAAATGTGTAAAATTAATACCTAAAATAATAATCTAAATTTATATTGTTATTAATTAAGTGTCCGAATTCTATTTTAAGGTTATTTCAATAGTTTTATATACGGCTCAAGCGACTCAAATCTGTCAGCTATGATATGTGAATGCTTACCGGAATGCAATGATGTTAGATATTCTATCAACGTGTATAAGGAGAATATTAATAAAACATTTCTGACGAGAACTGCAAGGTAAAATTCTATACTATTTTTAATTTATCGTCTAACTTGCCAGCATCCGCAGTTGAAGCAGAGTTTTGCCTACGATCAAACCTGTATACGGCTAAAAACTCATCGAATTCGGAAAATCGCTATTTTAGCTGTGACCTTAGTATCATATGAGCCCTCGAAAGGTGCAGTGAGCCAACTAATAAAATGGTAAAACTTTTTTCTTGGAATTTTAAGTACAATCATGTCTTTGCTTGGTGTTGGATTGATTTTTTTTATTTTACGGAAATAACACTATTCCAATCAGTGATGTTCCTAGGCTATGTGCCGCCCCTAGGCAGAGTTTAAAATAGCGCTTTAACTATTTTTCTAAATATTTCTTTTTGAAATAACATTATTTGCCGCCTATAGTGCGGAAATCGGTAAATGTCATATGTAAAGAAGATTTTTGCGATAAATTTAAATACTGTTAAACCATCGGCCATAATATTATTACCATTGAAAATGTTTTTTGTCTTCACTTTTTTTATCAAAGACATTGAGGCGTCATATTTATTCAAAACCAAAATCGTGTGTCTAAATATTCGGTCATTAAAAAAAACCTGTGATCATTTGCCGCTCCACGGGACGTCCTTGATTGCAATGGCTATTAACTGAGGTTACTTCACTTTTAACACACTTTAGGACGTGTAGTATATTTCAACGAAAAATTCTAAAATAAAACTCGGCTCACTTCACCTATAATGTACCCAATTATATTGTAACTTGGTGAGGATATAGGCTCAGGAGAGCCTCAATCCTGCTTGCCTTTTCTTTCAACTGGTGAAATTCTAGCGTCCTGGACGATTGTCTAGTACTATCCTTAGGATTTACTCGGCGGAACTAAGTAATGCTGACATGTCATTTGAGAAAGTGATCCAAATAGTGGAAGAAAGGGAATCTTAAAGATACGTGGTGCCCATATACTATTGTCATAGGGTCTGTATGCACGTTGAGTACTGGTTTTTAATCGAATGTTTCATGAATTAGTTTTATATTTAATATTTCTTACGGTTTCGTGGCTTGGTTGGATATTTCTATTTAATAAAGTACATACTATGTTTCAGGGATCTTTCATTAACAAACAAAAGCTTGGTTTCGATCTACTATGACAAAACGTCTTGCACAAAATATGAAATGGATGTTTTCATGAACTGGAATGATCTCCTAGGTACGATAGTTGTTGTGTAATTTTTCACGTAATCAAAAAATATTGTCAATATTAGTTTCTTTACTTGTCGACTCTTTTAAACTCTTTTAAATAAAATCTTTTCTTACACATTAAATGTTTGATTTTTCATTTGTTACAGCGTCATATGGCAGTGTTTTCAGTCTTTGTATCGGCGGATCAGTGATGACTATTTTCGAAATATTGTTTTATTTTGTAACATCTTTCATTCAGAATATAACCAACAGTTTTTTCCCGAAAATACCGTTCATTAATTAGAATACTAACATTGTTATTCTACACATATTATGTTATTACTTGTATACGTGTAATAAATTATATTTAAATAAATCGTGTATTAATATAAATCTCTTTAAATTTTGTGACTTGTCATATTTTTTAAACCATGTCCTCTTCTAACGCGTTAATGTATTTTTATCGTTGACAATCGATAAATAATAATGTCAAGAAAGTATTAAAGGAAAACTTCATTTTTTCTTTAATCTTATACCCTTTGTCTAACATGATTTTTATGATATTAATTGAATAGCACTCCATTTGGTTTTTAAGTCATGCAATGTTTTAAATAAATACTTTATTTATTGAATATAGAATACAAAAATATCATGTCCTGACTTTCAAATTCTGTAACATAACTAGTACCAAATAATATCATTCTCCGAAAAATTGACGAATCGCATTTTTTCAGCATATTATAATTGAATTCTAATTTGGAGAGTATTCATTTATTATTAATAAAATGCTATGTTTTATGATCATATGAAGGATATTCAATTAAGAGTAATCTAAAGATTTAAAATAATTTTGGTTATCAGTCGCTACAATTTTTTTTAAATTGATATTGTGTATACGTTTTTTAAAATTAAGTTTGGTATTATTTTGAACACGTCAAATAAATCGCTTGTTTTCGGTATTTGTATCATCTTCGTTTGGCACGTGCAATTATTACTTAAGGCTCATAATGACAACTAAAGTTTTCATTATGAAGTAATTAAGCATTATTTATCTCTAATTAAATTAATTATTTAGTTTGATTTACTTAGATATACACAGCAGTACAAAAAGAGGTTGAGCAACTGAGTAACAAACAGTTATCGTAGAAAACGAATAGGAGAGAGCGGAAATGGATAAAAATAAAAAATCTTACAAGTATATCATATGAGATTATATATAAAATTATTCACACATAATAAAATAATTTAGAGTGATTTTATTACGATTACGATTTTAGCTATAGCACATTTATTTTGAGAATGGCATCATATCCATTTAGTAATGAAACGCTAACATTTTTTTGAATTTATCATATATTATTGAATAGAACCCAGTAATGATAATAATACTAATGAAAAAAAGCTTTTGTTATTCATAATATTTCCAAATAACAATTACAACTACAACAACGATAAATAATGGTTAAAGTATTTATCAAATGATTTGAATGTGTATATTATTTTTTTGTGATTGTTATCATAAATGTGATGAAATGGAGTCATTATAGTTGATTGTATCACTGTAGAATAAACATTTTTAAACCGTATTGCGTTGTTATTCTTGCTGTTTAGTAATACTGAAAATATTATATTAATAACAACTGACAAAGGTAAATAGCATAATGCTTCGTAAACGCAAACACCAATTTCATAAGGAAAACAAAAATCTAAGTGTCCGTTTCAAAGATGTGGTAAGTAATGTTATAGCAAATCACATATGAGATTAAAAAAATATTTTAATCAAATTGTTTTAATACAATCTTAGACTTCATTTGAGAAAAAACATTTTTCACGTTATGCTATCCAAAAACCATTTTTACCAAAAGGCGTAAAAATGTACTAAATTCTTTTAAGAAAGATGATCATTTTTTAACATTCAAGCGATGTTTCATAAAAGAACATACGAAAGATTTTTGTAACAAAACATCTCTTCATGGATTTCGATATGTCACTGAAGAAAATGCCCACTGGGCGCAATCAATTCTGTGGATGTCCTTCATATTAGCAGGAGTCGTTTTTTGCTGTATTCTCATGTTCTTGATTTGGAGTAGATTTGATTCAAATCCTACAGTTACAGCAGTAAGAATATTTTAATAAATTTAATATATTAAATGTGAACCTACTGTTTAAACCGTGTCAACTTTGCATTAGTTTCTATTGTTTTGTCAATTGTTTTTGAGTTAAATATATGTATTGTAAATAAAATATACCAAAAAACATTCATAACTCCTAATATGATTATGAAACGTTTCTTAAATGGCAAATTAATCTTAAGATGATGTTGTTTTATATAGAATAGTTACTTAGCTTGTATTGATTATTTTATTTAGTTACATTTTGTTCAATTCTAAAAGATAACTTTTTCTCCTTTTTTCTAACAAAACATTACTAGATCAGATTTATGAAATTTAATTTCAAAAAACTATTTCTGAAAAATTTTACTACAGTATGCAGAAATACCATTTTTTAGTTTGTGTTTCACATTTAAAAGTTCTTCTCTGAAATAATGAAACGGCAGATTTTAATAAAATGGCTGATTCTCATGATTCTGATGTTTGATCTTATAGTAATAGTAGGAACCCAATTGTTTATTTAACTGCATTTAAAAAAGTAGAGTTCTGTTAAACCAGTTATTCCCAAACTCATTATGCTCATGGACCCCTTTTAAAGCAAAAACCTGACCGTGGACCCCCAAGTGAAATAATAAAGTTAAAGTTAAAGTATGCCTTGAATGGTATTGTTTATCCATGTCTGCTTCCAATGTGGAGCATATGGCATTCTAATGGAGGTATATTAACAGATGTTTTTCTGCGAGAACTGTTTTTTAGTCAGTCGCTCAAACTCTCTTTTCTAAAAATATTTATTCTTCCGCGGACCCCCTGACGTTGTCTATGCACCCCCAAATGATTTTTTATTTGTTACGGTCTTGCGGATTCCTGAAGGTCCACAGAAACCACTTTGGGAACCATTGTGTTAAACTATATAACAAACGACAAATAGTTAAAAAATAAACTCAAAATAGGCAACGATGACACAGTTATTAGCACGTCAAGAAATGATATAAATTGAGACAAAAAGAAACAATATAATTCAATCTATCAAAATACATTTCACGATATATTTATATATATACAAACTCACAAAGAATAAAGTAAAAAAATACCCCTTTATCAATTTTCTGCGTTAATTTCAATTGATTTTTTTTTAATATCCTTGCAGTGATAAAAAATAAGGTTAAATATTTACTATGAAAGCCTTTCTGTCCATTGATTCTCTCGGTATCCACTCTCTGAAGAGCTTATTTAAGTATGATCAAACAACTATTGATAGTGCATTAAATCATGTTGGTGATGTTTAATAAAGTATGTATTTTTAGGTTGGCACGGTAAATTTTCCAATATATATGGTTCCATTTCCTGCCGTGACAATATGTGATGCAAATAAAGTCAATAGATCTAAAACTAAGAAAATTGTAGATCTGCTGTAAGTTACAATATTTTTTAAACTTTAATAATAACGGTCAAAATCTCTTTTTTTAAACAAAAAATTATTTCACCGCAAACTAAGAGCAAATAATATATTAAAAATAATTAATTTAAATTGAAAGTAAAATATGTCATTTAAATATACATGATATACGTTATTTTTAAAAATCTATTTTAATTTACTATCTCTTCTTATTTCAGAACTTCTACAAACTTTACAGAAGAATACATTGAAGATTTTTTTAAATCACTACACATTCTTACCATTTCTAGATTTTACGTTGATAATAAGAATTATGATGACATATTTGAAGTTTTGTATCAAAATCAGTACACAGTGGAATCAATTATGTTAGAGGTGAACTTTATCTTCTATCAATGCATTGAATGATAATTATTTACAAGAAACGTTCTGATATACGTCACTTAAGTAAGGTTTCAAAATTCAAAATTAAAATGTAAAAAAATGCTCTTGAAATATGTTCTATCAGAGTTATTGTTTATAGGTTTCCCTCGAATGCGATGTTCTAATAAGTCTATGTTATTGGACCAACATAAAGTTTGATTGCGGAGATTTGTTCAAAAAAATTAAAACAAATGAAGGGTTTTGTTGCTCTTTTAATTATCACCACACCAATGAATCATTCGACAGGTATTTATTCAGAAACTGAGTCAACAGGCTTTATGTATTGATTAAATTGGGATTTACTTGTGTGTATATCGGTAAAATTCTACCACAATAACATAAGTACAAACCTTACTCAACCTGTCTTTATATTTATATATATATCAATGACGGGTGGGTCATGAATGAAACGCATCCCGTAAGCTCTTAAACACCCGAAGAATAAAATCAAATTTAAGAATATGAATTAATCATTTTTTGGTCAGCATACTTTGATTGAAAAGACACCAACCAGCACTGATATATTTATTATATATATATTATATATAAACTGGCAGCTTAGATAGCCATATTTGAATCGTTGAAATTCTTTAGGTGTGTTTCAATTGTATTATTTTTTGTAAGATATTAATTTCCCAGCGGTCATAGTTATATAATTATTTTAATAATACGACATTAAAAACACATTTTAAATCAGAAGGCATTTCCATCTGACGACATTTTAACAATAATCACATGTAATTTCAAAGAACTACAAAAATCATCTCTGTGATTACCTCCTCAAATAATTAAACGTCATTAAAATCAAACACCAATCGCGATGCAATCATTTAACAAGCATCAGTTGAAGTTCGTCTATACACTTGAAAGCATGAAGATGTTATGTATAAACAACATTAATCTCTGTGCTATGTTAATTCTCTATGACATAACTAGTAACAATAAACCTTTCAACGGACTAAACATATATTCATTCATTTCGCTTCAGTTCAAATTGAGAGTTCAAATCGAAAGGTCGAACAGCTTAGTAGAAACTCCTCAATACTCACATCGATATTATTTTGATTTAATAAGATTTAAGTGATTTATTATAAAGTGTATAAACTATGTTATAGAATAAAGTTGAAACAACATTTAATTAAATAATAATAAAGTGTTTTAGTAAAAATAATCCATAACAAAGATGCCAAAATACTGAACACAGTTTGTTAGTAATAAAACGTGTGGGATTGTACAAAATTTGAACGGTTCAAATTTGATATCAAAATTTTACCATGCACCTTCAGTCGAATTATTATTTAGAGAAACTTAATGAAGTTTGAAAATAGGACATCATATTATTTCGAAAGCATAAAAATTATATCTCTTGCATATGTAAGCTTTGAGGAAGCTCTCAAATGACGACCGAATTTTCGTAATAATTGTTTGTATTGTTGAGCTATTTGGTCGGTTGTTCCTTGTTTTCACTCACTTATTCTCAAAATTGAAGCTAAGATGACGTATGACATTCATATACTCATACCCATATGTGAAAATGGTATCGTTTTTTGTCAGTTCTTCAGCTAAAAAATTATATTGTTAATATTTGAATTAACCTATAGTTGTATCTGTAATATGAATGAATCAAAATTTATTTTATTTTCAGATCTGACATTTACTTACCTAACAGTACTTTTAAGAACGAAGTGGTCTATTCAGGAGGCGCTGGAATTTACACAGGACTGAGTGTTCTAGTCGTTATTAACGAATCCGAGTATATGTCGTCATCAAGATCTATTCCATCTGCTTTAGTTTGTTTACCAGTTTTAAAAAAATAACTTAACTGAGCTGTTTTAATTTTTATTAATATTTTTTAACATTTAAATATTTGAAATTATTCTAAGATTTACTAAGCAAATTAAACTTCTTCGTAAACTTACTTCATTGGATATATTTCAAAACGTCTAAAAGTTTATGAGAGTGATTATTTCAAAACAATTTGTGATTTAAAATATTTCAGACGCTGGTTCATAAAAATATGGATTTTCCAGAAATTAAACAACAAAGTACGGTTATTTTAAAAGGACAAAATATTCAATTTCCTATTGAATCGATTGTTGTTGATGCAACAAATGATGTCAGATCCTTGCCGTTTGAAAAAAGAGAGTGTTATTTTGATGGCGAGGTTAAAAATACTATTATTTCATTATTTATTTATACCATTAACATAAATAGTATTAAAGGCAGAAATAACTCTGTGTCAATTATTGTCAATATGTTTAAAGTATTAATATATTTTTCAGGCTTCTTTATCTATAGGTGCATACGGATATGAAAATTGTATAGTTGAGTGTAAAATGGATACACTAGTAATTAATTGCGGTTGTATACCATATTACTTCAATATTAAATATTATACATGTAAGTTTTTAGTGTGATACAATTAAGTTTGTTAACATTACATACCAACTATTCGTAAGACAAAAGCTAGAAAATGAATCTTTGATTTATAAACATTCTCAATGAGAAGAGTTGTTTTACTTCTTTAGTGAGTTCAAATATCGAGATTTGGTTTATGATACCCAGTTAAATAAAATAAAAATATTCCAATTTTCATTTCGCAAGTTATTGTATTTTTTAATATCGCCATTAGTTTATTGGTTTCACTTTATTTGTAACTTATAAATTTAATCATATGAGCCATCAAGAGGTGAAGTAAGCCAAGTAGTAAAATGGTAAAGCTTTCTATTTCTTTCTATTGGTGTTTTGGTGGATTTTTTTAAAAGATAACACTATTGCATTTTGTATTTACCAGGGCTGTGGAGTCGTAGTCGTGAAAAATGAGCGGCTCGATTTTTTTTTGAAAAATATATTTAATTATGTGTATTCAAACAAAATTTTCCAAAGTGTTGCATTGCATGCTTGACTGACTAATGATGATCTGATGGAATATATATATAAGTTAAAATTAAATTAATGAAAAAAAATCTTCGAAGTAGGAGTCGTCTTTTTTTCAAACGACTCCACAGTATTTACTGGTATTTACTGAGCTCACTCTACTTTTACGATACTTTAAGAAAAAAAATATATTATAACGTATCCAACTATTTTTTCTTAAAATATCACTTGGCTCACTTCACTTCTCATGGACTAATATGGTACTGCAAACTCTAGTTTAAAAAAACTATGTTATTTTAATAAATAAATTCATTTTCAGTGAAAGCAGAGTTTACTTCTCAAAAGAAAAGCATTAGGTTTTGTGAGATAGCAGACGCCAAATGTATTAAAAAACTTTTACGTAAGAAATTTATTTTTCACGCAACATATATTCTGATTAATTAGTCAGAACGTCTTAATATTGTAATAATAACGTATTTCTTAAGATACTTTTTTTTACGATTGTCTAGCGGCTTTGTATTCTGTTAATAATGCAAACGACGATACAGGCGACAGTAAAAATGAAAATGGGTCTATAAAAGATAAAGATTGTGATTGTGTACAAACATGTGATTTAAACGATTATACATATTCTGTAAGCTCTGGATATTACATCATTGACAGGTAATATCATTATTATTTACATGAGTTATTTCAATGTTTATCACGATTTATAGAAAAGATTAAAAACATTTTTTACCACTAAACTTGCGTTGAATTTAGTAAAAAATAATAGTGTACAATAGTTTCAGTACTCAACAAACATTACAACACTTCGATTTTTTATTATTTTTCAGTGACGTCGTTCCCACTGATGAATCACTAATAGTAAGTGTATATAATTCCGAATTCACTTGTGTTAAATACACACAAAGCAACATCTTGACATGGGATGGACTAATTGGTATTTTATTAAAACTTTTTTCTAGTTATTATAAAAATTACAGTATTTGTGGATTTATTTATCTCTTTTTATCGCAGCTCAGTGTCACAAAACTTAAATTATTTTATTATTATACATATATAATGTATTATAGATTATACTAATAAATTAATATGTATACTAGCATTGAAAGTAGTACTTTGTAGTACTATATAGTATATACCACAATCGTGCGTGCTTTTTTATTTTATCTTGTAGTGATTAAGTAAGCTTTCATTTTTTTTAATTGATAAAAACTTATAGCTGAGAAAAGGATTTTCTATTTGTTTATTTTAAGCAGATGACTTATCGATGTAAAAGTGAATTACTATGAAATGGTTTTTTTTTAATATTGACAAATGAAAATATCGCTCGACGCTCATTCAGAGACTTTAAAGTTTGTATTAAAGTTTAAACCATATTGATAATGAAAACCAGTTCTGTCTTGTAATAGTACTAATAAGAAAAATTACGGTGGACAGAAGAACACGTAAAATCAAATACGGTAGCAGATAAAACAGACAAATCTCTTCGTGGAATTAGGTTTTCTTTACAAGAATCAGCCTGTAATAATCTTGCATTGACCTCTTAGCCAAGTTTCTAGTTTAAATTTTATAAGCAATCACAGTAAAGAATACATAAAAATAGACCTACACCACCATTGATTCTACAAAAATTACGTAAATAGATATTTTGTCGTAATTCGTGATCCTATAGACTACATGTGACTAAATATTTTATTTTGAACATTTAGGTACTAATTAGCTGTACATATTTGTTTTTTTTTCGATTATTTATTCAGTTTAAATTATTACAGCTTCATTTGGAGGAATATTCGGCCTTTGCTTCGGAGGATCTGTATTGAGCTTTTTGGAAATTGTATACCATTTCACTGTACGAATGTACTTTTCCTTTTATATATTCATGAATAAAAAAAACTCACAGTTTTTCAAGAAAAAAAAAGCTAAATGGGAAGAGTATATTAATCACAGTAACCAAATTCAAAAGGATGAAGATTATAATAATAAAAATAAAATGCAGTTTAAAAAAATGAGGAATAAAAAAATCATTGTCAAGACTTTTAAATCGTAAGCGGAAAAAAAGCCCGGTGAAATATTTAATATATTCATCCAATTGCGTTTAGATAAAAAGTTAAATTAATGTTAAAGTTGATAGCACATGGTGATTAAAACCTAAATTATTGTATCATAGTACATTATGACAAAAAAACATTTGTTTGATAATATTATGTATGTGCACATCATGTATGGAAAAGTTTAAAATAAATATTTGTTGAAAAATATGTAATGATTTACTTATACGTATTTCCTACCGAGTCAGGTTTTCTTTACTACTATGAAGACAGTATTGAAAGTAATTACAGTATAATTTCAGAGTAAATAAATAAATACATAACCACTTTTGAATTCCACAATATCTCGATATTGTACAAATATCGATTTTTTCTCTCTCATTACTTTTATTTTTAATTGAATGCGAAATTTTTCTTTTATCATAAATAATTTTAAATGTATTCAAAAATATTGATTACTTAATAAGAATATTTTATTTAGCATGCGTTGATAAAACAATAATTTTAAAAATAATATAGAATATTATCAGTACAGAAAAAAGATCGGTATAACATACCAGGATTTATGTAAAATTCTATCGATTTTTTCTATACCTGTATATTAAAACAGTATACTCTGAAATCAATTACAGATATTACTATTTTGTATAAGTCATTTAATAAACCAGGCTACTATTTTAAACAAGATTAATATTACTTCGGTAATGATTTATTTGATAAATGATAAATTTAAATAGTGTTTTCACAAACACAAAAAAATACCAATGAATTTAATTATTGGTGATAGCTTTACTTAGTCTAATGAAAACAAGCACTTTTCATTCTAAAATTTATGTCTTTGTAGAATTCTTTGTTTTCGTGAGCAATATGTTTGAAGTTGTTCTGCAAACAGCGTTTATATTACATTAAACTCTCAAAACATGTTGGAGAATCTAAAGAAAAAAATTAAATTAGTGCTAATTTTCTTAAAACATCTTACTTGTAATGGTTTTCGATACGTTACTTATGACGATGAGAAATCTCAGTCAACTGATTATGCAATTGGTTGGATTTCTATTTATATTGCAAGTACACTATTTTCATTTTGGTTGATTGGACTGTGCGTTGTACGATTCAACGAAACACAAATTGTAACGGCCGTAAGTTAATATTTTCTTTATTAATAAAAAAAATGCAACCCATTATCATTCAAATATTTATCTGGGCTTAAACATGACTCAAAGCAAGTCTAAGCAAACTGTGGCTTGACACTTATTATTAAACGGTCCGTGAACTACAATCGTATGTCTGGAAAAAAATTAAACGCCATTTAAATACGAGTTTCAATATTTAAAATATTGGATAATTTGTCAACATTTAAACTGTTTAAAGAAGATAAATAATTGAGACAAGTCTGGCAATAGTATGCGAACCATTTTGAATAAATATTGATTATATCACTAAAGGAACTACAATTTGAAAGTTGAGTGAAACTGGCTGAGAATTACATGAACACTCCTAATTCGACTTAAAAGTTTTGCTGCAAAAGTGATAGTTATTTTTGTTTAACCTACATATTATGTGCAAGCGAATATTTCAAATCATGAATTCTCAATATAAACCGTTTTTTTGTATTTAAAAAGTGTCTAACAAGGTAAAAACAACTCGATTGAATTTCATTTATTTTGCTTAAATTCTTTTTTGTAATATAAAATTCGCATATCGTCGGTTTGATGCAAGAAGTCATTGAAATATATTTCGCAAAAATTTCATAAGTTTGTTAATAACGTCTTTCATTCCAGTATGTGCATAAAATACATCATAAGAATTTTAAAGGTATGTCATTCGACAATATTGGAAAATGTTAAGACACTTAGTAACTTTTTGAGATTACGCAAAATGAAAAAAAACACTTTGGTCAATATATTCAATTTTGATTTATTGCAGCAAAACGACGATATATAACAATGGCATTTCATTTACTGCCCACCTTTCATATTGGATTTCTACTATAGCCCTACGTCGAATAAGTTTATCTAGACCTAGCTAAGAGATACTGGTATTCTAAAAAAGCATCTTTCTGTTACCTTATTTTCATTATCTTAGAAATCTAATAAAGTAATAATTTATCGGTAACTAAACATGAGAACCGCTTTATATTTTTAAATTATAAACTTTGGATACCGAGAAGGTTTTTAAAATTTGAAGCAATATATAAAATAGCGAATAAAAATATATATAAATGTTTTAGATTGCTACAAAAAGCTATCCGATAACCAGTGTACCATTTCCGTGTGTAACGATTTGCAGCACAAACAAAGTGTCGAAGAAAAAAATCCAAAAATTCTACTCACTTTTGTAAGTACGATATCTGTTCATATAAATTAACTATAATGAAACTTAGCATTACATTTTTGTTTTTGTATTCAAGAGGGTAATGTGAATCTTATGATGTATTCTGTTCACATGTTTTCTTTCAATTAAATATTGTCATTTTTCCATGTATATTAAATTGTTAAAAAATTGTTCATTTTTAGTGAAAGTAATGGAATCGATAACGACACTGCAATCGATTTTGTAAAATCTTTGGAAGCGCTTGTTTCTTTTGCAACATTCAATTATTTTCAAAGAGAAGTTCAGAATCACACAGAGATACTTCAAGTTCTCTCAGATAACAATTACACACTCAATAAGTTTATGAAAGAGGTATTTTTCTTTGATAAATTAAAAAAAAACTTTTCAATACATATACTAGTTATTTGATTCTTCCAATTAATATTTTAAAAATGTCTTTGCAGGTTATGCAGAGTTGTGACCATTTTATATCGGGGTGTGTTTTTAAACAAAAAAGTTTTGAATGTTCGAAAATATTCACTGAAATATTGACAAAGGAAGGGTATTGCTGTTCTTTCAATTACCAAGGAGTTAAGGAAGGGTTCATGTAAAAGAGTTTTCTAAGCTACTTTTTAGACGTTGAGCACTGACTGCTCTTTAATAATTGTACCTGTTATATTATTTAAATGAGTCAATAGCTGAATACATAAGAATAATCATTTATATTATCATTATCATTATTTTCATTGTTTTTTCGATTGGATGAGTAATTTTATTTTGTAGGCTAAATTTCTCAAAAGATGCGAAGGCAATTCAACCGAAACATATTTATACTTCAGGCGGATCAACGTAAGTTTAAAAAAATAAATTTAAATCCATAACTTTGTTATTCCACTTTCTTTTTGAGAATCATCCTACTAAACTATAGGTTCCCAACCTTTTTCGGGTGGCGACCAACGTTCCCTCTAAGCTGCGCGCGTGCGTGGCCGCGCAGCATTTGGGAAACCCTCGCGCACTCATTCCGGGTTGGCGCGCACTACAAGACAGTTGTTCAATTAATATTTGATCGGTCCGCGCAGTCTTCGCGCAGCCTTTGAAATTTCCGCGCAGCTAACCCTTCGGCTTAGAGGGAACGTTGGTGGCGACCCCTTTTTATAAAAGCCATGTGACCCGCGGCCCCGATGCAATTGAAAAAAGCATTTTTTTTCAATCAGGTAATTTTAATTGACTGTGTAGTTTTAGTTTTGTTGTTCAAATCCAATATTGAAAAAAGTTGTCGACCCCATTGAGGGTCGCGACCCATAGGTTGGGAGCCCGTGTACTAAACTAAATAAATAGTAATATTTTTTTCTAGTGTTCTGTACATATCCGATGAATCAGTCTTAAATAAAAATAATTATTTCAACCCCTATTTTTAATCGAAGTCAATAGTTAAATTATATATTTTTTTATATACAATCTTTTAATGATATTTTATTCTTTAATTAATGATTTCAAATAATTATTACAACTTGCATTACAGATTTCATGGGCTTAATATTGATCTTCACATAGAACCAGAAGACTATCTAGGGCCTATTCGACCGTTAACAGGAGCAACGGTATGACTTTATATAATATTTATATTTTGTGATTATGGGTATAATATTTGATAAGTATAGGGTAAAATATCAAGGTATTTCAGTTCTACAGTTTTTAAAAAGTTAAAGGTTGATAGCTATTTCGGCTTACGCCATCGTCAGAACTATGGCGTAAGCCGAAATAGCTATCAACCTTTAACTTTTTAAAAACTGTAGAACTGAAATACCTTGATATTTTACCCTATTAAAATGGAGTTCTACCAAGTAAATGCCAAATCAATAAATATTTGATAAGCTTTTTCAAAAAACATTTCAGCTACACATATTTCATTTTTACAGCTTACGTCAAAAATCTCTTCTCACATTAAACTGATTGTAAAGTTATGAAAATAAATTTAAGTTTTATATTTTAATAGTATTAATTATTACCTTTTTTATACAGGTATATATTTCAGGTGCAACAAACTTTCCGGAAAATGCCGTTAAATCTACGACAGTGCAAACTGACAAAGGTGTTACAATTAAAATTGTTCCTACCGTGTTGCAAAGTAATGCACCAATCAGAAGGTTGCCACATGATTTGCGGCATTGTATTTTTCAAGATGAATTCCCGATAAAATCTGTATTTTACAGTTATCATACCTGTGCAGCTTTTTGTAGAATTCGCAAGTTTTTGCAATATTGTGGGTGTATACCATTCTTTTATCCCGCATCGAAACTATTAGGTATAATTATTGGCTATTCCGCAAAATGAAATCTCGTATTAAGACGTGCTAATATACAATTAATTTAAGAGTTGACGTTGAAGTATGTATGACAAGAATTTTTTTGTTAAAGATAATCTCATTTAAAGTTATAATTCAGTTCACAAACAAATTACAAAAAAACGATTTTGTATTAATATAATGAAAAGTTTTAACTGCCATAAAAACGTATTGTTTGTTATGTTTGAATTGATATGTACCGTTAAATGAAAAGTTAAAATATTATACATTAATTATATATATACAAATTATATCATTATTACATGTCATTTTTGCAGGAAACCGAACTTGTGTTTTTTCTGACCTAGATTGCTTAAATAATTATAAAGGTAAGTAGAATATTATTTCATGTTTTATATCACCAATGCTTCTTTTAGGCCAACCCAGTAAGCGCCCTCGGCTGAGCAGTGGTATTGACTGAAAAAGTGTTAACTGTCGGGAATCGAACCCAGACCCACCTGATCGGTAGAGCAAGCTCTAACCAACTAGACTACAGCGGGCGACTAAGCCTATGCTTGGAGCGAGACAGTTCATTTTCACCTGTGTTTCGTTAAATTCAACATTATTCCAAAATAAAAAGTTGTAAATGAAAAAACTTTTTAAGGAATATGTCAATATAATTATTCCAAAGATGATAGACCTTCTTTAAGATAAGTTGAAGAACCGAAAGAAACGAATTTAAAGCAAAACAAGGATATAATGAAGAAACTCTTATATTTTCTAAAAACAAATAAAAATATGTAACGTTATCAGTTTTGTCAGTGATCTCACAGCTCGACACTGTCTAGTCAAACGCCTGTTCAGACACACCAAGTACGTTATCCAATGTGTCCTAAAAGTAGAAGATGTATGCCCTTGGCAGGGAAAAAAGAAACGGTGTTATATTATATATCACTCGTTCGCTTGTTTCACTTGTCGGATTGCTGGGCCGAATACTGTGTGTCGCGCTCTCGGTCTCGAACTCGGTTGGTCTAAAAGAGGCATAATGTACTGATAAAAAATCAAATTTGAAAAAGGAAACCTGTTGAATTTCAAATTAAATCAAAATAACGCTGATTAACATGGTTTGATCTCTGCTCTCCTGTGCTCAGATGTATTAACGTCAATACATTAAATACAGCTCACTAGTGCTCAGCACTACACGGTAAACGTTATGTTCTTTTGTATATACTATTTTGATACTTTTTAGGTTAATAAATGATACAAGAACGTATTAATTGCGGCTATGTTTGGTGCTGTTTTAAATCAATATGTCAAATTTCAACGACGTATTACGTGTTCGACTATACGTAATAAAAACCTTTAAAAAAAAGCACCCATAGAGCAAATAAAAAAACCATTACGGTCGCCGTGAAAGTGTTGAGCATAAGCCACGGGGCTCTATCTATAACAACCATTGCAATAAATTTTTTAGTCAGTTATATTATATTTTCATCATTGTCTACAACAGTCTTCAACATTTCTTAATATGAAATTTAAAGAAAAATCTTTTTTTTACTACTTAATTCATCAATATTGCGCTGTATTAAAAAATATTAAAATAAATACGAGACAACATTTTTAGTGAAGCACAACAAACATTTAACGGTCTTGCTAAAATTACGTTTTAATATAATATTTAAATATCGTCGCGATTATACTATCCACGTTGGGCCTATTTTTTAATTCTTTCTTATGTTAACAGAAAAAATCTTTATGTCGGCGCGAAGTAATGGATTGGCTAATGAAACAAAATGCAATTGCTTTCCACAGTGTAACGATATAATGTATGAAATTGAGACTACTAAAAACTCTTACAATGCAACGTTCGCTGCCAGCAAGTAAGCATTTTTTTTATTTTCAACTTTTATTAAGTCTTCATATACTCTACATATATTATATTATACGTTTCTAAAGCAGCCCATAAATTTTGTTATACTTAATATGTATTATTGATTCATCATCGATTAAAATTGCTTAACAGAAATCTGTGAACGTTTTATTAATATCAGTTTTTTCCTAAAAAACTTTTATACGAATACCTATTTAGTCAACCGAAGTTTGTGTCGTCTTTTGATTTTTTCGCTGAAATGACTTTTTAATATGATACTACTCATGTTAACAACTCCAAAAAGCCATTAAAATAGTTATTTTAAAAAATAATGTATCATTCATATAGCTGCTATGACTTACGTTACCGATGGTTTAAAGACATCAAACGGTGTGGTTTTTGTGCAGTAGTAGTTTTATTTGAATTTATTGAAAATTCAAATGAACTTAATTGAATTAATCGGTAAAAAATGAACATTGTATATCATTTTGTAAAAAAAACACCTAGTCACTTTTATATTACGACACAGCTGTCACAAAAAACGCTTCGTCAGGCTGCAACTGTCAATTCTGTGCTGCCCTGAGCTGTGTCGCGTGCGTTTCAGTATACGCCTAACCTTCAACACGTTCACAGAGACGTTCTCTCTGCATCTTATTGGAAAGACCGACTGTATTTTCACATTCTCTTAATTATAATCCTTCTTTTATTTTGTTTTATTGTATTTCCTTTTTTTCAAATCTTTAAATCAAAGTTTAAAATAAAGTTTTTGTTTTTTAGTAAGTACGACTTTCCACAGCCCAGATAATCCGCCCACAGATAATCGATTGTTTACTGTATATCTATGTGCATGGTGCATTTTTTTAATATTATATTATAATTGAAAAAAAAATATTGTTTTTCAGAAATAACAAATCACTAATAAGCAATGTGGCCGTATTTTTTAAAGATAAATATTGCATCCAATACGAAATGCAGATATTTATGAATTGGAATGATCTCTTTGGTAATAATATTTCAGACACCTTTTGTTAAATTCTATTTTTACTTTTTCCAATACACTAATATTGAATTTATTTATTTTTTTCAGCATACAACGGAGGCATTGTTGGACTGTGTCTTGGGGGATCAATTTTTAGTTTTATCGAGATTTTTCACTTCTTGATACTTAAAATATGTATGCTAAGAGGAAAAGCGAACAAAATTCCAACAAAAAAAAATATCGTGTATGCAGAATAACATTTGTTTAAAACAGAAAACAAATAATACTACAATACACAATGTTAAGATGCATATACAATTCTAATTATAATACTGCTTTTCACCTAAGCCGTGTATGGAAAATATATAAATATCTTTATGAAATAAATTTCGCTGCTTACGGCTAGAATTTCTGTTCAGTTTACAATAATATAACTTTATGGCAAATGTGTAGACATATAATCAACCGAACTCATAAAATATTAAGGTTATATATAAAGTGTAGTTTATCGCTTCATTTGAATGAATATCCTGTTTAAACAACATTATTTCGTGAACTTTCACGATAGCAATGTCTCTCTGAACGCTTTGCATTTGCCATTTTTTTTCTACGACAAAATCAATCAATTATTGTGGCTTTATAAATCTTCCTTTGAAATATTTTTTGCCTATTTGGGTCGATAATTAAAAATAAAAGAATAATTTTGTAATTGTACATATTTTAAATTCTTTAATAAAGATCATGATCGGTTTGGCTTCATTGCGATCATTCCCATCTAATTGAAATATTACTTAAACTCTCTATCGATTAAAATACTAAAAGTGTTGTAAAATTTTAAATAAATATCACGTGTTGCTAAATTATAAAACAACGGCTTGGATTGTTAATTGATATTGCAATTAAAAATGAAATAAAATGTTTAGATTATTCATGTTTTTGTATATCCGTACATCATACTCAATAATACACAACAAATATATTTAAAAAAAATGTTGTTTCATTAACATTTTAGTTGCCAACTGTCAGTAATTGGTGGAAAGGAATTATATTTATAAAAATAATACACATTTATTTATATTTCATCAGTTAATTCGCGACGAGCAAAACTGATCAAAATTCAAAAAAAATAAAAATGAATTCTTGTTGGGGGTTTTATTTCTATAAAAAATATGATATTGTTTTTTTAACAGATGGTCATAATTTTTTATTATTATTATTACTCATCATTACATCAATGTATTTAGATTCATACGTAGTTGGTTCTTGGAAAATACGTATTGACGGCTATTAGTCTTGTTGTTTTTGTCGTAATTCTCCACATTACAATTTATTGCGATTTTACTACACATCCATTCATACAAAATAATGATAGAATTTTAAAAAATAATTTATTTTCTTGGGGACCTGCCCGTTTGTCAGGCAATAGACAGTAAACTTATTTAATTTTAGTATCGCACTCGTTCTATATATTATATCGATTCGAAATTCAAAATTTTAAAATGTTTTATAATATGTATGTCAAATTTTGAACACAAACTATTTGTTACGAAACATTTAGTTGATTTTTGTCACTCAACCGGATATTATACATCATTAATTCATCATATTATAAGTTGTCGTGTAAAATCTGTCAGTAAATAAATACTATACGAATCGATTAGCTATTTTTTGTGATTGAATGTGAATAAATATCGATTAAAGTTATCGACAATCAATCAACTTTAACAATGTCATGTTGCAAACCTTTTTGGATAAATAATATAATATGTACAATTTTCAAAATTTAAATGGTTTTTATATAAGTTTATAAGTTTTAGAATAAGAAAAACGTTAATTATGATATACCTGACGAATCTTTCAATTGTAAATCCTGAAAAAAAACGAAACAAGAATACTTTTACGGTAAGTAATATATTTTGTAAAACAATGTTGTTTGTATTTTGTTTCATACAAAAGCAATTATTATATTCGTACGAAGAGCGTACAGCTAGGGTCTACAATCCCGGAATCTGGTCCAATTCTGTGATCTCGAAATTCCGGGATTGTGCCAGTATTAATCCCGGAATTTCAGGATTTAGAAAATCACAAAAAATTGAGCGAGGTCAAAAAAAAGAGTTTCGCCTTCCGGCATCTGAAGGCGTTCAAGTGATTGGATTAACTTGAACTGAAATTCCACTAAGCATCTTCAGTCAAAATCTTAAATTATATACATTTGTATTGTCTTTTGGTGGTCAGTTATCTTGCGGAAATCTATTTTCATTTTAAAAATTTAGAATAAGCAGTGATAATTTTTTCATCCTAATTGTATTATTTTTCTTAACCATGTCCGCTCCAAAAGTGGAGCATATGGACTCCTAATGGAGTTTATCTCAACAGAAGTGTTTCTACGAGAACTGCTTGTTACTCAGATGCTCAACCTCTCTTTTTCCAAAGAGAGTAGGATAGAAGGATAGGGCTAGGACAGGACTAGTGTTAAGCTAATCGCTCTCGATATTCCCCGTTCATAGGAAAGGATGGGTGAGAGAGGGAAATTCAAGACATCACATACATCCATGCCCTTGAACAGAAATTCATAAATCGATTGAAAAATCAATTTATAAAACTGTCCGTACCGGGATTTGAACGTGTGCCCTCTGTAGCCGAAGCCAACAACGCTGACCACTCGACCATACAGGCGGCAAATTGCATTAGGGTATGTATAATATGTTATGTTTCACGTTTGAAATCAGCACATTTTGTAATTTTTTTTTTCCAAAAAAACTTTTACGTATCTTTACATAAATAGCAATAGGTACTTTTAAATTCTTTATCAGGATGAGAGATGAGAACGATTCAAACGCTTAACTTAAATGTTATGTATTTAATCATAACATTTTATGTATTTTTGAAAGATTTGATAAAACATTGTTTCGTTGATTTTTGTCTTCGTTAGTTTATTTTTTCAAATTGAAAACATACAATTAACATTTTTACTTACATAATCATATAGAATCCGATCAATAAAATTGAACCTTAAAAGTTTCATTCAGCTTTGTCCGTATATTCAATACAATTATCATATGTCCGGAAATATTTAATTATAGGGAAATGGATTTCGATAAGTATCATAGTGGTTTTAATACACTAAAACAATACATATATGGATTATTTAGATACAAGAAAAGTGATTCGAATTGGATGTTAGTGTAAATCAGACGTCAAAATGACACGTATTAGAATTGGCGACATAAAAAATAAGCACAAGGAAAAGGTAAGTAAAAAACAATGTCAATCTTGAACAGATTAATTTCTGTAGACTTACATAAAATTTACCTGGGTTTTTCCCCTTTTGGTATTTTCAAGTATTCGAGAAAATAGATTTTGTTAAAGTATACACAATAAGGACGGTTTAAATTTGATATTGATGTTCCATAAAGCTCTTTCGGTCGATATGTTTAATTATAAAAAATATTTAATCTATGATTATTTCTTACTTTTTTAACCTCGTAAATCCATTAATTTATGCGTATGTATTCATTTTCAGACATTTTTTTTTTGTCAAATTTATTGATTTTGAATTTATTCGTATTTATCATAATATATATGCTACCCGCTACCGATTATTTATTTTTAATTTCTAGCAAAACTTTTTCATGAATCATATAAGGGATTTTTGCGACAAGACCGGCATTCATGGTTTTGGATATTTGACAGAAAAAAACACACACTGGCTACAATCCCTACTATGGGGATCTTTCATAATACTCGGTGTTGTGTTTTGCTACATTCTTATGTTTTTAATATGGACAAGGTTCGATACAAATCCGACAATCACAGCAGTAAGTATCAAAGTCAAGTTATTTGATAGGTGGTCGATACACGTAAATGAATGATTTGCAAGACCTAAACGTTTTATTAATCTAGTGCTACTCTCTCGCTATATTTTGAGAATCATCACAAAAACTACTTTGTCAATAGCGCATGACCGATTCAATCTCCAGTAAAATGAATGTCGAATTTAGAGTTTTTGAATTTAAATTTGAGATCTAAGGCATGAGTGTCTGTGATGTAAATTTTTCTCGAATTTACTTCGAGTGACGTATTTTTTTTTCATACAGTAAAAATTAAGCCGCGATTCATTTGTTTTGGTAACTCACATAATATACTACTTGATTTAAAATAATAAACGAGTAAGCACAAATTGGAAACGCTTAACGTCAAGAAGTTTTCAATTTAAATAACGGTGGTAAGCCTTATACTTGGGTAATCAAATCTTAAGACAGTGTGATGGTTAAAAGTACCATAAATTATAAAAATATACATGTGTTCATATTGTTGTTTTATAAGAATTAAATAACTTTTTTATTTATTTAACATGCAGTAACTTTTTTCAAGGTTGAGACGATAAATTTTCCTGTAACGAACGTTCCATTTCCGTCAGTTACCATATGTGATTCAAATAAAGTGCATAAATCCAGAACAACCAACATTCAAAATATCTTGTAAGTAACAATCACGTTAAGTTTTTTCAAGTAGCTTTTTTATTGTTATTTAAAATCGATTCATTAGAGATTTGATTTTTTATAATTACAAATAAGAATAACTGTTTTTTTACTCATCCTGTTCTCGCTCCTTAAAAGTAATTAATGCGGAGAGAGTAAATTCATAGTTTATATCATAATGTCTATATTCAATTTATCTGTTTGTAATCATGTTTAGCAAGAAGCATAATAAAGTATAATGAGAAATCTAAAATTATAATAAATGACATGTTTCATATAAAAAAAAAACCTAGAAAGAGAAGGTAATTAATTGCATTATTTTGAAAACCTTTTTAAAAATCTTTTTACTTTTATAACATAAACAATAGAAAAAAATACTTATTTATGAAACCTTTTTCAAGAACACAAAATTTGGGATTTTTTAAAAAGTAAATTTGGCTTAATTTCCTCTTTAGCATAGCTAGTAGTGAATTAAGTACATAAGAGGCCCCAGGTGCAATGAAATTTGGAGGCCCAAAGCGCGCGCCTCATTAGTTTATAGAATAATCCGCCACTGAGTCATGGAGTTCCGTAAAGTAAATGTCATCTCAATCAATATGTAACAATATTTTTAAATAAATGTTTGACGAGTCGTATTCTTGTATAATTTTTTTCTTAAACATTGTTTTAGATTGTCTCACAATTTTACTGCAAGTTATATAGAAGGATTTTTTCAATCATTGGTTTTTCTCGTCCAACCGGAAATAAAAGGAAATTTTCTCCGATACGAAGATATATTTGCCGTTTTGAAAGAAAATTCTTACACAGTTGAATCAATAATGCTAGAGGTAAACTTTTTAATACAAAATAAAAGTATAAAAACAAAAGTTCTTTCTTTAAAATGTCATTATACCACTCAGTATGTAATTCATTTAGATTATTTTCAAATAAAATTATTAGTCATACAAGATTAATTATTACATTTTATTTTTAGAAGCCGGGTCTATCCAAGTCGTTAGTGACAAAACCTGTAAAAATGTATATAATTTAAACTATTCAAATTCCGATTTGCATGTTTTATGTATTTATTTTATCATCTGTAAATCGTGGTGTAAATTTTTACATTTTTAAGGTTATACGGCCCTGTTCCGATTTACTTGATAGATGTTCATGGTCATCGAGAATGCATTCGTGTATGGATTTATTTAAAACGATAAAAACGGATGATGGATTCTGCTGCTCTTTCAACTATCACCACTCAAACGAATCATTTGACGGGTAAAAATATCTTATGTAGAATAATTATCTCAATGTCTAAAGTGAAAAATGTTAATTGAGGAAAAAAGGAATTTTAAAAAGAAACTCCTCTTTGCAGGCATGCTATAAAAGACGAAAATAATGTATTTAAAAACTCTACATTATTTTCTGCTGGAGCTGGTATTAATTCTGGCCTCAGTATTCGTTTGAAGATTAATGAGAGTGAGTACTTGGCGCCTACAAAATCAGTGCCTTCAATTTTGGTACGTACTAATTGTGCTAATTAATCGAAAAGACGCATTTAAAAACTTTTATTACTCGATGTTAATGTTACAGTTAAAGTTTGCACTCGGTTAATGTATAAGTTAGCAAGTCACTGTACACACTTTACATTTTAGCCAGTTACATAATACACGAGAGCACAAATGATCACTTCAACTAGAAAATGTGTTCATCCACTACACAGATGTTACTAAATTGTTCACAAACTTAAAAATAATCTATTTTGCATTCATAGCCGAATCCACATTGACTTGCGTACGCAATCATGCAATCGTTGTGTTTTACTGTTAACAGTGTCAACTGACATATCCATACCCTAAAAATTTTCATCATCTTGTTGTTATTCTCTCTCACTTCTTATTCTACATATCAAACCTAACCTAACCTTAACTGTAATGTCATTTATACTTTACCTTACGCTTGTCAGTCTACTAGCATAACCTAAGTCGTAAATTCATTTATACTTTGTGTATCGCTCGTCAGTGAATATATACACTCAATAGCTCATAGATTGACTAGTCAATGTGAATATGAATTTCAATGATGTAAGCTTATACTAAAACAAAACTAAAACTCCAAGTTAATGTATACATTGATTGAGATTTCCCAAAATATTACTGTGCAATATGTATTGTGTACTTACCCACGCATGTTGGTTCATTTTCGTTTTCTGACAAATACTTCCACTGAAAATAGTTTTCTAGCTCCCTCTTATATACTTTAGTTACACTAAAGGAATAAAGATTTAATATTGAGAGAATGTCGTCTTAACATTTTTACAAATTACATCTGTGCTTCAACTCTTTATTACCGTTCCCAATTCCGTGAGGTAGAATCTTTGAAGTATCTTCTCACTTGGTTGAGTGATCAAGAGTTTGAGTACCCAAATTAATAGCTTCGTAATAGAAATATGAATAAATTATAACATAAACAATGAGCAGAGAGAGAGAGGGGCTAAATTAAGAATATCATCTGGCTTTTGAATGCTTACTTGATAACCATTTGAACTTGAAATTTAATGCGAATCCGTATGGTCTATAATGGAAGAAAACGTTTAAAAAGAGACTGCTTTGTACGAAAAAAATGTGAAAGTTTCATAGCAATAAGTAAATAATAATCCTACTTCACAATCTATATTATTAATAGTCGATAATGTCCGTCCGTCTGTATGATTGTCCCCGATTTCTCCTCCCTCTCCCCAGCCCCGCTGTCGCCATTTTTTTATTTATACTAGACATATGTTTTCATTACACTAAAGATAAGTACATTTTATAATGTTAAAAATCGCTGATGGCTGAAAATTTGAATTCTCATACAAAAAAGTCTTAATTATTACGCAAAAAAACAGTTGATTATCATGTTACTTTACATACAGTGACGGCTGACGACTCTATTGTCATAAACAATTGGTTTTTTTTATCTTTGTTATAGATTTTGGTACACGACCACGAAGACTATCCAGAAATTCAGCTACTGTCCACTGTCGTTCAGAAAGGAGAACTATTTCAAGTACCATTTGACCCATCCTTAATCGAAACCTCGAACGACGTTATCGCTTTAGATTTTAGAAAACGAATGTGTCTTTTTGATCAAGAGGCAAGTATTTAAGGAAAGCTTTTTTCGGTTTTTCCACATTACATAGACACTGATTGTGTTTTTTGTTGTAGGCAACCCTCTCCATTGGTAGATACGGATTTGAAAACTGTATAATTGAATGCCGAATGAATGCGTCGTTAAAAAAGTGCGGATGCATGCCATTTTACTACAATATCAAATACTTTGAACGTAAGTTTAACGTTAAGCTGTATAAATAGTAAAATAAACTCATATTTTGTTTCTGACTAGCGTTTGTTAAAGATCATGTCACTCTTATAACTATGTCACGGAATGAAACAATCTGATGCTTCAAATGAGCGAAACTTGTGTCACACCTAGTAACCTCACCATTTAAGTAACAAAGCTATGAATATGATTTTGATTTAGTTCTATAAATAATATACAGCTTTTTGCTATCAAATTGTTTGTTCATTAGTAAATAAAATTTAACAATACGTCATTAAAGAAAAACTGAAAAAGGATCCGCCATCAACACAATATTTCTTGTTATTCACTTCTTAACGATCCAAATAAAATATTACCAATGAATGTATTCATCGAAATAAAAATACAATGAGATTTTTTCTGTTTAGAAAAAGAAAATTTTAGGGTTTGTGACCTTTCTGATTCTGGCTGCTTAGCCGTGAACTCCAGTGAGTGTTTTTGTGTTCTTTCTTATATTTTACCATAAAAAAATATTTTTAAATAATTTACGTACACCTTAAAGCAGCAGTAGGATACACCGAAACTATTAGTTACGATTCAATTGAACATTAGTTTATTGCAAAATTTCAAAAAAATTCTGAATAATTTTCTTATTATAATAATCGTATGTCGTTTCTTTCATGGTTAATATTTTCGTATATGTACTATTATTTAAATCTTGTTTTTTCTATTTATTACACTGGTGCTTTGAAGTTACAGTTGTATATCAATTAATTTCCCTATGAGGTTTTGCTTTTAAATGAGTCCAGTGTTTGATTCTGTACTGTCTTCATTTTTTCTCACTTTCGCCTTCAAGTAGATATATGAAAATAAAATATTGTTGATTCTTACATGCCTCATTTTCAAGAAAAAAATATGTGATTGTGTACTTTTAAAAATACATAATATAATCATGCGGAATATTATTTAAGGGGAATTTTATACTTTGCGAGGAATGGAAGAACAAAACGACAATAGTTCTGATAACCCTGGAATGGTGTGTTACTGTTTGCCTACCTGTGACGTAAACTGGTACACATATACTTCAGATGCTGGACAAATGGTAGACAGGTATTTAAAAATTAACTGGTAACGGTTGTATTCGTTATTTGGCAAGCATAAATTATTTTTTAATGTCATCATGCGATGGTTTTTGATTGAAATGCAATGGCATTTCATTGAATCCTGACAAAGTTTAATTATATGATACTTCATAGATAAAATAATATCTATCTGTATTAGTATATATTTTTTAATATTTTCTAGTGACGAAATAACTGCTCGAGACTTTATCATGCTTCATATCTACAATAGTGAATATGGTTGTATTAAATACAAACAAAGCAATATATTAACATGGGATGGTCTATTTTGTAAGTATGTTTCATGTTGGTTTACACACAAGAGGAATATTAAATTTGAATCGTTCAAATTTTAAACATTCACACAAGTTTTGTCACTTACGACCCGGGTTTCATTTTTCGGCATCTTCAGGCTTTCAAGCGCACGGATGAACTTGAACTGACTCTTAGTAAATGAATGTATCGTGTTTATACAAGAAATAAATGTATCAGACGCCAGCAATGGCTTTAGTGAATTGAATTTGAACGCGAAACCCGGGTGAATGTACATAATTTGAACGTTTCAAATTTATTTTTTTAAATTCCACCAAGCACATTCAGTCGAAATCTTAAATTATAAATAAGAGGCATATTGTCAAAAAAAATGAATCTCATTTACTTTTCATATATAATAGTTAAAAAATAGGTTTCCTAGATGGTTCAAGAATTCAAGCAATTTACCATTTCTTTCTCTAATTCAAATAAAAGTATTTTTAACTTTTTATGTGTTTACTGACAATACTATTGTTAAGGCAATATTAAATAAATTTAAAAAGATAAAACACTCTTGTACTAATGCCACATTTATTTAACATGATCAGGACCGGTTTTGCTCATGATAAGAATTATCAGCAGATCATATGAGATCAGTTGATAATGATCGTTATGAGGGAAACTAATCTTAAGAGCACAATAGTGCTTTATTTTTTTAATAATATTCATATGTTTATTTATTTTTTCATTACAGCTTCTTTTGGCGGAATATTTGGACTGTGTCTTGGAGGATCAATTGTCAGTCTCGTAGAAGTGGTTTACCACTTCACTATTCGACTATATACTGAGAGAAAATATCGTAAAAAAAATAAAAAAACGGTATCAAGTACAAAAAAAAAACAAAAGTTTACCGAAAATTCCATTAAAAAGCAGAAATTTCATGGAAGTGATTTAGGGCAGTATAGTATTTCTAAAGTAAAAAAAGATGAAAATACTATTAAACACAATAATACCCAAAATGAAATCTTCTTCATAACTAAAACAAAACATATTTAAATGATAGTTTTAATAATGTGAATTATTACATCTTGTATTTTTTTATGTAACTATTATTCCTTAAATAAAGTATTTTTATTGTTTATTAAGATGCTTTTGAAAATGGATTATTTTTATGAATTCATTATTTTACATTTAAGTCAAATATTTTAACGAATTTTAAATTGATAATATAATACAAAGCATATTTAGTAATTTCATATTATATATATTCTGTTAAAATTGTGAACTAAATCACATATTTGTAAAAAAACTATTAAAATCTTTAAAAAGAAATATCTCAATACATATGTATAATGAGAAAACTTTTGACATTACAAGCACTCAACATAAAATGGATTAACATTAGGCCAATGAAAAGCTTTTTAGTTTCAGATTTTTTTCAATGTTTATGAATTCACTTGAATATTAGTAGTTCACAGTAAGCATTTATTTTGACTAAAATAATATTTTAGTTGCTTCAAATTCATTGCTTAGAAAGATAATGGCAGTTTTGCGGAAAGTTTCTTTAAGCCGTCGTATTCAAAAAGATAGATCAAACCTAAAAAATAAATCATTGGTAACAATCGTATTAAATAAATCAAAAATATCGATATAAACTTCAATATAAAAAATAGTATAAAAAGCATTTTGTTTTAACGGTAAAGCTGTCGAGAGAGCTTTTATAAATCCGTAATGTCCGTTAAATAAATACAGGATATATTCACACTCCCAACACCTATTTTAAAAAAAAAAAAAAAGCTGGCTGCAGCTCTGCGGTCCCGGTCTTATCACACGCAGAACAATGTTTTCGAGGGGTGGTTGTCGGATATTTACATGAAAAATAACAGTTTTCACATTAAACTAAAAGTCGGTGTGATATTTTTTAAGATTCTTAACATCAATATTAATTTATTATATTAAGGTCTTACTGCAATTATTCTTCAACTTCTTATAACTTTTGACATTTAATGCAATCTTGAATTCTATTTAATGTCATCTATTGTCACTTTTTAGCGCAAGTTTATTGTGGCACATACAAGAGAGTTTTGCGATAAAACCAGTATACACGGTCTTCGATATGTGACTGAGAAAAATTCCCATTGGATACAGTCAGTGATCTGGGGATCTTTTACATTATTAGGATTCATTTTTTGCTGTATACTTATGTTTCTAGTATGGCATCGATTTGATACAAATCCTACAATTACAGCGGTAAAATACTTATAGTTATTTACTATTATTGTCAATATCTACTGATTTGTTACTCAATAAAATGGTTGGCTTATAGTACTGACGGTTTTGCCTAAAGCATTTACAAACAAATAATATTTATATCAAATGTATTGCAATGAAAAGTATGTGGCAGATTATATTAAAAGTGTGATTAAAACTTTAACGGTCATTATTCAAATTTAATAGGCATAATTTCAAAAATAACCCTACCCAAAAATAGGTCAAAAATGTTTCTTCACTGATCTTATTTTTCACATACCGCTTTTGTAAATAATTGCTTACCAAATCAATAATACTTGTTTAAATTAAAATTCAACATGTACTGTTTTTAATATATAATACTTAGTAGATAGCACATACGTCATTAGAAATAAGACATAAAAATATCATATTTTAGGTAGAAACAATCAATTACCCAGTTTGGAAAGTCCCATTTCCATCGTTGACAATTTGTGATGTAAATAAAGTGCACAAATCAAAAATAACGAAAATAAAAGACATTTTGTAAGATCATTTTTTTCATATGTTATTCAAATTCAATATCATCATAAAAGTAATGTAAATTTGAACAATATTTGTTTTCACAGGTTAACGCACAACTTAACCGAAGAATACATTATGAGCTTTTTTGGTTCATTGGTAAATCTAGTTCAGCCAAGCAACTTAAAAGTAACATACGAAGACGTATTCGAGATTTTAAAAATATATTCTTACACGATTGAAACAATTATGCTCGAGGTACGTATAATATGCTTTCTTAACAATACTTATGACAATTAAACGTAATTTCATGGAAATATATTATATATACATCACTAACTTTCTTTCGAATTCTTTTTGATGCCTGTGTGGTCGAGTGGTCAAAGTCGTTGGCCCGGGTTCGAATCCCGGTACGGACAGTTTTATAAATTGATTTTTCAATCGATTTATGAATTTCTGTTCGAAGGCATGGATGTATGTGATGTCTCGAATTCCCCCCTTCCACCTATCCTATCTTATGAAAGGGGCGTATCGAGAGCGATTAGCTAACCACTAGTCCTGTCCTAGCCCTATCCTCACATTCTTACTCTTTGGAAAAAGAGAGGTTGAGCAACTGAGTAACAAGCAGTTCTCGTAGAAACACATCTGTTGAGATAAACTCTATAAGGAATCCATATGCTCCGCATTGGGAGCGGACATCGTAAAAAAAAAAATCTTTTAGATAATATTATGAAATTACATGATATCGGAAAATTATTGCAGGTGGTCCAACGATGTGATGAAATGATTCAGAAATGCATATGGTCTGCGGAAGAAGTAGAGTGCGTGGATTTATTTAAAACAATTAAAACGGACGAAGGTTTTTGTTGTTCGTTCAACTACTTTCACTCAAATGAAACATTTGACAGGTAAAACTACACCAAATGTACAATACATATTTACAACCGACCAAACGAAAAATGTAACCATCCGTTACTTTATAATAATGGTTTGTCTCATAAGTCTTTCCGGATATTTAATACATAATATTTAATTGCTTTTTTCTTTCAAAACTTAAGCTATTTTTTAGTATTCTTTTAGTATAGACGTGAGGAACCTGCGGTCTTTTGGCTACTCTGGTGCGGCCTTCTGGCCAATTCTGTAATTCTGTAAATGTATGTAAATTCGTAAATTCCTGACATATTCTGACCGTAAATTCCTGTTTCTGGCCAAAGATTCCCTAGTCAATGTTTACTGCGGCCTTATGTCGAATCAGAAAAATGAATGCGGCATTCAGAGAATAAAATGTTCCCCACCCCTGTTTAAGTATAAAGTGACAACACGTTTTTTGGTTTGCTTTACGGTTAAATGATTAGTAGTTTTTTTCTTTTGTACCTCATAAAAACAACGGGAAGTGGGATAATGTCCAAATATGGACACAAAGGAATTATGGATTTTGATAATATGTGCAATAGACAAATGGTACAGTGAAATTTAGTGTTGTTGGCCTCAAGTGACTGAAATTGAAGATATTAGTGTTAATATCAAAGCATTTTCATAATAAAAGGTGCTAAAGGTTTTTCAAAGATTAATCAGATATGCATCCAAAAATAGTTCACATTTATTTAGGAACGTTGGAAAATCTTTTATATTGCCCAAAATACGCAAAGACCTATGAGACAATCCACAATTATAACACAGTTCCATTTTGAATGCCAAATTGTACTGTATTAACATTTCCGACAACAAATTTTGTTGACTTCTATTTTTTAAACGTGGAAATAATTCTTTTTAGCTTATTAACATTTTGTTAGACGGACAGCGTTGGGTTGTTGTCTTTAAGCAAGCCATAAAATGCACATTGAATCATCAACCGATTTCTGTTGCAGGCGTGTGATCACATTGCAGAACATTATTTACAAACGTTTTGTACTAGATTCTTAGATGCTTAACATAAACCAGGTGGCTTAAAAAAAATTCAAACCCAACCTTAAGTTTTACCCGGTAATTTTGGCTTAATTAAGAAAAAAAATCAATAAGATTAACAAAGATAGGGCATGAGTAAAAATTTCAATATAAATTAACCTATGAATTTATTATTCTTTTTTTGATTCGTGATTTTGATCAGTTTTTCTCAAATATTTTATGGAAAAATGAATTTTCTGGCGTATTAGAAATCACAGTTTAATTTTTTTAGATAGTTCATTATAACTTTGTTCTTCTTTCAGTCCTGAGATATATCTTCGACCAGAGACTTACAAAAATGATTCAATTTTCTCCGCTGGAGCTGGTATCCACACTGGATTAAAAGTCATTATTCGAGTACAAGAAAATGAATACGTAGCGGCATCAAGGGCTGTACCTTCTGTATTGGTAACGGTTTCAAAATACTCACAAAATAAATTAATAATAATAATTCATTAAGTATAAAGTGAATATGTTTGTTTTATTTCAGGTGTTGGTACACGATAATACCGACTTTCCAGAAATGACAATTTTGTCAACAGTAGTACAAAGCGGAGAACAGGTACAGATTCCAGTCGATCCGTCCATCATTGATACAACCGATGATGTGAAATCGTTACACTACAAAAAAAGAAAGTGCTATTTTGACGAAGAGGTAAGATTTTTTTATATTTCGCAACACTTGTACAATTTTTTTGGTGGGTTTATTTCCAATGCTTATTATAACTTATTATTCTAGGCATTCCTGACAATAGGAGACTATGGATATGAAAATTGTATAATCGAATGCAGATTGGATACGATTCTTAACGTTTGTGGATGTATCCCATTTTACTTTAACGTGAAATATTATAAATGTGAGTAATTTATAATATATTTATAATATACTCAAACTAAATAGTGGGCATAATTAATTTAGTTCATTATCTAAGCCAGGGTTTCCCAAACTATGTTCCGCGGAACACTGGTGTTCCACAAAGCTTGAATAGGTGTTCCGCGAACACCCACATAACTTCAAAACCTCTCTTTTTCAATATTTCCGCAAACTTACGATTATTATGATTCCTTGGTTCGCAATCCATTTTCCGTGACAGTAAAGGCAACATGCTTAATTCAGTGAATATAAAAATCTGACTGATTTTATTAGTGATTCTGATTTGAATTTCATTCAAATATTTCTTTGCAAGTTTATCATAAGAATCCCCCAATGTGTCAAAACAAATATTATTGTTTTACTACCGTTTTATACAAACTATTTATGCGAAGCATGCTGCAACGAGATCAAAGTGCAGGAACAGACTCGATGCGTTTTATTAACATATTTTTTTTTGTTATAAGCCAAGTGTTCCGTTAAAATTTCCGGATTTCCAAAGTGTTCTATTGCATAAAAAGTTTGGGAAACCCTGATCTAAGCTATGCCAATAATATCACATACAGTATATTTTCATGACACGTACAACCATGTACAATGTACACGTACAACCACGTACATGTGAAAATTTACTCACAATATGCAAGAATCTTTAAAAGTAGTTGAACCCTATTTACGATCACTGTGGATAAACCCATCTTCAATTCAGCATAATTTTATTAGTGGTTTATAAAGTATTTGTAACCTGTTAAATTAAAGGATGAGTGTAGCGTTCTACAGTGACATCTAAAATTAGCACCAATAATTAAATTACTTATTTACCAACATTCGTGTAATTTATGGAATTTAGCTTAAAGTGTTTTAAAAACATCATAGTTAAGTTAGGCATTCGTTATTAAGTAATTTAATATTTTGTCTTATTTATAAGTGTCGCTGTAGACCGCTACACTTGCTGAAACCTTTTCTACGATTTACATTCATATTTATTATAGAAAGAATTTTAGCTCATTTTTTTAATAAACACTTATTCGCTGCTATTTTTACATAAATTGTAATTCACTTTAATATAATAATTTATTTAATATTTTCCATTTTTTTCAGATCGAAGTAATAAACGGTTTTGTGATTTATCTGACGGATTTTGCTTAAAAGAAAATGCCCGTAAGTTGGACCGCTTTACTGTTCATTTTTTTTATTACTTTTTGATTCATGAAAATGTTTAGTTGTTGCTACATTTAAAAAAAAACTTTCTGAGAATACAATTTTGGTTTGAAAAAATTCACAGAACTACTCTACTCTCTTCGCACTTCTGAGACAAATGAAAATAATTCTCAAATAGGGATGCAATGCGACTGCCTTCCAACGTGTGATGTTAATTGGTATACTTATACAACAGATGTTGGCCAAATGATTGACAGGTATCTATTTATGAGTAACCCCTATCAAATCAACTGACTGCATTGGCTTTGATCATAATTATTATATTAGGGGGATAAATTTCCTTGGATCTGAGTTTGGTATACCCCTGTTAATTTTTAATATAAATAATAGGTACACAATAAATGTAGATACATTTAAATGCTGATTGATAAATGAACTTTTAAGTATTAACCATCTACCTGGTGCCTGCCAAACTGTGTGCCGTAAGCAGTCTCAGGTGTGCCGAGGAAGAAGAAGCTTAAAAAATGTTAATTTTTAATATTGCCTCTTCATTTAATTTTTCTTCAATTTTGAATAAATTCAACATCTAGATCAGTAGAAGGGAACCTGCGGCCTTTTGAATTGATCAAAATATTCACATTGATCAAAAAATTATACGCAAGCGCTTGAAAAAAGAGCGTAATGAACCCATTATATGCTCAACAGTCGAAAAAAGGGGGGGTGTCAAAGTTTTCTTTTCTGCGGCCTTATGTTGAATCAGATAAATTAATGTGGCCTTTCAAAATTAAAAGGTTCCCCGCCCCTGATCTAGATATTCAAATAAATATTTGTCACGTTCGTAATTGGTGGTCGACGAGACACATTTTCCATATTTTTTTTCATAATAAACATTTCTTTTTTTAAAACACCTTTATATGGTGTGCCGCGAAACAAATCCCATTTACTAGTATGCCGTGAAGTAAAAAAGTTTGACAGACACTGATCTGCCGCTATATTTTTATTTTTATTTTTTTGTCAAACTATTATCATTTTTAAGACAAAGTAAGTTTTACATCGTTCATTTTTATTTTCTAGTGACGGCCAAGACGCGAAGGAATTGATTATGATAAATGTTTATAATAGTGAGTTTAGCTGTATCAAATATAAACAAAGCAATATTCTAACTTGGGATGGATTGTTTGGTAAGTTTAGTAAGGCCTTTTTCAAAGCGACCATATAGTGATTCAACATTTTAATTAACATTATTTTTGTATTAAAGCACCTTTTTTTAGTTTCATGTTTATAAATGAATGAAAATATCATGTTGTAATCATATATATGTCTGCTGTGGCTCAGTTGGTAAGAGCTTGTTCTACCGATCACGCAGGTCTGGGTTCGATACCCGGTCAGATCACAGTGAATTTGAGAATTATTCAATTCTAAGTTGTGATCGAAGACTGGGTGTTTGTGATGTCAATTCACATCATTTCCTCTCCACCAATCCTTCTGATCCTTTAATAACTGGGCGTAGAATAGCGATTAGCCAACCACTAGTCCTGTTCTAGCCTTATCCTTCTTTCCCTACTCACTTTGAAAAAAGTAAGGTTGAGCGACTGAGTAACAAACAGTTCTCGTAGAAAAAAACTTCTGTTAAGACTCCTCCATTAGGAGGCCATATGCTTCACATTAGGAGCGGACATGGATTTAAAAGATAAAAATAAAATCATATATATGTATGTATCTATGCTTCGTAAAATGCTTATATCACGGTATATTATGAGCGAATTTTAGTCTATCAGTATGTTTTTTTTATATTCCAGCATCATTTGGAGGAATTTTCGGATTATGCCTGGGTGGATCACTCTTGAGTTTTGTAGAATTCATTTACCATTATACAATAAGGCTGTATTTATCATTTAATAATCATTTCCAAAATCGTGAAGTTAAAAATACATTGACTGGGAAAAATACATCTGCAAGTTTAATGAAAGTTCTGAAGCATACACGTGGAATCAAAGATTTGCTCAAGGAAAAGAACATCACGGGGAAAATTAAACATCGAAATTGTAATACAATCAATATACAACCAAGAACGATTCACAATCGTATTTTTGTTATCACCAATGTCGAAAAGCCTATTAAATAATTTTGAAGTGTGTTGTTTTATTAAATGTTCTATAGAAAATGAAAGTGAGAAAAGACGATAAACTTTTAAAATACATAATTATTTTACCTACATAATCGAATAAAACCATATTTAAATGCAAGACATCTAGCGTAAATCATAAAAAGCTTTTTGGTGGAAAAATGTTTATATATTTTCTTTATTTCACAGATGGGAGTACACGGATTAAATTTGTGTTATGATTTTATTTTATTAATGGTAAAGTAGTGGACTGTTGTACATTACATATATTGAAATGCGAATGATGACTGAGAATTTTTAGTGGAAAGAATATGTGGCTAAATATAATTTATTAGCTAGTATAATTTAATAAGCTATTGGACTTGACTGGCATAGTACGGAAAGATGAACGGATATCTACTCGCTATCATACAATAGAAGACGACAGTGGCGTAGCAAGGGGTCCTGCCTCCTGGGCGGTGTTTAAATTTGCCGCCTACAAACGTCACTTCTCCTCATTTTTTAAGCTTTGAAGAGTGAGATTATAATACCTACTGATGACTTATTTTTTATATACACATAGATTTAATTTCTCGAAAAATATGGTTTTTTGAATATTTTTTGCCATTTAGAAATGTTATATTTTTAATGAATATTATAGAATGCAGGTATGAATGTTTTTTAATTATCTCAAAAATAAATATTGGTCAATCGTCTACTTATTTAATTTAACTTATAATTACATAAAAATGCGTAATTATAACCATTATCATAAGTATTTATTTTACATGTTAACGAATAAAAAGTAATATGTTAATTCAGAACTAGAGATACGAGATTGTATAGCATTTGGCAAAAAATAATGTTAACAACTTATTTTCCTTGCTTTTCTCTTCGTAAAATCGACAGTAACATTATATTTTTTTTTTATCTACCAGTTGGTGTATTATTAAAAGTATTGCAAGATTTTTTAAATAGCAAAATGGCTCTTCGTCTGGTCTTAAATAGTTTTAATCAATGTTAACTTAGAAAACTTCTTTCACAGCTACAAACGATAACAGCAGTTATAATGAAAATTTATTGTAGTTTGACAATATTTAGAACACTGTAATAAAGGAATCATGTATTTATATTTTTCAGAGGTTTTGGCTTTTATTTCACATTTTTGCCTGCTTAGCTGCTTAGCAGGAAAAGCAAAAAAAAAAATTCTAAGATGCCACCCCCAAAGAAGCTCATTTGTCAGTGAGTGTTACAGAGCACATATTATCGGAAGAAAGCATAGTAAATAGAGTACAGATTGGTTTGTATACATATATGTGTTTTTCTTTTTACTTTAAAAATTGACTTTTCATTTTCGAAAATGCCGCCCACGGGTGACATTTCTTCTTGCTACGCCACTGGAAGACGGACTCAAGAGAGGCATAGAGACAGTGCCACCTGTCACTTGGTCAATATGCTTGATGTGAACTATGTAGAGATAGAGAGAAATCAATCAAACTGTAGCTGTGTCTGTGTGTGTATGCTGCGACAGTGAAATCAAGACAAATTTATTTATTAATACGTAATAATAGTGAGAAAGCAATACAATATTTTTAACTCATTCTTTATTTTTATCTTTTTTATTTGAACACTGAATAATAGTGACGTTTTTTAATTTGATGAAAAATAATTACAGTTAAAGTTTACACGATAAACTTATTACAAACGGGCTACCGATTAAAATTAAAATAATATACCCCACTTAATATGGCTATATTACATGAGGCGATAACCCTAAAGACCTCTTGGTTATCAATCAACTCTGAAGCCTTTTATTAACCTTTTTCGTAATACGTCATGGCACAATGAAAGGCAAAACCTTGCCACACCTACTCGAAACTAATTTACTCGAGGGAAGCAAAAAAATAAAACTTTATCATTGCTAACAGGACATCTGTCTCAAAGCACCTTTATCTCTAAATGTGCTAAATTTGCTTCGACATCTGTCTCTTTATAAAATACGTTTGAGGTTATATCTCTTTAGTCTGAGCCTCTTTTCGTAAATTTATTTTCCAAAAAAAAAATACAATCATCTTTTGGAGTATCATACATGAGTTCGTCAAGATTATCTCTTTTGAATACGGCTGTGTAAATTGCTTCGCTCTCACGACCTTTTCATACAGAAAGAAGACAAAATATTTTTTATTAAAAATTGGCATCGAAAACTTAACTTGGTAATTATTAAAGAATTTTGTGTATCAATCAGTAATCACCTACAATCAGAATTTGTCAAGGATTTTTTTCCTTTTTGTAGAAATTCGACTGTTCAGAATAAATACAAAAAAATACGAATTTGTTGCTATGCACTTGTTTACAGAGAAATCTCTTTCAACCAATGGATTTGGGGTGTAATAGAAACATTCGAAAACAAATGCTTCGACGATTATTGCCGAGTAGACGAAAATAATGAAGAAGCAACTTCCGTAAGAAAATTAGTTTAAAAAACAATTTGCTACATGACAGCACAGAGTTTGAATTCTTTAGATGTGACAATGAAATCACCATAGTAAGTTCCAGTAACGCATAAGAAAGCGGCTTAGGACATATTACGGAAGTAATAGCACAAATTCGAGTAAGTGCTGAATGTTACGAAGAAGGTGCCACCGAATGGCCAAATTTCGATGCGAAAGTTCTTGAATTCCAAATATTGAATGATGAAGAAACAATAAAGGAAATATGTGCCTTAGTTGAAAACGGTCAAGAAAACGAAAAATAGATTTGCGACGGGAGAGTATCGGTTCTACACACTCTGAAACCCCATGTGGATAGAAGTGTCCCCCAGACACAAGAAGAGACAGTTTATGTGTCTTAAAATTGTTAGCAATTTGATAGCTTCAAAAAGAACAGCTAAAATTAGGCAGCTATCAATACTTGAAATTTAAAAAAAATATATGTATTCTTACCGGCATGCTGTATTCTGTATTTATTATAATTATTATTATTATTTGGATTTTAAGTTATCTGGACTATCTTCACCTTCAATTCCTGCAGATAATCGAGGATCAGTTATATTTTACATATTGTAATCCTTGAGCTGACGGAAACTTTGATAATACATACAGCTCTTTGCTAAAAATACACGCAGAAAATGATTGCTTAACCCAGTGGAGGGGAACCCGAGGCTTTTTGACTTGATATAAAATATTCACTTTGACCAAAAAATTATACGCAAGTGTTTGTAAAAAAGCGGAATCAATTCAGTCAGTTCAAGTTCATCCGTGCACTTGAACGCCTGAAGATGCCGAAAGGCGAAACCCGGGTCGTTAGCGACTAAATTTGTGGGAGTGTACATAATTTGAACGATTCAAATGTAATCAAGCCACTATATGTTCAACAGTCGAAAAAAATAGGAGGGGTGTCAACGTTTTCTTTACTGCGGCCTTATGTTGAATCAGATAAATGAATGTGGCCTTTAGAACTGAAAAGATTCCCACCCCTGGCTTAACCTGTACTCACGGGAGAGACCAAAGATGTTAAGAAGCATAAATTTTGAAGATAACCTTTGTTAGTTTAGGTAGACAAAAATATTTAAAATTAAAAAATAAAAAATAAATATTTTTTTATTTTGTTAATATATTATTTTTCGTTAGATTTTTAATCAAAATTCTTTGAAATTAATTAGCAACAAACATTTACATACACTAACTCAACTTTCATATGTGTCAATTTAAAATAAGTCGTGTAATTTCAGTTTGAAGCCTTGAAGCTAAAAAAAGATAAAAGAGGTTTTGTAAAATGGTAACAGTATCAAATTTTAGCCATTAGTGTTATGAGAAAGACATTTTTATTTAAGAATATAATTTTACTATAATAAGGAATAATAAAATTGTAAACATAATTAATATACAGGGATCAAAGAAAGTATATTCAACAAAAAATCTTTATTTCATGATATTAGAGGTACTTCAACAGCTAAGTGGAAATAATAGTAAGTATGAAAGCGTAAAAACAACACTCAATTTGTATCGAGAATAAGACGGTGGTGTTTTTGGGATAAACGATTTATTGGACACTTGTCATGTGTCTATAAAATTGATTTTTCTATAAATTTTGACACATATATAAATCGCAATCGAGAGATGAACGGAAAATCTTTCTCTTGTCATTTTCCAGTTCAGAAATAATATTGAACTAGACGTAAACATTTCGTGGAATAGATGGACAATCCATTTAACAGAACAATACATATAAACATAAACAAATCAATCGTGTTTATCAATATGATCAGTAAATTAACACGACGCAAAGGTTGTATAAACACTGATCAATATTATTATGTTCAAATTCGCTCAAACACGAATAGCAAATAAGAGATGTTTGTGACAAATAAGACTTTGATGATATAGCAAAGGGAAACACCACATCTCCCCTTCACATTCTTACTAACTACGCACCTATTTATTGCTTTGATAACAGAATGTTTCAAAAACAAGTACAACACTATATTGTGCGGATGCCCGCAATAATATCAGCTATCTTCATTTAGTGTGCTTATCTCTATTGTCAAATAGTTGTTATCAAAATTACATAAATGTTGTTGATAGTTTTTTTATCGATTTTAATTTTAACGAAATACATATAGCAACACATAATCATATGTAGATTACTAAAGATCCATCAAACATTAAATTACATTTCTAATCATCGTATATTCTTTCGTAATGACATCATATCATAATTAAACAGTCGGGTTACGGTTACGGGTTTGAGTCCCAATATGAACAGCATTTTTTCGATCGATTTTCTGTTCGAATGCTTGGGTATTTGTGATGTCTGAAAATTCCATCCCATCCTTTCCGATCCTTTAATAGCGATTAGTTAATCACTAGTCCCGTAGAAGCCTTATCCTTATATCCCTACTATTTTTTATGATAGGTTGATCGAATGAGTAACAAACAGTTCTCGTAGAAAAACTTCTGGTGAGATACTTCCGTTAAAAGACCATATGCTCCAGATTAAAAAAAAAATCCAGGTTAACTCAAAAAGAAAAAGTAAATTATAGTTTGCTAGCAAAAGAAAAGAATTGTAAGGCATCAAAAATGTATTTTGAATATCAACAATAAAAATGGAAAAAGGTAAGCCTTTGAGGAACGCCAAAAATGTAGGACAAACTACTTCCGATGTATACTTACAATTCTGAAATCAACGTTTACTTAAATAAATATGATATAGGGAAAAAATGATTAGGACTATTTTACAACTGACTTATTTTAATAAATATATTGATAAAGATATATATTTCAACATTTACTGCAATCGTAAATTCAATGATTGAATGATTGAAAAAACTTTTAATTAAGATTTTAAAAATAGTTATATTAAGTCTGAATAGTCACCGTAATGGCAAAACTTGGTGAGTAACGCAATTAACAAAAATAAATTAAGTGCACATAGATTGTTGAATATCAATAGCTATTTTGCAATAACTCAGTAGGTGCATTTATTCTTCCAGATTAAAAACAGCAAAATATTGTATCGGTAATTATTATCAATGCAGTTTTCTATTAATTTCTAACTTTATTTTATATCAGTTTTTGAAATTATAATAATTATCAATATAAAGAAACCTCAAATTTTCAACTGCAATTTATTCAGACCTGTCAATTTGTCAACTTCTGGAGTACTTTGAAGACATGATACTTAAGTAAGCGCAACTCGTGCCATACTTAGTTTAATAAATAAAAAAAAGGAATAACAAAGTATCAGCAGCGGTGGGCTGCCAATACGTTTACAAATGGCTCGCCTGTTCTCAAAGCGATTTTCGGTGTCCTGGGGAAGGAGTGATTTTTTTTATCACTCCTATTCAATTATATGTAATACTTAAATAAGCAATCGATTGTTACCTAATACACCTGAAATATGACAAAATGTGCAATTTATCGTAAAATTATCAATGTAAATGGCTAAAAAGGTACTATTATGTATACTAAAGCTGTCTTAGATAATTTCTAAGTTAGAAATTGCAAATATATACTAATTTTATCTGAGAATATTGTTTTCTTTTATATTAACAAGGGGCTCACCGGCCTTAGTAAAATTTAACAAGGAGCTCGCGCATGCCCCTTAGAGCTCTCTCCAGCCCACCCTTGAGTATCAGATATGTATTTTGTAGTATATTTTTACTTAGCTTCTATCAATTGGAAGTCTTGAATATTATGCATACGTTACTGAATTACGTGAAATCTGCATGTAACATTATTTAAAAAACATAATAATTTTAATGATCTACCTAATATTTTATCTTGAGATACAAAACTTTTACGCAAGAATTCTGAATGTTTATTATAGATATAATACATTTAAACGAAATTTAAAATAAGGCAATGAAATAGCACACGTCGAAGTTTCACTTGGCGTAAAACAATATGTAATCCATCAAAACACTTAGGTCTCATGTATATTCACGAGGCATTGTGTTTTATTTTTAGTAATCAAGAATATTCTAAATTTATTATTCGATTTATGTTTCTAAAAATGTTTGCCTCGGTGTGCTTAGTTAAATGGTGAATGTTTGTTGAATTATATGGGTACAAAGCATGGCGTATTTATTAAGAAAGACATTTTAAATTGGATAATTACATTTCGGACCTTTTGAAACACCATGTTGACTTAACGAAGCCGCCGCGGCGCCAGGCGTCGTAAAACCAGTACGAATCGAGGCGTCGGATAATATTGGTCACCATTACGAGCGTACGCAGAATTTTGGGTCCAACAGGGAATAAACGTGAATAAAGTCCTCTCACGTTTCCCATTTTACAAAATCACAATCATCAGTCTGCAAAATAATTTATTTTACTTCTTTTCTCATTGAAAGTCTTCAATAATTCGTGTACAACAGATTTGATTTCTTTTGCGTTTAAGCCACGTGAACGCTTTTCATATTTACATTAAAAATAAAAATGTTACTTGGTCTTTAGTTGATTTTTCAGAACGCACTTTCCAACTGTGATTTTATAGCCTATATTTCAATTATTACTTCAAAGTTTTTTGTATATTCTTTTTTATTTCAGCATTTTTTTATTTAAATCATGATCATATTTCAAATGTTTTTCATTGAATATTGTTACGTTAACAGAACTCTGCAGTTTTACAAAAGCTTTGATCGTTATAAACATGAAAAAAAAACTCGTTTTGAATATCTATTTTACATGTTATGTAATTATTTTTCCTCTTTCAAACAAAACACATCTGCAACAAAATTAAAATAACATAATTGATTGAATACAATGAGAGAGTATATTTTGACGAAAAAGCAAACTATTGAATTTAAAACAATACTATCCTGAATAAATAATAGTTACACATTCAATTTACAAATATTGTAGAATGATTGATAATAAGTTTTTTGATGAGCATTTTTATAACTATTATGAGCGGTAGATGCGTTCCACGAAACATCGCATAAAAAAATCGCACAAAAAAAGACATGACTTCCATACAAAAAGTGGGGATGCGTTTCATGAATTTTAAAATCCGCATAACTTTGAAACAGCGAGTCAAAATACACCCAAAATCGCTTAAAAAAACTTGACTTCCATAGAAAAGGTGGGAATACGTTACATGTATTTTAAAATCCGCATAACTTTGAAACAGCGAGTTAAAATATACACTAAATCTCAAAGTATAGAAAAATTAGGGGGAAAAACTTGCGTAAAAATATTAAAAAATATTAGTTAAAAATATTCAGTCACTGCATGACAATTCTAAGTGTGTTTTATAGTATGTGGTTCTAAATCACTCTTTTTCGGAAGAAATAGTCTGTGCATCAATTTCATAAAACTATGGTTTTTTTCTAACAATGAAATTAGTGATCAGAGTTTGTTCAGCTTTTCTTTTTCGATAATTAATTGGTTATGCAGTTTGCTATACGTATAAATATTTCTTTTAGCTATCGTTGCAACTTGAATGTGCGTTCAGAATTTGAATCATTTAGAATGGAATGATCTTCTAATTTACTGAAAAGTTGGAGACCTTCTTGAATTATTTTCGCAATGAAGGAACTAGAATTTCTTCCAGTTCGTCATCGTTTTCTGTTTTTTTTGTCAATAGTTAAAGTTAAATTAATGAAATCATTGTCACTTTATAGCATTATCCGTAAGTAATTCGTCGATATAATTTTCGCTAAAGGTGTCAAACCTTTATCCGTCAAGTTCATGTGCTAAAGTAATCATTTCAGCTGATATTACCGATGTTTCAATGGGTTCATCGACTGTAACACACCCAAGTAGGTGGACTTACTTCAGCGATGGCAGATGCAACATGATTTAAACAGTCCAAAATCGTATTTTTTTTCCAAATGTCGGTTGTGTTTATGAGGCATTCTCTATTCTATCCAAAAAAAACGATACATGCTCTCGATGTAATATTTAACATTTTTATATATCGTAAAATATAGTATATTTTTTAAAAAATTGCATTTCACAAAAACCATATAACTTCGAAATCGCACATAACACTTATGTGTTATTATACCATAATATATTATATTATACTGTTGTTCTATCTTGGAACTTTTAATTCAATAAAGAAATCATTTCATTCGTTGAAGTGGTACTCGTAGTGTTAGGTCTATGATAAATTCAAAACTTAAATGCCACGAAAGGCAAACTATTAAGAACATACTAAAATTAATTTCCTGGTTGTTTTTAATGTCACGGAACTTGCGCAAAACTTCATAGACTTGGCAATGAAGGAAGTTTGTAGCAGCAGAATGCAGCGGTATTATTGCAGACATTTTATGAATTATGTTGTACTATTATATTGTGGCAGCATGGTAGAAATTTAATTTAATTTTATATTTTATAAAAACAAATTTCTACAAAGTTAGCACTGTAATTTTATTTTTTTATGTGGAGATTATACCACAAAAAATAATATATATATAAATATTTATTTTATCTAGATTCAAGTGACGTATATGTATGAATAATATAATAAGCTATGAAGAATATTTGAACTCGATAGTATCAAATTGTTCTTAGTAGCATTTTAAAGAAATCATAATATTACTCGCTGTTATGAAGAAAAACCACAAACCTGCCATCAATAAAATTCATGATAACTTGTGAAAAAACCAAAATTAGAATCAGGGTTTCATAATAATTCACTTTTTTGTATGGGTTACCTAATAGGAAATTATTTAATGCAAAGGATTCTGTACAAAGCGACATTTCAGATGTTTCTTAATTTCAACGGATGTTTGCATTTTCATTTTGTTACTGAAACATTTACCTGAAAAATCCAGTATTTAATTTCGGAGGGCAAATCGTAACAGATGTTTACGAGTGACTTTGTTATTTCCGGGTTGCTTCCTTATCTTTACATCTGGCAACGCACTCTTAATGCCAGATTTGTATTCAAATTTCGCTATTCGTTGCTATCTCGAACACTTTTATTTATTCTACCGTATAAAGATCTTCCATGCATACATTTTCTTCTTCTATATAAGTCGCAGATAAAAATAAGTATTGATTAATCCTTTCTTTTAATGTGGTCACTGTCAATAATTGATGGAAAGGCATAAGTTGATAATGCTCATCATGAGTGAAAACGGTACTGATCATAGAAAATAAAAATATAAGTACAATTAAGAGTGTTTTATTTTTAGAACTTTTTGAACCATTTAACTAAACGCACGGAGGCAAAAAAAATAGAAACTTAAATTGAATAATAAATTTAGAATATTCTTGAAAACTAAAAATAAAACACTATGCCTCGTGAGAAATGAAGTGAGCCAAGTTGTAAAACGGTATAACTTTTTCATTACTTAAGTGTTTTGGTGGATTGCATGCTTATGAGGGCGCAAGCCAAAATAGCTATCAACCGTATAGAAATAATATTTGCAGAACTAAAGTACTTTAATATTTTTTCACCTAAAAATAAGATTTAGTTATACTGTGAGTAAAAAGGTAACATCGGATGCGATAAATATATACATCATTGACAGATGTCACTAGCACGGAAGTTGCAGTACTACTATTCAGATAAAGCACACAATGTAGAAATTTTAGCTTCGTAAAGCACTTTTGAAGATTTCCATTAAAAATAATTTGTTTATTTTAGGGTATCTGATATGCTTAAATTACTCCCATGATTTATGTGCAGTTTAAAGAAAATTTTGTTTCGCGTGAGACGTTATGAAGTTTTTTTAAGATACGCAAGTCTTGAAAGCTTTTAGCATAAAACATTTATGCTTTTTTAGTATACTCACTGATGCTTAAAGTTAAAATTTCACACAACAATGATTATAGATGAGTTTATTCATAAATAATGTGCTCATTTTTCACAACAATGTTTTTTTTAGAAAACAGCTGCGTTTTTTGTAGTATGTATGTGTTATATCCAAATATATTGTAATTCAAATCTGAATTGTTCATATTTTGTATGTTTTCATACGTTTTGTTATGAATTGAGCGATTCAGGTTTCGTCTTTCAGCGACTTCATGCATTCAAGTGCACTTGAACATAAGCTTTTACCGTATATATATATATATATATATGTATCTATGTACGCTCCTTATGTGGAGCATATGGCGCCTCCTTATCTTATGCGATACCTCAATGAGGAGGCATTTTCTTCGAGAACTTCACAGTTGCTCAACCTCTCTTTTTTAAGAGAGTATAGACAGAAAAGACAGTTCTAGGAAAAGACTGGTGGTAGGGAAATCACTTTTGCAAGACCTCAATATTTAAGGATTGGAATGATTAGGGGAATTTAGGACATCAAAAACATCCATGTCTTTGAACAGAAAATCGATTAAAAAGTTGTTTGTACTGGAATTCGAGCCCGTCAGATCTGGCATGGAAGAAAACGACGTTGACCACTATGCCATAGACATGTCATAAAAAATAAAAATTATCACCGATTTATTTTTTTGTTTGATCGTTTTTATTCCTAGACTTTTCTAACATTTTCACTTTATTTTTATTTATATGATTGGTTTCAATTCGATGTATGTTCAAAAAATAGAGAAAAGCTAATTGAAGAATTCGTCTATTTGAGAATATTATTTTGAAATGATTCATACCACATTTATAACAGCTCCAAAGTTTTGATTGCATACAATGTTGTTTATTTGAATGCAAGATCCAATTTCATGAATGGTTCTTTGCTACTGTTTTACATGCCATTGCTTGGGATTTCAAATAGAAATATGGATCACATTATTATTTGATACACAGCTATGAAATTGTATCGGTTAAAATAAAGATGAGTAGAAAGAATATAAATAAATTGTATTTGAACACATTTAGTTTAAGTGGTGAGCTTCAAAATAAACCTGGTAAAATAATGTAACGTATACAGCTTACTTCAAAGGCGGAGCTCGGAGCTGGAGCAACGGCATTTTGCCCGGAGCAGGAGCGGAGCGAAGCACGACAAATTCGTAGGGCTCCGTGCTCCAAAAATATTTTAAAAATTATTTTTCTTATAATTGTATCGTTATCAAATAATAAATAACACATTTAGCTAGACTGCGATTTTCCTGCTTTATTTTTTAAATACATTTAAAATCAAATCTAATCCAAGGGTAAATATTTTTCCAATATTTTAATCGTATTATTTGTGTTACATTCTTTCAACCTTTTGACATTTTTCAATTAAAATAACGTTAATTAATTTTCAATGTTAACCTTCTGAAAACGTTTTGTTTAACTAATTGGTTTGCTGAAACGGTCGGTACTATTGCTGACTGGAAATGAGAATATGTTTGAAATTATTCAATAATTAATGTTTGCTTATTATTATTATGAAAACATCGTTAAAAAAATATGTTTTGTTGCTAATATTCAACAATGCCGTGAAAAATATTGTTTTTAAAGGTTCATTTATATATTTTTAATCAAATAATTCTAGGAAACAAATTTAATATATTGTTTTGTCATCTGATGAAAACATTGTTAAGAAAATTTCGATTTACATATCTAATATGCCACTTTTGACGACCTTTAAGGTTGTAGCACACCACCATAAATGAAAACAATATGAAAATAAACTGTTCCTGAAAATTTGGATAATATATTATTACCAAAAAGCAATTACTAACAGAAAATGGATATGATAATCAAATTTAAATAAAACTGTAGTTTTTGTTTCTGTGACTATAATTATAAAGCACCGTAAGATTTAAACCTTTTTTTCATTGATTTCATCAATTGATATGTGAAACAAAACTGTATGTTTCAATATTTGACAAGAACAGTTTTTGAGCAATCGCTCCTTTTAGCAGAGTAATAGTAAGTGTAATAATCGTAATAATAATTGTGTAGTTAAGGAAATCGTCATTTATTTTCTTTGTGAGCCATTTGTATCATTATGAAAACAGGTCACTACCATAACATTCCACGTTCTTATAGCGTAAGAAAACCAATTGAAACAAAAAAATGCAAATTTTACAAAATGTATCTGGTGTTTTTTTTTAATTGCAACACTTTTCCCAGCGACAGGCATATTGTCAATTGACAACTAATTTGTGTAAAGCTTGATTTTTCATTTCACCATTACTAGACTCAGGCTGGAACAACGCTTGCAAATTTTGCAGATTTATTTTGAAAATTGTAGTTTATTTTCGAAACATTTTTGAAATTTGAAAAAAAAACAAAATTTCTTTTAGGCTCATTTTTGGTTGAAAGGTTTAATTAAGTCAATAAGCAACATAACCGCATTTAAAGTAAAGAAACTTTACATGCCATTATCGAGATGCCGTTACATCCACAAAATTATACAGTGTGCTTTATGGGTTGATAAAATCTTTAATCCATACTTTAAAAAAATATGTCATTCAGAACGTTATAGTCAATGAAAAGCGCTATATTTTGATTGATGCTTTCCAAATTATGCCAATTAAATGGAATTCATGTGGAAAGCTTTAATTTCTAAATGATGGCGCAACAAAGGGCAAACAGTTTCTCGCAATGGTCCTGTGAATTGGCCTCCAAGATTATGTGATTTAACACTTGGCTATTTTATGTGGAGATATATGATATGGCTACGTCTACTCTGATAAATCAACAATCGCAGCTTCAGATGTAGAGTAGACAGCCAAATGTAGACGAAAGTTTACCTTCCAAAATGCGTTTTCTTCGAGCCAAAGGCGGTGCTCACATGTACGATATCATATTTTAACACAAATAGCATCTTTCATATAAAAAAAAATTCATGGCCACTACGACGATGTTTTTGTATTTTGTTTAATTTTTATGTTTTATACCTCTAAAAACACCCTATATTTAATTTCACCGCTGCACTGAAATTTTATTGGAAGTAGTTACTATAGAAACGTATAGAAATCTTTGGAATCAGAATTTTACTAAAGCTTTTTAAGCCATACACAAACCCACCAACACGTTCAGCTTATTACGATGAATATACTATTAAAATAACATATTTCGATACATCAGAATGACCACGTAATAAGAGGTTTGATAAACACAGTTTTGTATTTATTCGGCTATTCTTTTACGAAAAATATTATTTTTAATATTGTAACAAAATTGACCACTTTACTACACCACTGATTGTAGAATAACATTTTGTTGGAAAAACGAAATTATCAATTTTACTCTAAAATAACACATACACCATAAAACAACGGATATCAGAGTCGACCATTTTTGACGATTACATCTTACTTTATTGTACCTAGAATAATAAATTTAATGTTTTTAGAAAATAAATATGTTTTTATAATCGATTTTACTTAAATTTAAAGTATATGAATTTACTAAATAAGCCAACACGATGACAAAAACATGTTTTATTTCGAGATGAGCGTTAAGCTTACAGTGCTTTGAATTAAAGACAGAACATTCAACTTATTCATGTTATTATTCACCAAAAACCCAGTTCTACCTACATTTAATCAGAAATATTTTTCATGTTACTAGAGTAGATAGATCAGAAATGTTTATGCTCGAAACTGTCGGAAGTTGTAGTATTCTGTTTACGTTAGTTTTAAACAATAACTGTGAAATAGAAGTTTTTTTAATTCTTCTATTCTTAGAAATCCAAACGATTGGGAGGTTTTTTTCATTATTGTTTTTAAAAGTGTTGAAACTTTTTTTATGAACGAATATTTTGTTTGTTTGCGATTTACTTGTTTGCGACGCAAGTCATTCTTATGAATCCAAATAACCAAAATAGCTTTGCCATCAATTAATATAGTGGAACTTAATTAACATGAAATAATATTTTGTGCCAGAAAAACGACTATAACACTTTCTTCGCCATAATCAAAAAACGAATAACACCAGAAAAATCAGCATTTTTTGGAACAAAGTATTTCGGCCGTCGCGTTAGCACCAACTATATTTTTTCACTTTTCGATGTTTCACTTTTTTCTCTTTCAATAAGTAGTACAACAAAGGTGCCAACAGCCACACAAACCATGAGCATAGCTTGATATTTTTACTGTACATGTTTTTATATATCTGTTGACGAAATGAAAACTGAACAACTTTCAATTTATAATTTAATATTCAATTTTAATTTGATTAATTATTTTTGGATCAAATATCTGCAAGTACGTTGTTTGTCATTCTATTACATAACATATTTTATCCCCGTGATTTCGCATTCAACGTGTTCGGCTTCATCCTTTCAAAATCAGCCTGTCTCACAGACCTTTCCATAAATAGTCTATCAAAATTCTATATTTGGTTCGTTTCAGAAATAAAAAATATAATGAGTTGTATTTCAGATAGCTGTCTATTTTTGTATTGTTTTGTAACATCCCCTTTGCAAATATTTCATTGAAATAAACACGACTAAAATATTCATTGTCGATAAAAAGTATTTGAACAAAGTAACGGAACGGATGTTATAAATCTGAATAAACAATTATATTTAACTTACATATTTTTTCACTTTAAAGTCGTTTTGTCAGATCCGTAGCGCAAACTTCAACGTCGTTGAATTCTACGACTATTCTCGCGGGTATGAGTCCCAGTCAGTGGCGGATTATCCTATAAGCGCATGAGGCGCTCGCTTGGGGCCTCTGAATCTTAGGGGACTCAAAAATAGTTTATATTATATTACCCATATATATTTTGTTCAGATTTTTATATATTTTACATGAATTTTTTTGACGTCATTATGTTATACAAAAACAGAGCCTCTAAAATTTATTGCGCCTGGGGCCTCTCTTGAGTTTAATCCGCCACTGGTCCCAGTACGAAAAGTATTTTTTAAAATCAATTTATCGATTTCTGTTCGAATGCGTGCGTGTCTGTGATGCCTAATTATGCTTTCCCTTCTTTACAATCCTAAAATAACGGGACGTAGTGAGAGCGATAGTCAACCACTTATCCTATCTAAGCCATATCCATCTATCCCTAAATACTTCTCTCCTCAAAAAAGGAAGATTGAGCAATTGAGTCACAAAAAGTTCTCATAGAAGAAAAAATTTTTTGAAATACCTCCATTGAAAAGCCATATGCTCTACATTGGCACCGGCCATGGATTAAAAAAGTGTGATTCACTGTCAGTCTTGGAGGAAAGGCACTATTTTTTAAAAATACAACACTTGTACCAATTCCACATTTTTAGTTTAATTTGTTGAAAAATATAAAATAAATAAAAAAAATATTTAATTATGTCATGATAACTTTATTCATTCGTATCAAATTTTCATTGATTTATATTTGCAAAAACAGTGATCATGTATCATTTCGAATGTTCTTATTGTTAAAAATGGATCTATAGTGTAGATTATTAATTTATTTCTTTAATTTTATTAATTTTGGGCAGGTATTATTTATAGATTATGTAGCATAGTAATTACATTATTAATTAGATATATTTTTATTATTTTAACACACTATTGTGAAAGTAACTAAGTCATAAGAAATTTTCTTCAGACATTCTTGCCAGCAAAACTCGCTTGTTTTACTGCTGAATAAAACATATAAGTTATATTTGAAAACGTAACGGCTAGTGGTTGATTCAACATTGATTACCGACGACTGAAATAAGCAATATAACAGATATTGATTTACTTTACTTGTCATGTTTTACAAGTGAATCATTGTTTTCTTACTTTATTTAATTCTTCGAGACCTAAAACATTATTGAGGTAGAACTTCAATAAAATTCGAGTCGAAAAAATATTATGTCGTTACTAAAATTATTTCAGCAAGAGCTGGGTCCATCAGTGACTGACACTATAAAAAAAAATTGGTATATTTTCCAACGCTTTCATTTTTCTATCAAGGTTATTTATTTAGAAAAAGATTATTTTTGCTTCCTCAATCGAGTGAATAGAAAAATAAAATTGCAGCAAAAAATGCTCCATAAGCAAGCAATCTTATCAAACGAAAATATACAATAGTGCTGAAGTTGTATTTTATAAAAAATGTTCAGCTTCTATAAAAATGTGTAACAATTGGTTTATGTATGTATGTGAAAAAAAACAAAGGCAGAACTGTTCCACGCATCATGTATGGAACAGTTCTCTTTTTGATACCAGACAACTCAATTATGAAATAACTGTATATTATCAAACAATTTAACATTGTTCACAGCCTTATCTTTATTTAAATAATATAATTGATAAAATAAATACGAGTTAATACTGCATTTGTAGTTAATTATTATAATAACAAACATAATCATAAAAAACTGAATTGAAGGATGGGAAAAACTTGACTACAAGACCAACCTTGGAAATGATATTTATTCTGTAGCACACATTTTCATAACCACGTAACATATTATATATTGAAAATATTATATTTCCATTATTTTTTTATCAACAGTTTTTTTAACGGACACTAAGAATTAGATATCCAGTTTACATTATTCAAAAAATCAACATTTAAATATTAATGTATTTCAAAGTCTTTAGCTCTATGCATATTTTTTAATAATTGAAAAACCTTTGCGTCACTCCCCTTGTCATTAGATAATTAAATCTATTTATATCAGAAGAACGGTAACAGCATCGGAAACTTAATAATGAATATTTTATATGCCTTTCACGTCTTTGCTTGGTAAACCCTAATCGAAACGATTGATTGTTGTTCTAATTGACATTAATTTATTCAAAATACCTCGTATTCTCATTTTAAATGGAATCAAAATTTATGGCAATATCCGCTCTTACGTGAGATAAAACGAATGTTTTTTAAACGTGGTAGTTCTTTTACAATGCTCTTTAATACAGTTTCAAAAACGACCAAAAAGTTTTTAAAAAAATATACTACATAAGCCAATTTTATCAGTTTTTGCACGGAAAAAAATATAAGAAAAATACATACATTATCTTACCAACGAAAAAAGTATTGATACTTAAAAAGTGCGCTGAAATAAATACAGTATACAAATTTTTGCAATGTTTTGAATTATTTATATAAAACATAGTTTTTTCGTCTTCCATTGTCATGATTGGGCTAAAAAAAAGTTATTCACCGTAGAGAGTCACACAAGAAAAGAAAAGACATCAATTGTATTCATTCGATTTTAACAATTGTATTAATTGAAAAAAATACCGTTCGTTTACTTTGAAGAAAATATAGTGATTGAATATTGAAAACTCTAGCCATTTGAGTACAGAGACCGACAATGTACTAATGACTTAGCAAGCGAGTCAACCAATTTATAAATCTTTAACAAACTGGGTTGAAATTAATTTCGTTTTAACTTTCATTTAACAAAGCATCTTCAATCAAATCAGTTTATTCATTTATTTTTAGCCATGTCTGCTCCGAATTTAGAGCATGTGGCCTCCCAATGGAAGTATTCTTGAACATTCTTTATTCTTTAAATTTTTATAAAAAAATATTTTACATTACAGCTTATGATAATACGTCAAATATTTTAAAGTTGAAAAATCATAACAGATATACTCGATGAGACGTCACATGAGGTTAACTCGAGGAAAATCGACGTCACAATTTCAACAGAAGTTTTTCTACGAGAACTGTTTGCTATTAAGTTGCTCAGTCTCTTTTTTTCAAAGAGAGTAAAAAGGATAGAAGAATAGGGCAAGGCAGAAATAGCGGTTGGCTAATCACTCTCTCTACATCTCGTTATTTTAGTATTGAAATAGTGAGGGATATTTTTAGACATCACAAAACATCCATGTCTTCAAACAGAAATTGAAAAATCGAATGAAAAAGTGCTGTTCGTATTGGGTCCGTTATGGAAGTCAATGACTTTGACCACCATAGACCCGATGTATGTATAGTTTATTTAAATAAATATTGAACGTCTGCGAATTTTGTTTTGAACTTGATTTTATTTCGAATGAAAGTATACCTTATTAAATTCAATTTACTGTAAATAAGTATAATTAAACTAAAACCCATTCCACTTCAATAGAATAATTCTTTAAATTTCAATGTGGGAGAATGTTTTAAATATGTTTTTAAGTGTTTGTAATCATAGCAATTCAAATGATTATGGAAAACCTTTAATCTCTACATGCGTCTGAAAAACGCAGCATGCCATGTCTTTCAGTATACGTAATACACGAGTAACAGAACAGTTCCCTCTGAAACTCCGAACAATGCGGACGCGAGTGAATTGAGCTTTCACACAGCTTTCTCGAAACATTTGTTGAATGCACGGAATAAATATGAGTGAAGCAGTTACTTTATACGTTACACGACCAATGTAAACATTTTTCACTTTATAAACAGTATAAAAATTCTAAAGAAAGCGTTCAATGTAATGGTAAAGTTCAAAATATTAAAAAATAATATACGTGATTAGTTGCTTACAAACCGTACTGAAAGATTGACGCCGACTTTTCAGACTAAATATTTATACTTAATCAGGTGTCTTACATACATATCATAAAACGAAGATAACTTAATATATTTTTGAAACAGTTTAAAAGTACTAAAAAATAATAAATCAATAATCCAAGTAATATGTTTGTAATTCAATCATGAATAATAAAAAAAATATTTAGGTTAACTAAGTTTACCTTGAACTTTTTTTATTTTTTAAATTGTAGCATTTTTTAATAGAATTAATAACATAATCCGATTTATTTTCTTTATGCTTGCTAATTTAATAGGTGCTGTTTTTTAATGATTCGAAAGAGGTTGTAAATTTAATAGGTGGCTATATTCAAGTACATTCCTGTTTGATAAACAAACGATTATATTAAACCAATTCCTTTTTACCTTGTTTACAGATTGGCCGACTAGAAAAAAGGTCAGTCGAATTCGTTTGAAAGCTATAACAAAATATTTTGTAACGTTAATCTGTTTAATATATTGTATATTTTCAACATTTTTTCGGTGAAACATTTTTTAATATCAAGAACACTGCAGTTTTTTATAATTTTAAAACATATAAACACAGTTAATTTCTATAAATATTTTTTTCATTGGTTTATTTATTTGATTAATTTTTTAATTGTTGAGTTTTTTTCTAACGGCTGTTTGATTTAATTATACACAATTGTTATTAAAACCTAAGAGTGCACCATTATTTTTAAAATAAATGTCATTGTATATACCTTTATACATAAACGTACGTATTTGTACTGAATTCATCATAAAACATTTGAAAATATAATATGCAGGTCTATATTTAATATTATTAAATGGAGGAAACGTATTATTTTCAAATCCAATTAACCAAGAACGTAAAAATGAATTATGTCGGGGATTCCATTCCTAAGCGTAATGCCTTCCCACGTCCAATGTTCGATCCGCCCATAGTATATTTATACGAATGGAAAGATTGCTCATTATCTGATATTTAATAGTGGTTTATACAATTATCCATAAATCAAAAAAGGGTTATAAAACTGGATATAATATTCAGTTGTTCGCTTAGAATATTAAACACATTCATATTCGTGATTTCACATTTCTATAATTTAAATAATCATAGATCAAAAATTATTTTATGGAACGTTACCTTTATTAACTCGATGGTTGCCACATACGAGATATCTCGTAATTTTTTTCGTGCTCAACAGGCCAAATACGAGTTATCTCGTCAATAACTAATTAAATTAATAGTCGCAAATTATAGCCGGCCTGCTAGGTAATTACTATTAATTATTTACGGCAACGAAAAAGTTAAAAGCTATCAATTCGATAAATAAATGAGATAATAGTCGAATTTTTGTTTTATTCATTGAGAGTCCACATTCCAATAGTGTATGAAACACATTTTCTTTCTTATTTTGCAGAATACAAGTGAACATTCTCATACTGTCGAGTATTATCAATGGGCTACAGAGTAAAAATATGCTCTTGCATTTTTTATTGCTTTATATTAAATAAAATCAACCAGGGTCATCTTAATGTTATGATAAAAAGTTTTGACGTGACAATTTTTTTATAAAATTGTATAACTTCATTAATAGTCGCAATTTATTGTCAAAATAACATCTTAATTCTTAATAATCAATTAAAACTCTTTTTTTTTTACTAATATTTCAAATTCATTATAACTGGATTTTTATCGTTATAATGAGTTTTAAAAAACACTTTCAAAAGCACACAGATCCAAATAAATCATTCAATGGAATCATTCGACCATATTCGATATACATACTTACTTATTTTATAATATGATTAATCCATCACAATATGTTGCTGATAAAGGTTTATGAGGTTGAATAGGATAAATGATTACTGCTTTTTAATTAACTAAACTCAAATATATTTACACAGTTTGATAAATGAACGTATGGTATCATTATCTTTGCTGGCTTTAGTAACGTCAATAAACTTGCAACCAATTTTATTTAGCTTCCATTTTATAATAAAAAAATATTATATTTTATTACATCTGTCGATTTTTTTTCATTTGTTTAGTTATTTAATTTGCATTATTTTACTTTGCAAAAAGACTTTTTAATTATTTGCATGTAGTATTATAAAAAATGCCAATTTTCAAGTAGATTTTTGAAATTGTTTTTTTTTATGTATGCTTTTCTTTTCTCTCTCTAACTTTTTTCGTTAATACACAATTGTTTTTGTGTGATACCAAGTTATAATCTGTCACAAAAACGACTTTTGATCTCTCGTTCAGAAGCTTTGAAAAAATGATACTTGCAATGGCGTGTAAACGTTGGATTTTTAATTAAACATACATTCATCGTTACATGACAATTGACGTAGAAACAGATATTCATCTTTCGATCAGTATCGAGCAACTCAAGTTTGACAATTTTATTTATGTGATAATAGTACATTTTAGCCACACATGTTTTAAAATCAGTATTTGTGATTTTTTTCATAAGACACTATCTTTACAATTGCTAAAGTAATTCTATGCTGGGCTTTTTTTTGGTAAATCATAAATAAATCAATTCATATTTTATCATTTTTTTGTGTTTTACCTGCTTTGTTAACTAATTTAAACTTTAAAATGTAATAAGGTCAACGAAGAAAATGATCACATTTTTCCACGATTTAAATTGCAAACAGACTGACATCTTTCATCTTTCAGCAATTAAATATCTGTTATAAAGTATTTTTTACTTTTTATTATATTTTTAAAGGACTAAAACGTTGTATAAAATTTTTTCAATGTTGTTTATTTCAAAATGCGATTAATGAATGATAGTTCCCATTTATTAAATATTGAATATTTACCCATACAACACAGAATTTTTTTAAATAGCTAACATTTGTTAATTGAAGTAGATTTTTCTCAAATTTTGCATTAAAAAATATAAGCCACAAAACCATTTAACATTGTTTTTCTACAAACCTTTGATGTTCATTACTGGCCCCGAAAAGTTTCGCTTTTACCTATATTTTGAATGTTACCGATAATTTTTTTGTATAATTACGCAACACCTTTCGATGTCAAAAAACAAAAAAAACATTTCTACGGTTTCCAACTTTCGAAAAGAAATATGTCAAATATTTTTTCACTCGAATTAAACAAAAACGATTCATTAAATTGTTTCGTATCTTGACCCCGCAAAATGTGTTTCTCATTTCAAATTATTTCTTTGTGCTGACTTCGAGTGTATTTTTTCAGTCGTACCTTTATCTTTATCTTTCGTTATTTAAATTTTTATTTAGAAAATCGTTTCGAATAAAAGTCAAGCACTGGCTAGCGTTATTGAAAAGATTCTTTGAATAGGCGTAAAACTTTCTCGAACTAATTTCACGCTTCATCAAAAGCTTCAAGTAGTTATCTTTTTGGCATTTTCCAAACAATTTCAAGAAGATTGGCCGAGTTAATGTCGCGTACTCATTTTTCCGCCAAAAAGTTAACTCATGATAGATATTTTTTCCCCTCCATAAATTAATGTTGCTAGCTATATTGCACAATATTATTTTGTTGAACCTAATTCATTTTATGACTATGTGCACCACCTATACGTTAAGATTGTTTTTTTTGTATAAAATTAATTTTGATAACTTTATTTATTTATTCAGTTAACTAATTCTGATACTTCTTAAAGACGCGAACCATAAGTTGTAGCACAAAAAGTGGAATAACAAATTTAATTTTATATTAAAAATGAGCATCGACAAAGTAACCGCCGAATCTATTAAATATATTAATTTTTTAATACATTTTAATTATTTCAAAATAAATGATTCATTTTTTATTTTTATATAAGCAGTATAAGCTGTTCACCAATTGGCCTTAAGATTTCAAAAAATATTAAAAATAAACCAAAAATTTAAAAAATTTATCTTCCAGTTTTTATTAAACGAAATTCAACCATGGACAATGAGCGATTAAAGCACGAAAAGCTTTTGAAAAATAATTTTAAAAATATATATTCGATTTTTTGTTACTAATAATTTTGTGTCAAATATATCATCGGCCCCAAATTTTCTGAAACGCTTAATAATTTATTTATTTATATTTTATAATAATTATTAGATTTTTTTATTTTCCATATTCTCTTAAAAATCAATGAATTCATTTTTTAAGAACTAGTGACATCATTTCTAATTAAAATTATTTAAAAAAAAAAATAGTGAGTGTTGTGATGATCTAAAAACATGTTAACAACACAAGCACCATTTTTGCAAACGACTATGAATAAATCAATACCAGATATGATTCAAAAAAGTGATCTATCAACAGATTCTAGTGATTTCCTTTCCTCGACCAATTCAACTGGAGATTTTTTCCATACATTTCCCTTACCATACCCAAGTGACGGTGGTAGTTTTGCCAACGCATTCTATAACCCTGATCCAATACTTATTAGCTTCTACATTCCAGTGTTTCTTCTTTCTGTGACAGCCAACACATTAGTTATCATCGTGGTTATCAAATATCACTACATGAGAAAGTGAGTATGAATTACTATTTTTTATTTTGTTAATAATTGATTTCGAATTATATCGAATAAGTTGCAATATATATTAAACGTTGATAAATGAATATTGTTCTAGATTTTTTAAATAACAAATCATGACCAGGTAAAAATTATGGCTTCCGATCCCAGAATTTTGATCAATTTAGCCAGCCTGTAATTCTGGAATCGTCATTTTACTGATTCCGGAACTACGGGAACACAAAATTAAAATCTAAACAAGCATCTCCCGATTTCCTACCATATTTATTAATTAAATTATTCCTGACAATGTACCTCAGCTTATTTATATAGATATTTTTGTACAATATCTACGTAATAAAAATTAGTAAAAAATCATTCAACACTTTAGCTCACTCATACACTCTTTGGGCGTGCATTAGCAAAAAATGAGAAATTTTTGTATGCTGCGTTGCAAATAATAACTTACATATATCACGACACACTTTTATAAATATATATATTATTCTTAGTAAAATTTATTATATTTTTTATTAATTATTAGCTGATGTTTTCAACCATTACAGGTTACAATAACTAGTACTGAACATTTGAAAAAACGAGAGTAAGCTTATCTTTTTATTATTTCATCATGGAGTAAAAATACTTCAAAAACGCTGAAAAAAATCAATTTAAATAGAGTTTCGTAACATTCTCGCATTTATTTCATAAAAGGAAGCAATGAGCATTCAGTAATATATCGGTGAAACATGGAAATGTAAAAAACGTTTTGCACTACCGTCGTGAATAGCATTATTACACTTCAAAAGAATTCTTTGATCTTTATAAAATGAGCATTTTATTCAACAAAGACAATGTATTAAAAAAATGGGTCGGCATTCAACAAATTCTACGTGTTGTCTTTGTATTGCTAATTTTATTATTCAAATGATTGTTCTTATCTAAGATAATTAGTTATTTTATAATTACATAACATTGAAAATTTGGAAATGATAAAACAATTCGTCAGTATACTGCCATAAAATGTTGATTTAGTAAAAAAATCAAAGTTTTGAGATATAAATTTAGATCAATAGATTTAGATTATAGATTCAAAAAACAAGCTCAAGTTAAATTCATTTGTTTCGATATTAAAAGAAGTAATATGAGCTAAGTTTATTTCTACACCTACCCAAAGATGATTAGACGACTAAACCTTTATTTATTTGTCTTGTTGTCTATTGCCACCACTAACTACACCAGTAGAGGGGAACCTACGTCTTTTTGGCTACTCTGATACGGCCTTTTGACTTGATCAAAATATTCATTTTGATCAAAAATTTATAGACAAGAGTTTGGAAAAAGAGCCCATTATATGTTCAACAGTCGAAAAAAAGGAGGAGGGGGGCTGACAACGTTTTTTTTACTGCGGACTATGTTGAATCAGATAAATGAATGTGGCTTTTAGGAATGAAAAGGTTCCCTATCCCTGAACTAAACCATTTCGTCCGCTTCGTGATATTTGAAAAACTTGATTATCTCAAAACAAGCTGTTCTTACTTTTCTGGCAGAATACCGATATAAATAGCAAAAGTGTATCTTTCACATCCAATTCCAATAATGTTTTATTTGTGAATAAATATAAAAATATTTAAAGCACTCTTTAAATCTATTCAATACAGAATATTTTATTTAAATTTAACATTTGATTTAAATCTGTTAATACTACCACAACCGTCTGTTATGTTTTATGATTATAATATATTCACAAATATGATATATCGGTATAGCGTTTTGGAAATTTATATATTTTTTACCATGTCCACTCCCAATGCGGAGCATATGAACGTATAATGAAGTTTATCCTAACGGAATTTTTACTACGAGAACTGCTTGTAACTCTGTTGATCAACCTCTTTTAGGGAGTAGGGATAAAAAGATAAGACTAAGACAGGACTAGTGGTAAGCTAATCGCTCTCAATACGTCCCGTTTTTAAGAATAAAGTCCTACTTCATCCATGTCCTTGAACACATATCCATAGTTTTATTAAAAATCAATCTACAAAAACTCTCCCTACTGGGCTCGTGCTCGTGACGTCCGTGCTCTAAGCCAACGGTGTTGACACTAGATCACGCAGCTTAATAGTTATAATAAAAATAAAATTAGAATAATAAAGTGTAAAAATAAGCCGTCGTTCTTAACTCCTATTTGATTGTATATTATTTATCAGAACTATAGATATTTTCAAATTAATAACTTACCTGTTTTTATCAGAGGACATTTTACAACATTTAAATCTGAGGAACTCTTTCTTAGACACTCAAGGCAATGATTTTGATTGGCTTATTGCTGCTGTGTATTTACTATAACAATATCAATACCACATAGGGCATCCAATCCCGGGATCCCGTTCAATTTTTTGATCCAGAAATCCCGGGATTGACATAGCCGCGATCCCGGGATTTCGGGATTGAGAAATTTTGAGCATATCCCGAAAATTTATAAGATTTTGGAATTGCAAGAGCTAAAAAAAATCTGGTGGAATGGTATAGCAAATTGAGGATTTCAAATTCTTCGGTGAGCTAAAAAAAACGAGTTTCTGAGACAATTTGGGGAAAAGTATAGCGAATAGAGGATTTCAAATTCTTTGGTGAGCTATTTCTAATCCCGGGATTGGGCCTAGCTCCGGGATTGGATACCGTAGTACCACATTCACTCAATGAGAGAGTTCATATAGAAAAGTATTAATAATAAATAAAACTTGTACTTGTCAATATTTTAATATTGCGAAATTAGTACTAAAAAAATTGTTATTTTGTGTTTAGTCACTGTTTTCCCAGATCTTTGGATTCAAAGATTTCTAAGTATTGTGACTTCGTAAAATTTTCCTTCAATTTATTATAAGTTGTCATTTGATATGCTTGGTGTGACGCTGTCACAAGTTTGTGATTGATTTACCAAATATTTACGTTTTAATTGGATAATCAACTTCAAAAGAATGTACGGCTAATTAAGTAAACAATCATTGAACTAGTATTTCGTTAAAAGTTTGCATGGTGTAGAGTAATTAAATGTTCAAAACTTTAACGAATCTCTTTAGAGCATTCATTAATTACATATTTGTTATCTCTGTACCATTAAATATTTGCAACTGAAAATAGTATATCCAAAAATACTATTTTAACAGTGCTGATTGTTAAATTGTGGAGCGTATTAATTAAAACCAGTTATATGTAATTAAATTGTAATTATTTATTATGATAACGAGCGGTTTCAATCAGCGAACTTCTATTTTCCCCTAATAAAACTATCATTTGGAAATATTCTCTCGCTGAGAGGAGACAGTCTTCACTTTAAATAAATACAGAATAAGTTTTACAAATGACAAGATTTAAAAACTGATTAAAAATTAAAAATTTATTCTATTTTTTTGAAAAAACAATTCATGTAAATTTGTACCTTAAAAAAAACAAAACAGAAATGTTTTTAAATGGTACAAATTTGCATGAAAAATATTTATTTTTTCACATAAATACAATTATTCATATAAGCTATTTTTCTGTAAGTAATTTTCTTTAATATGATTCGCTACCTGAATGCAACATTGAAGTAAATTTTAAAAAGTTAATTTTGAGATAATTTTGCCAATTGTTTGTTGGAAACTAAGCCTTAATATTGAAACACTGAGACAAAAGAAATCTAATTTCAAAGATTTTCAGTGAGATAAAATAAATTACTATTATAAGTATCATTATATTAACACACAAAATATCTTACTATAATATTCTATCATATACCGCAAGTAATAGAAAGTACAATAACTATTGCTTTTGTCAAAAATATTAAGCCAACCTTAAAGCTTAATTATTTTAAGAGAGATATTTTTATTTATTCCACTGTTGTTTTCATATAGTGATGTGGACATACCTACTTTGAAGATAGAAATAAAACTCACCGAAAATAATAAAAAAGGATATTTTATTTATAATAATGAATATTTTACAAATACTTTTTACATATAAATATGCCGATGGGTCAACCCTCTTGGGCGTCTGTTCCGTTCGGTTGAGGGTTGATGGGTTCGATTCTCCGAACGAATCATTTAACCCATTTTCGTCCGAATTTTGTTGGATAAAATTTCATCTCGTTCGTAAAAATGTCGATAAAAAGACATTGCTCACAACAACAGGATCAACAACAAAAAAATACTGCAACAAAAATTTCGGATGTTAACGAATACAATTTTTATTTATATTAGATAATGTCTATAAGCAATGGATCAAAAAAAGTTAAATTACGGGAAATAGTGAGTTATTACATTTATTTTTCAATCAATTTTTAGATTTTATGTATAAAGGAATTTATTTCAATAGCGGTAACTTATTTTTCAACTGATAATATAATTGTATTTTATAATCTCAATCAAACTTCTAAGCTTTTTTTGTTTGAAAGTAAATATTTACATTGAATCCAAAATAAGCTATTCAAAAAATTATTTAAAAAGTAGTTAGTTATTCAAATGCTCTTATAATATTTTGGTATTTTTAGCGTATTGATAAGATGACAGGTGAAGGAAAAAATAGTTTAAGGTTTAATGTACAACCGCTTAACCATTTCAACGTGTTTTTTTACAGTAAAATAACAGTTAAAGACATATTTAAGATATTGGCCAATAGTTTTATTTATAAATTCTTTCTCAAGTCGAATTTGAATGATTCGCATTTTTTTGTTTAAAATATCAGATATGCATTCTGATATTATCTTTCTCAGCTCAATGCACGTAAAAGGAATGAAAAAGTGAACTAAAAGTATGCACATTTCTCTAAGTAATGATTTTGATTTGATTGACTGTTTAAACTATAAATAACGTGATCAAAATTAACTGATAAATGCACCATATGAGCGTTTTTTTTTTACATATTTACAGTCACACTCTATCATCCATAACTTGAGAGAAGAACGATTTATTGCATTGACAATAGTCAAATTTATCGTCTATCACAATATGCTGTGTATTGTATTTTATAACTCGTTTTTTTGTGACGTATAAATACGAGAATATTCTATTTTATGTTACAATAAAATATTTTTATGTATACAATCGTTTGTCCATGCCTTGTTGTGTCACTGTCATTGAATGCTTGAAGTTTCCCAAATACGATAACTGGATTCTAGGCGACAAAAAGTCGTATAGTAAAAAATATGAGCGATTGCAATATTTAACCAATTATTGATTACCGTAACAAAATTCATTATGATAAACAAAAACGTATCGGAGGAATTTAAAATGGATAGGTAATGATATATTATGTGTGTTTAATGGCAGAAGACGCACATTTTCTTGTATGTTTACGAATATATTGATGTTGTCTATTTATCATGATTGAAACTCGCCATGTATACAGTGCACATAACTAGTTTTTTGAACATAAGCCAACCTGTTTATAAATTGCAAATATCTACACCTAAAAATAGCTTACTGCGAAAGTGACTGAAAACAAAAGCATTTTAGTGTTATTGTTATGGAAGATGTAACACGAAAAATCGTTTATGTGAAAATATTTTTCATCTTTCCTTCACTTAGTGGCTGAGAAAACTTGAATTTTAATATTTTTCAAACAAAATATTAATAAATTATATTATGCTGAGGACACTATTACACACTTCGAAGAAACAACTATTCAATTACTTTATTCCTTCAAATATCGTCATGTTTTTTTTTTCAAAAAAAAAGTGAATTATTACATAGTTTTTATTTAAGCGACATTCAATTAATAGAACATAATTTAGTGATCATCAACTAATGTAAAAAAAATAATCGTTGAGTAAGGAATAAATACAAATTTTGTTTTAAAATTCAAATTTCTATAAAATTTCTGTTTCAGTTGAAGCCTATTAGTCTTTCTTTTTTGTTATGTTAACGACATTTTCAATATAATCATATGAAATGATGTATTATCATAAAGTTTTTTTTCTAGCTACGAATATAAATAAAAATAGTTCAAAAGGCTATGAAATGGCAAAACTTTATTTTTATATCTAAGATGTTGTTTTTTTTTATATAAGATATTTTGTATAAAATGTTTAAACTCAACATGTATTAAATATTCTGGAGGTAATACAACAATATTCACTTTTCCTTTTTTCGTATTTTTAATAGTCGTAAAATGTAAATCCACTTCACCTTTTTTGGAAGTGGATCCACATTTAACCCAATTCTGTCTCTTGCTGAAGTTAATATAAATAGTTTTCTAAGAAATCGTTTCGTCTAAAAACTAATCCAGAATAAATTTCGCATCTAGAGTTAATTTAATCACCGCTTAGTCATTTGTTCTGGTGTTTGCAAGAGACAAATCTTTGTGCTAGGCTTAGTTGACTCTGAAAATAAAAACAACAAAGATTTTATCTCAGTCTTTATTAGATTTTCAATAAATTGGATGTTACTCTGATCAATTCAATTTAACAGTTAATTTTGTTCACACTTTCTTGTTTATTTTGATGAGTATATTAAATGAAAATTGGTTTTTCCAGTGTATTTATTTTTAATCAAGAAATAACTCATTTCTCAAAATATATTTTAAGAACGGTGATACATATAATATTGTAAGTTAGATACTTTATTCAGTTTTAGCATCAATGTTTTAAATTTAAATAAATCTTGTTTCTCGTTATTTTTTAATTTAAATTACTAAGACAATGATGCATTTAAAATAAAATAACTTCTACTGGTAATTTGTTTACAAATCCACGATTTTTCCGGTAATGACGGCATTACTTAGTGTGTGATACATATTGCTTTTCCACCTTGTAAAATATACTTTACAGTTAAGTGTTAATAATGGGTATTTAATTTCAATCTATGTTGGAAAAATATCATATTTAAGAAAACAAAGCGTAAATTATTTTGATATAAAATTTAATTTGGAAATTTTGTTATTACAAAAAGTGACACATGTCTCTCGTGCCTCTTTGAGAAACCTCGTAAGACCCACCATCGCAAGGTTTGCGAATAAAATACAAATGAATTATTTAAAAAAAATATAAATAACATTTAACTGGGCGCAGGGAGGATGTAATATAAAAACTAGTATCGATAATAAACTAATTACTAAAATCATATACAGTTAATCCCAATGGAAATAAATTTAACCATGTTAATCCACCTTATTTAATATGTTTTGATACTAATTAAATTTCAAAAGATCCAAATTGTTTTTTTTTCATTTTATGATATCCAATAAAATTAAGTTCAGTAGAAATATTATTATATGTATTTTTAAATAACCTAATTAGTTGTAATACTTGAACTATGTACATAATAACTCTTCATAAATATACTTTACTTTTGTTAATGTTTAGTTTTTACTTTATTATGTTAAAATTTTTAGGTGATTATTTTATTTCATTTTTGATAACTATTATTTAATTTATACGTGAAAATATAATTTATTCTAAAATTGACATAATGACAAATAACGAAAATTTAATATCATAATATACTATTATCTATTTTTGTTTAATATATTTGGAAATATGCATTTTTGGCACAATGTATTTTTATGAATTTTTTTAATTCTTAATGTTTTCTAGTATCGACTTTATTTTTTCTTATAAAAGGCGTTAGGAAACTAATAAAAAAACTACATTCCCGAAATACTAAGTATCATATCCTATTTGAAAGAAAATTGCGTTATAAAAAACCCAACGTTGCCACAGCTTAATATATTTTCTGGATACAAGGACATAAAATACTACTTTAATATGCTTTGAAGGTGTAATATAAATATAATTAGTAACTACCCTACTTATGTCGGCCCATATGTTGCGCTTGCTTGATTTTGTATGAAAAGAAAAGGAAAATGTGATTCATGAATGTCGAGCCAAAGAGTTTTCGGCTTTATTAGAGTCGCAATAAAGTGGGTATATTAAAACTATAACAAAGCTCCGATATCAAAAAATATCCGATTCTACATGTTTTCATTTACTGAAAGAATACAATTAAATTTTCGCTAAAATTGTGTGAATTTCGCAAGTATTGTCTCGAAATTATCACAACCAAATGCTCTTTGTTATATTTAATAACTAAACTTTACGTAAGAAACGTATATTCAGTATTAAAAATAAAAATACTGCAATAAAGCCATTTAAAATCGTTAGTTATTCAAATATAGCTACAACAACTCTAATTTTTGGTGAAATCAACTTATCTTTGTTTTGTAAATAAATTTGATCAATATTGTTAGACTAATTAGTTTTGTACAATCTATTTTATGTTTTATATGAAAATAATCCAATTTATAATACGTTACGATTCTATTTAATTGCCGAAAGCTCTATAAAAGTGGTTGTGTCGTTTATGAAAACACTTTCCATACCTTGTATCTGCCATCTATCTATCTCATTTTATCTGATAGCTTGGTATGAACAATCAGGGTATCATATATATTGAATGAGAAGACTTCTCAAAGGACCCATTTGATAAAATTACGGTCTCACTTGAAGGCAATTCAAATATGTAATATTTACATGGTAACCGATTTCTAATTTTAAATCAATCAATAATTTAATAACTTAGTGCAAGTAGATAATTATTTATCCTCAAAATGGTGTAACGCGAAAGACATTATAGAACAATTGTAAAGTAAACATAGTTTAAAAATTAAAATATTTAACTATGAAAAAATTCATTTGTATGAAAATAAATTATTAAATGAAAATAAATTATATCACATCTCTTACATTTCGGAATTTTTATTCGAAGACTAAAATTATTTCTGAGTTTTTATTTCAACAATGTTCCAACTTATTCTAATACTTGTTTTGAATTTCTAATTCTTTATCAAATTTAATGTGTATTTATTTTAATATTGTTGACAAAATAAAAATATTTGAAAGTTTACTACTCAAAATTTAAGGAAAAAACATTTTTTTTGTACAAGAATGGAATTCAAATCAAAGACTCAATTATCTCATGAGATATATTTTTTAAAATTCGTTACAATAATAATTATGAGACTCTTCCAGGAATTTTATTTCCAAATCTTTTGTTTCCTGTCGAAACAATATTTATTGCTACACAAAGATTTTTTTTTTGTACTGTTAAAAGTCGTAGCTTATACTTTTCAATAAATCCAATATATTTGTATCACAAAAATGAATATTTTTATGACAAATAAAAACGAGTAATAAATTTATCGTTAATATGATAATCGTGACATGACTTATACATTAGAAAATGACTATGATATTGAAATGACAAATGTGAGTATGTGTGTATAATTAACAATTAATCGATTATTCATACTGATAAAAATATGCAACCACGATGGGAGACTTATTTAGTAATGTAGTTTAATGTATCTTAATTGGTCTGCAGAATTAAGTACGTAAAGAACTTCTTTACACCCCATTCCCCATGACAAATTTAACGAGATATTTTTATAAAAACTCCCAGCAAATAAGTCTAAAGAATTCAATTTAAAAATGTTTTCTGTGGTTGTACAAATAATAGGGTTGCGGAATGGAGCATTTTTCTTTATTAAAAAACCTATCCCTACGGGCGTAGAAAACCTCTCAATGAGTCTTTTATTTGAATTCGAAAAATGTTATTATTCATGTGAACTTACATACATACGAACAATGATATTTCAGGCATTTAAATTGCGTAAAGTGGCTATCATTATATTTGCAAGGGATATAATTTACATTAAACGTGTTTTTTACAGTTAACTTAAATAAAAATACTATGGTTTGTCTAATGTTTGTAAGAGTACTTCTTACTTAGTTTATATATTGAATATAAACATCCATATATTATCTATATCTTCTGATAACATATACTTTTAGTAGCACTATCCAATCACCTAGTCATAAAAATACGGAAACCGGTTAAGAATAGTTGACAACATAACAAACACTTTTAGGGTGTTCACTGTCAATATTTGGTGGAAAGGCATTCTATAAATAAAAACACAATATTCTTTTGCACTTTATTCCACTTTATTAAATAGGTTAGGACCGGTTTCGCTCATTGCAAACATTGTCAACTGATAAGAAAAATATATAAACAGTGCTATGTATACAAAATTTAATTGAAATAAAAGGTATAAACAACAATTGACAACGAAAAGAATTTACAAATTACAGTACAATTGTTTCGATAATTACACAAAATTAAAAAATTTTACACCTCTTACATGTAATTAAAAAAATCATCAAAGATTAATAAATTTTAAGTGGTGACTGAAATTTTTAACAAAGTGATATAAAATGATACATTACTAAAGTGCTGAATGATGGCAATTATAGGCATAATTAAAATTTGGGAAGTTTTTAACAAATTTCTTTTTGTAGAATTTCTATTCGTTATATACTGATAAATTTAGATGAAGCCATTTATAATTTAGTTTCATCCAAAAATAATAGATTTTATATCATAATTCACATAAATGTATAAGTTATCTCAGTTATCTGAAACAGAAACGTCAAATAATGTAACATTAATCTTTTGATCGCAAACAATGACATAATTATCACGCTTTCCTATATCAACAAGTTTCACATTACAATATATTCGTAGCATTTTCACTATTCCCGCAAACATGGTACTTAATGAGGATATTAATAAATAAAAATTCAGAATGTCAGAGAGATTTACTTTGAAATGAAATTGTTGCCATAACTACCGAAGCAATGTAAAATATTTAATCAGACAGGTTACCAAAACATTATTACGAAGATTAAAACACATTTTTTTTTAAAAGGTTTACTATTCATAAATAATTCATTCAAAATTTTTATTTGAAATGCTTTAGAATCTTTTGACAGGTTTAGTAAAATATTTTTAACAATTTGATAATAATTAACGTTTATTTTTTATATGTCGGGAAAATATTAAAATATTATATTAACAAGGAGTGTTAAGAAGTTGAATTTCACTTGACGGATAAAATTGCAAACGATTTTTGAAGTAAACGCTAGCTGTTTTACAAACATTCCAGTACTATAGTACAAAATTTAATTTGGTACTTTTTACGATAAAATTTTGGCATACAAATTATTTTTAATCTATTGTCTTTATATTATATTTCATTGCATTTTGCTTATTTAAAATATTTATCTCGCTTATGTAACATAAGATTTTTTTTATTCTTTCATACCATTTGAAAACATTTTTATCAAACATTACCCTTAAATTAATGTTTTTAGAATATTCCAAGTTATGATAGTGGATTTTTTTTGATTGCTATGTAAAATAAATATCTCTCATAATATAACTAAAAATCAACTTTATTTGTTCAGCGACAAATGATTTATTTTGTCGTTTTTCGTTTGTTCAATCTAATGTTCTGATTTCTCAGGAGAGGTTTTAGTACTTTTATTTTATGTAAACATACAAGTATTCTTTAAAATCAATATATGTGTGATTTTTTACCATATACAATGTATAAAAAAATGGTCACTTATAACGTATTTGTAAGTATTCATAAATAATTACGCTGCTATCCTTTCTCTGAATAGAAGAAGTTGATTGATATTTTATGACACTCTTATTCAATCTTCAAAAACGAAATGTTGTTTAAGAATAGATACCTTTTAAGAAAGATTTTAAAAGATAAATGACGAAGGCTCAAATATTCTTCGGGCTTGATTCCCGGTAAGATCACAGTAAATTTGAGAATCATTAAATTCAAAGTTATGATCAAAGACTGGGTGTTTGTGATGTCAATTCACATTATTTCTTCTCTTCCCATCTTTCTGATCCTTTAATAACTGGGTGTAGCAATAGAGATTAATTAACCACTAGTCGTGTTCTAGTCTTATCCGTATTTCCCTACTTTTCACTTTAAAAAAAAGTGAGGTTGAACGACTGAGTAATAAACAGATCTATTAGAAAAAAATATCTGTTGAGATACCTCCATTAGGAGGCAATATACTCCACATTGAAAAAAAGAGGGAAAAAAAAGGTCGTGATTACATTATTAAAATATCCATTTGAAAGCTTTAATTTTAATACAAAATCACTTGTACATTATATGAATCATTCACAATTATTTCACTCATAAGATACAAATGTGATATATTTGTATTTAATTAGCTAAATGTAGTACTTATCAACCCCTATCAAAAGGATTACAAGGTAGGACCGCAAGACGAAAAAATGACCGAAAATTTCTATTGAAAGAAAAAATCAAATATTGTCAGAACCTTTGTCAATATAAACACAGCGTTTCAACAATACATTGAATTTCCTGCGGAGGTTGGAAAAAAGTTTTATTTGAAATTTCAAAAAAGAAGTTGATAAAATATTTCTGATTACTAAAATATCCGATTCCATAACATATATATGAAAGTAATATATCACTGTTTTATATTACAACAGTTCAATGTTGTTTTCATTTCATCAAAATCTGAATAATAATAGCACTTTTAAATTGTTTTTCTTCCCTCGTTTACTATTGTTGAATTGTATAAGCGTTGTAATGTTTGTTACGTGGTTTTTGTAATTATTCGACTCAGAGATAAGCTCACCATTGATAGAAGCCTATTTCGATGAATGATTTCAATATCTTAATCGTTCAAAATATTTTCATAAAATATCACAATCGTGGTTAGACTTGTCACGAACAAAAACAATGTGTTTATTAATCCTTACGACGGCCAGGAATTGAAATTTTAGATTGATTAACATTCATATTTTTATATTTTTAATAACTTTAACAGCAATGATGTGGTAAAAAGTCATTTATTTTATTATTAATCCGACAAATTCCGTTCTACTTTTTATCTTGAAAATATTTATAAGAATCTGTTGTAATAATTAAAAGTTAGAATAAAAATCATTACTTGTTGCTGTCTCGAGAAAATAAAAAATAACGATGAACGAGATAATGTCGCACAGCCATTTGTTTTATGTCGCCTTATATCAGAATTACTCTTTAACAATATTTCACCAAGAGAAAATAAATCGTTTCGCCCATGCCTTGGTCGGATTATGTCACTTGATATATTGTACATTTTTATTAGATTTAATGATTTATTTACTTCAAATATTCATCTAATATTATTTTTATTATTTTTTCCAGTGTCACGAATCTTTTCCTGGTGAATCTATCAATTGCAGATCTCTTTGTGACTTTACTATGCATTCCAGTACAAATTGGCAAGGCAATTACTCTTATATGGTATTATGGAGAAATAATGTGCAAAACGGTTTATTATATGCAAGGTGAGATTCCCATTTATATTTTTTTTCAATTGACGGATTTATTTTAAAGCTTAAGATTGGTATTAGGATTTCAAACGAATAATTTTAAAAAAGAACAAGTAGTTTACACGTACACATGTGGAATATTTTTTATTTGAATAAGTTATTAGTTTCTAAGTTTTATATATCTAATAAAACACGTTTAGAATTATTAACAATAACTCTTCATTTCATTACTGTTTCAGGCAATAATGTACTGCTTAATTGCCTACTTTTTATGACAAAGTAACAACTAAACAATTTTTCCAATATAAGTTCTTTTATACCCAACTCAAATTAGTTTATTGTTTGCTTTCTCTATTATTTATAATTTATATAATGCCTGGTACACACATACTTTTCGAAAAAATAATTTTAAAAAAAGTGATTACGAATAAGATCAATTAATTTTTAAATGTTGTGATTTTACTTTAAAAAAAGTCTATAAACTCGTCAGTTGAAGATAAGTCACACAAAAATACGAAAATAGTTCAGATTTTTTCCTTTTGAATCATCAACGGCTTTTACGACTGATGGTATTTAACCAATACACGTAATGTTGGAATGATTTAAAAAAACGTAATTCCGTATGTCAAAAAGTAGTGGTAGTGCAGTTCTTAGAAGATGATATAGGCATGATTTTTTATTATATAACAACAATTTGAATTAATTATATGTAAACAATTTATGTATGAATAGTTATTTTAATAATCATTAATTAAAACACTTGTTTAAAAATGTTTTTACATTCTATATTTTTTAAATGTTATTTTAAAAAAATGTATCAAAAGGACCTTTTATCACTACTATTTTATACGCGAGCGTATTTTCTCATTGTAAAGTCATCATAATGATTTGTGTTCACATAAAAAATCAAGTATTTCATCCCCACAAACAACTGCTTGATTGCCCGACAGGGAATCGTAAACTCACACGAGTTTTTTAAGCTTTTACAGTTCAGTTTTTAGTTCCAGGGATCAGAACATTTTTTTTTTATATTTGTAAAATTTCTATGCAAACCACTTTAAGAGCAGATGTTTAAAAAGAGTTATACGGAGATTTAAAAATCTAATTTTAAATTAAAATTTGTTACTTTAGTTCATTTAAGGTGCTTGATGGAACTTTAATATCAAATTTGAATTATTTTGATTCTGTACACTTGCACGGATGCACTTAAACTGCACTTGATAAAACCAGAAGATGTCGAAAGGTAAGACCATGGTCGTTATCGACAAAATTTATGGAAGTTTACATAATCAAAATAATTCAAATTTGTTCTCATGATTTGTTTTAAAAAATAATAAATGATCAACTTAAATGATATTGAAGCAAGGTTCAAATAAATATTATCCCTGATGTATTTCGTTGCTTTCATTGTTCCATCACTACATAGCATGGTAAACAGTTCTGAATTTCTTGATAAAATAATCTTATAATACATTATGATTTTTATTAATGTAGACATGACTCCTTCTCTTTGTGATTCTCATGTGAGACATTTTATCAAAGGCTATTTAGCTAATTAATGAATTTTCTATAATATTGCAACTATCTAATCATTATGATTATATGCGTTGTAAAGTTTTTATCTTATTAAAATGACTTTTTTTGTATTGTAAAAATAAAAGCCTCTGATTCAATTAAAAACATTGTTTTTTTTCAATCAATATCATCACTTAATAACCGCTATATTTGAAACGTCAATTCAATCAAGATATCATCTGTGCCTTAAATATTAAACATAGCATTTTTAGTGCATGAATACATTACGTTGACAAACGTCATTGTGTAACGGAAACAACAACTTAACTTTTTAAGAAAGAAGCCGTTTTATTTTAAATGGTTACATTGATTCACTGTTTAAATTGTTGAGATACTTAAGCACGGAATAATTGCTATCAATAAATTTAAGCGGAGTGTTTTTTTCGCAATATACACGAGTATAAAAAAATAAAAAATAAATTAAAACAATTTACCTGACTTTCAGAACCTTTGTTTCAACATTGTTTATAAAAATTACTATTATTTTTATGATATTTTTATTCTTTCTTACTGATAACATGTTTTTCTTAGAATCTTTTTTATTGCTAAGCATGATAATATAGTTCATACTGTTTCTTGACTTATTCTGTAGATTAGGTTTTTGAGAGGCTATGGTATTATATTTTTTATTATGTTTACAGGGGTGGCAGTTGCAGCAAGTGTCTTTACGATAACAGCTATGTCGGTAGACCGGTATTTAGCCATCACACAATCAGTTCGAATACCTAAATTGCCCAACAGGAAGTGGGCTTTGCTTGTAATTGTGCTGTTGTGGATCGTGGCGCTTACAATTTTCTCCCCCATGCTTTGGGTTGTCGTTCTGAAAGTGGAAATAGTGTCCATTGTAAATACGACGGTAGGTAAACTCATCAAATATTAATATATATACATATTATATATGTCAAGCTTTGATAAATTAAACATATTTTAAAACCAGGGCAAAACTAAATTGTAAACTTCATTTTCACTTCTAATTTTCATGGTCTCAAGACATAACTACTTTAAACTGTGTATTATTTTTTTCACATACTATACGATTCCGGTTCACTAAAAATTACAGTTTAAAAAAATCCAATTTTCAACGTTTTTTCAACAATTTTTATTTATTGTATATAAATCTTTGATGATAATCTAGTTTAATTTTTGTTATTTATTTTTATCACTTATAAATGACAATAATTTCATTTAAAAAATTAACAAACGTTTTACTGAACAGATAACCTTTTCTATTACTGCTTATTTTTATTTCTTCATTTTTCTTTTTGCCGTTTGAATTGAATCAAAGCCATTCATTCATTGAATAGATTTGATGTTAGAGATAAATTCTGTATTGAAATAAATAAAGTTTTAATGGAACAATCACAATAACAGTCTCTTCGCAAATAAATTTAACAATCGAAACACAGTCTGCGTCTTTTAACCTACAGACATGTAAACAAAACCTTTTCAGTACTGTCACTTCGTAAAATGCGTGTCAGTGCAAGTTTTCATAAAACTCACCTGTGTAAATATAATACTTTACTTTAACGAATTATTTACTCACATCGTACAAAATATTAATGTGATAAATTTATTAAATATTGCAAATAAACAATATTTTTCTTACACTCCGTCCATTCTTAAATAAAAATGATCGTAGATATGATTTGTGTCAAAGTAAAAGCTTTTCAAGAATAAATGCTTGACTTCAAGTATGTAAGTATTTTTATTAGAAATGAAACAATGATAAATCGAACATTCATTCACTTTCTGACAGTTTATCTACAGTATAATTAATGCTGTGAATCTGATATACTGAATTTATGACAATTAATGATGGGTGTACATAATATTAATAATTTTAACCAAACGGCGGTGGCAAATTGATTGTGAAATTTCAAGTTTGTCATCACACAGATGAGATTAACCCGTCATACGACGATGTGCCTTTTAAGCATCTAATTGGTTTTTGATGTGCATAGGGTAATGCGAATTATATTAAGGATTAATCCAGTAGGAATAATATATCAGTATATCGATTAGTAAATAAATTGTTTTCAAAATGTTTCCAAAATAATATACCTTATGACTTTAAGTTTTGGTAGGCCCAATATTAATATATTATTAATCGAGTAAAATTATTTTAAAAATATAAACATTGCTACAATGAAGAAAAAAATTATTAGTTGTTGAAGATAATAAAAGCATTCAAAATGATATTATTTATGAGCACATAACATTGTTCATATCAAACATTTTTCACGTCATAATCGTCGTTTTTCAATTGTTTTATTTTGAACCCTCACGATTTATTGCACTACCTTCAATTCTGAAACAAAGGATAATATTTATTTAATTTTCATCCAAATGAAATGGACTCGTTTACTATTTTTTGAGTTATTAATATATTTCTGTTGATTTCAATGTGTTAGTATGTTTAATAAGTTTTTTTGAATTGAATACTTGTATTGAGAACTGAGTGATTAAAAGAAAAGTTCACTGAAATATTGTTGACTTCTGTTTTGTAAGTATATTGAGTACTGTCTGATTATTTTGAAATATAAATATTTTTAAATCAAATTAAGAGTTTATAAATGGAAACTTCGTCTTAGTATATATACGTCAAACAAATTAATTTCAATATATATACTGACGTATTTCCCGGCTGTTTTTTCTCTTTATGCCTTTTTTCGATAGTCCCTGAACAAGACCCAAGATTTTCCCTAACTTAATTAAATTTCATACAAATTGCTTACAAATTCGTGATATTGTCCCGTTACATAACGTTTGACATATTTTTATATTTCCAATTGAATCTTCATTATTTTAAATTAAAGATAATAACTGATATCTTTTATATTCATACATTTCGTGTTTAATGTGAAAAATATTCTCTTTATAAGAATCATCTCAGCAGATTCTTCTTAGGAAAATATATTTTCATTCATCCAATGCAATTCTCTATTTTTGAGATGGTTAAGGATTGAAAACTGTATCCAGGAAAATAAAAATAGTTTGGAAATCTTGTTCTTTACACGTCATTTTAATAGATTGGATATGTGGGATACAACAAAAAAAATATAGAAGATATCCACATTATCACTAAAAAGTCTTTGACCTAAGCCGCTGAAGCCAAATAGTGTTAAGAATTTTTTTTAAAGCCATGCCTGCTCCCAATGTGTAACATATGGCCTCCTGATCAATCTCTACCTCACAACAATAATCTAAATTAATTAAATTTGAACGATTCAAATTTAATATTGAAATTCCACCAAGCACCTTCAGTCGAAATCTTAAACTAAATTAATTACATTATCTTTTATATTATCACAGACTCTTTTAGGGTGTTCACTGTCAATACTTAGTAGTAGGTAGAATGGCATTATATTAATAAAAACACAATATTTCTTTGTACTTTATTTCCACTTTATTGTGAAACAAAGTGGAAATAAAGTACAAAGAAATATTGTGTTTTTATTAATATTATCACAAGCATTTATTCTTATTTGAGATTTAATTTAATTCATCATGTTGTAGTTACTATTACAATATTCAAGTATTTTATATCGTAGAAAGTGCAGTTAATTAATAATCAATATAATTGGCAAAGATATGCAGTAATAAATTGATTTGTTTTTCAAGTAATTCAGCGTTATCATTTCGCAATATAATATTATTAATAAAAGTGCGATGGGTAAAACCATCAAAGCACGCGCTACTCAAACGAGCATAAACGATAAAGCTTTTGAGTAAACCGCCATCCGAGATTTAATATTTCTTACGTGATTTACTTCTCAAACCGGAGTCGTATTTTTACGAAGCTATTACAAACTTTTTTATAAATATTTCATGCAAGGATCTTAAATGTAATGTTTTGAATATGAATGGCTTGTATTTCTAGATGACTTGTCTTTGGCATAATATTGCATTAAAAAATTGCTGAATACATTTACACTATTATTAAAATAAGACAATAATTTAATTAACAAATATGTATTTTCTATTCGATAACGATGTAGAAATAAGTACACAATTCAAGATGGATAAAAACTTCATAATATTAGATACAATTCATAAATATGTTATCACTACCAATAAACCATGTAATAGTATTCATTTAAAATATAAAATTAGCTAGCTGTCGATATTATTATAATAGTTTTATTTTTTTGTATAAATCGATATTTTTCACTTTTCGATGAATGTATAGTATGTATTTTCTCAAAAAACAAAAATTATGTACATAAATAAAGGTTGCTTATAACAGTGTTTCTCAACCTTTTTGGGAGCGTGGCCCCTTTTGAGTGTCTTTATTTTTCTGTGGCCCCCATACCATTGTTTTGTCTTAACATGAAAATTATAATTTCAAACACTCACCTTTTTTTAAAGCTCTTCCGAAATTTTCGAATCTAGAATGCCAGTAATTTATTTTATTTACGGATTTACAAAAAATAGCTGCGTGACGTCCGCCATTATGCTCTTCTCTGTATCGTTTTATCAATACCCGTGGCCCCTCTAAGCTGTGTTGTGGCTCCCCAAAACAAAAAATAAATCTCTGTGGCCCCCTTAGAATACGCTATGGCCCACCGTTGAGAATTTGACATTTGACCGTTGACATTGACTTTATAAATTAAGCGATACGATAATTATTTAAGCTTTTTTAATAATAATTATTTTATTTCACTTATAATAATTATTTATCGAATTTTAAAGGTATGTTTTCTATGTCTACGTTTTAAATATATCATTATAATACGTAGTTGCCATGAGTGTGTTTTTTTCTTGTAAACAGATTATCTGAGATATACTGTAGCCAATTATAATTCATAATTGATCTCCGAAAAGTTGCAATTTTGTCGACTCATTCTTTATTATAAGCTCTGGCAAATTGAGATATAAATTGCCTGCGTAGCTTTACCCGAGTGTTTTTCTTTGCATAGTCAAATACTAAAATCAAGCTGGTGACAGTTATATTTTCTCTTTGAAAAGAACTCTTTAAAATAAATCAAGAGCGCCAAAAGCTAGGGGGATCTAAAAAAATGAGAAGTTTATGTTAATTCCAAGGTGTAGAAAACCTAGACTTGACATAAAGAGTTACCTTAAGCTTTGGACGGGCTTGAAAAATAGTTTTTTTTTCATAATATTTGTTTGGATTTAAATTTTTTTTTACAAAAAAAACGAATACTTAGACTGTTTATAACGAACGATAAAAATTCTTGATTTTATCACAGCAAAATTATAAAAACTTTGTTTTCATTAACATATCCGCTTACATTTTATATGACACTACCGTTTGTATTTTAATGGCAAGAAAAACAAATAAAACGTAATGGCCGGTTTTTGCGGCTCATTCTTAAATAAATTATTTACATAATGTAAATCATTATTACGACCCAGAATAATTTCAAAAATTGTTTATTTTAAAGCAACCGCTAAAAATCGTTATTTTTAAATATCTTTACAGGTGCATAAAACAGTTAATATACTTGCATAATTTTTTATTTACACTTTATTTAATAACTAATATCTGTATGGTAATATATAGTTAAAATATTTTAATAAACTCTAAGAAAAAAACCTTTATGAACAATTTTACTTGAATCACATTTTGTAAAAAATAGCATTTAATAAAGACCTGATGACCAGTAATAATTTATATTTAGTGTACTCATTATTAAAACAACTTTTGAAAATACTTAAAATGTAATCATTTTATTTCAAATAAATCATAAATTGTTACATTAAGTTATTAATTTAAAAATTCCTATTGCAGATATTACATAAGCTTAATACTGATACATTTGTCGGTTTATAAATAAGTAATCATATTTAATAAGTTTTCTTAAAGTTTTGTTATTTTACACAAGATAACAGCAAATTTTCTTCGGTACTATTATCACATTACAAACTTAACGCTAAGTTTACCTTTGGCCGATTATATTTTAAACTGTGTCTACAGATATAACATTTACAAGTTTACAGATTTAAAATAGATATTTACTCAATTAACTCTTTTAATTAATATGTACACGATGTATTAATTTGCTAACTTTATTTATGTTTGTAAATCGTATACATTACAAAAATAAACAAGCCCACTTATCTTATAAAAATTTTATGATTGTGGTAGGAATAATATATTTACATTATTATCAAATGCATTGTTTTAGATTAAAAAAAATACAACATGTCTGGTAGATGTTAACTTAAAAACAAAGTTCTTTGCTCACAATAATATAAAATTTAAATTAACTTTGATTATTCCACGTATTGTGTAACTAACTGTGACACGTGTTTCGCCTCTTTCAGAGGCATCTTCAGGCTTACTATCGCAAATTTTGCTTTAGTAATGAAGCAAGATTGATTCTAAAAATTTTAAATTATGAAATTACAAAATGCAGTTTGGGTTTTTTTCCTTTTAAGGAAAGCAAAGAGGGTGATGATTAAATCGAAATAAAGGAAACAAATAATGATACTAATGAGCTGCAATCAATTAGATTGGGATTTTTCCCTTTTAAAGAGGGGGTTATAGAATCTCACTTTCTAAAGTGACAACCGTTAGATATAAAGTATAAATTATTTTGATAGGTTGTGTAACGAATTGTGATACGTTTTTCGCTTGTTTGAGAAGCATCTTCAGAAAAACTATTGTAAAATTATTCACGTTAAAAAAACTTTTTTTATTTATTAATTAGTAATCAATTTTTATTATAGGAAATCGAAGTGGTAAAAGTTGACTTCTGTACGGAGGACTGGGAATCGACACAAACAAAACGAGGGTTTTTCGGAGCACTAAGTTTTATATTAGTATACGCTGTCCCGGGTAAGTAGCCATGAATACTATTTTTAATAATAATATAATTTAAGAGATTTTACTGTCGTCAACCTTTAACTTTTTTTGCATATCTCACCGACATCTAAATTTGAATCTTTTATTATCTCTACATATTTTCCGATGGAAATTATGTGCCAACTCATATATACAATAATACTTAACTTAGAAAACTCAATAATACTTATTGAGTTTTTATTATTTCGTTTGACAAACTGTTTCTTAAGAATTGCTTGCGGTTGTCGGAAAACACTGTTACTAATCTACAACTGGTATTGAATGGTAAAATAAAACAAAAACATCTATTCAAACAACCTCTTTAAATCATGAATAACACATAACTATATTAATAATCCGTACAACCAATCAAAACTTACTTTACATTATCAAAAATGACATGAAATATTTGATATTGTAACATATAAAGTTTCTTCGGTGATTTTAAATATTGACGAAGAGAGCTTAATAGAATTTAAAAATCCGATTATGTGAGATCTGGGTATTTTTTTTCGGCATAGTTTAGTATTTACGTGCACGGATAAGTTTAAACTAACAGTTTAGTTAACAGTTTTATCGCATTTAAGTTTATACCAGTAAGTGATTAACATAAATATGAAAAAAATCGTAAATAACTACAAAATCATTTGGCTTTAGTTATGACATGTGGTCATCAGAGTCAATTATCCTTAAAGGTAATTGAAAATGATTTAAATGCCCACAGATATTAAGTGGTAGATTTTTTATTGCTATAATCAATATTACTTTGAAAGTAATGTTATGATTATGGAGTAAAGGACTGGAGAAATTTACGATTATTTTACGACGCTTATTGATGACAAATCTCAAGGAAATGGTACAGTGTGGGGAAATTGGGGAGATAAACTTACTTGTTTATACTTGGATAAAAATATAGAAAGTTTACATAATTTGATTGTTTTAAATTTAAAGTGGTTTTTGGTTTATTCAGAAAAACTTCTTTGCTTTAGGCATAACAATATTAAAGATTCATCAATTCTTTTAAGTCAACTAGTTGTTTAAACCAAAATAATAAGCCCCTTCTTTCGGTTGTTTATAGTTGGATCTTATATACTTAAAGTTGTTTGACATATGTTCTCTTACACCACACATTATTTCCATCTACAGTATTAGCACTAGTTTACTCATCGTTACACAAATTCTATTACGACACCAAATAAATATGTTATATGCCTGATTATTGCCTAATTAGGGATTGAAATGTAAATAACCTACTGTTTTAAATCTGTGAACAATTTTTCATTAGAAACAATGTTTGACGTCTTTTTTGTATTATGTGAAAACAAAACTTTAATAATTTAACTGTAGAAAAATTGTGTCAGCCGTAAACATTCATAAAAATCGATTTCTTTCTATTTACAGGATGCATAATGGTATTTGCGTATTCACTGATGGGTCAGCGTTTATGTTCTGTCCGCCCACCATTCGACCACGAAGAAGGGAGCGCTAGTACACAGCAAGTAAGATTATTAACAGTTTTTTCTTAATAATCTATCATTAAAATTCCATTTTCGTCGGTACAAAATGTCATCTTGGCAGTTGACCTAATTTGTTTTGATACAATCGTTTCAAATTTTGATTTTAAAACGTGACCCATAGAGCATTAAATGTTTCACTTAATTTGCTGTGAGACTTTATAAATCATTATTTTCTTACTTTTTATGATATGAAAACCTTTAAAACATTTAAACACATATTTTTTACAACAAAATTTTAACGTTTATTAAGAAACAGTTTCGCCTATCGTGTTAAGCTATAAATCAGTTCAACAGTGGTCACTACCAAAAATGATCCTCATCATATAATAAAATTGATAATGATAAAACAAGTACAAAATAATCTGTCTGTACTTGATCAATATACTCTATTTAATCCAGGAATGAAATTTAAAGCGATAATAGTGATCATAAATGTATTTTTTATAAAAGTTTTAATTAAATGTTCATTTAAAAATCATATATTTATTTATATTGTATACAATATGTTTAAAAAAAATAATTATAAACAATATATTTTGTATAATATATTGTTTATAATTATTTTGTATAAATATTGGTTTAATATAAAGTTAAATTTGATAACTTTGTTACTCAAATTATTGTGTTACAAACCGTGACACGTGTTTCAACTCTCGCCAGGAGTGTCACAATTCGTAACACGATAAGTGGAGTAACAAAATTTTCAAATTTAATTTTATATTAAAAATGAACTTCCACAAAATAACCACCGAAGCAATCTAAAATATTAAAACAATATTGGTTTTGTTAAAAAATACTTTATTCATATACTTTTATTTTTAACTAGGATAGCATAGAATATGTGAAAATGGTTCCATAAGGGATTATATAATTAGAATAAACGTATATTTTTTAATATTATAAAAGATTTTATAACATTATTTTAAGCTTTAAAGCGATGAATTTCAGTAACTTAATGAAAAAAAACTGTTATTTGACTCGGGGAAATGTGTATTATACCTTATGATTTAATATAATTTTTCGCTAGGGGATTAAGAAAATGTACTTTTTTATTTGAAAAGTCTGTGTATATTTTTCTTTTTAATCTGATAGTTAACGTGCAAAACAGATACTGAATATCAAGTGAAATTGATCAGGATAAAGCAGAGTTTATTCAATCTTAAACATTAGTAAATAAAGTCAAGACATTGTTAAAAATACAATATGAAATCACTTTAATGTGTTGTAATAATTAGTATAAATATTCACATTTCGCCGCCAAAAAAATCTCACATTTATAAAATGGTGTAGCTTTGCATTACCAAAACGGTCAACTGAAACAATAAACACTTTACTTAAGTATCAAACAAGTAAGCTATAAATATTGCTGAATTTTTTTTATTCTCAAAACATTGAACTGAAATAAAATCAATTTATTTGTTTGTAATTTCAGAGCTTGAAAATTTATCGTTCCTTGGTAGACATCGCAATAAATCCGTTGTTTGTGTGTATAAAGTAAGGTTCTATTGTAGCCGGTATTTCAGGATAAACTCTATAATTGAAAACATGACGAAATCTGTCTAAGGTTATTACCTTGGAGACAATTTATCCCTTTATATTTCAGCTTTACAGAGGACAATGTGCTTTGTTTTGCTCCGTTTTGTGTGATATTAAGACTAATGGTTTTTATCATTTTATATACGCAGGGCGTTCGGCTAGTGAGAGAACGAAAACGTGTAGCTTGGATATTGCTATTACTCGCTGTTTTATTTGCTGTCTGTTGGTTACCATACAATGGAATGCAACTTCTGGTGGACACAGAATGCATTGAACAAACATCAGTCAGTTGGATTCTGCCATATGCGCTTCTTCTCGGTAAGTTTATCTTTCTTGGCATCATAATGCCTGTTTGGCATAAATCAAAATGAAAAGCGCGTTGGGAGAACATACAAAGCCGACGTCTGCTTTTCACTTTCGTCAGATCCTACTAAATTAATTTTCTGGTATTCATCCAAAATAACATGTCTTCAATCAAAAACAATGATAAATAATCAATTAATCACGGAACTGCGATTAATAACATGTTATTAAAAATAAATTACTTCTAGATTAACTAAAATAAACAAAACTCAAATATTTCGGATGGAAAATTTCTTAAATAAAAAATAGTATTCATGCCTTTATACCGTGATAAAAAATAATATTGTAAATGACATTTTTTTTTTTTTGATATCAAATTTATGGAGATTTAAGTACCAGGACGCGTTAGTGTTAAGGTTCTTCTAGTCTACTTCATCGCTAATGATTTTGAAACTTTGTATTCCCTTATCATAGTTGCAGATGGAAAGGCGTGATTGCTACAGAAATAAGAAGTTCACGGGAACTCTATATGCATTATTTTGCAAATCACAATCTATATACTTCTCTTTATACTATATTCGTACATGTACACACACATACGCATGCATACATACACACATACAGTACACAAAGAAATCAACCAAAGAGAGTCATTTTCATGATGCTAAGTTCGTTCTTAAATTATTAATTATAGATGACATATTTTATAATTATACTTATGGGAAATTATTTTATACTTATAACAATATTTCTTCCTTTCTAAAAATTTGTAATAAAAGCAACGCAAAGATTCAGTTGTTCTTTTTTTTATATCTCGTTCATAAAAATTCAATTTCAATTATATTTTTTACAATACACCAAACATACCGTAAAATAACTTATTTTTGCGATTCATATTAAATGTGGACGTGTGTATCCATTTATGATGCAAAAAAGAAAGTTATTCATACGAAAATAAGTTTTCAAGCAATTTATTATAAATAATATCTTTTTGTAAAAATGCACTTCAAAATTTTTACTTCGCTGTTTTGTCTGTTAAATAAACAGATTAAATGATGCCATGTCTTAAATTACGACGAACGTAAAACGACGTAAATGCTTGTTAAGACAATAACATTACCGTTAAAGCACAGCTGTCTTAAAATAATCAGTTCCAACATTCAACACATTAACAGCAAACCAATTTTTGTAATAAATAAACATGTTCATTACATCAATTAACTTTTACATGTACAACGATTTTTTATATACATACTTTTAGAATATTATTTAACGTTATTTTAACAACATTTTTCTTTTATAAAGTATTTTTTTCGCACATGTTATCTTATTATTGATTATTTTTTAAATTCAATTTACATATTTTTAGATATTTTGGAAACTATATAACCATTTTTGGTTAATTAACTTTTGTCGGAATTTTTTACTGGTACCCTAGTTTAACCTTCGGTTTCTTATTGGATGCATTGGCATTTAAAAATTCTTCTTATTTCAACCATTTGCTAAACACTTATAATATCTACGTAAATTTGTCTGGGGACACTTTATACCCTATCGCTACTCGATTATATTTTTGACGTTTCGGTACTCCGAGTGTTAAGACTACATACATACGACGAATCAAAAAAATACATTTTGGGTTAATATTATAGAAAGGTTAAAAATATCATTATTTACCTTGTCAAAGACTTTCACAAGTATAAATGTATAATAAGTGGATGCGAGTAAGCGGTCTAATAGAATTAGTGGCTTTCTATGCAATAACTTAATTGAAAAAGGAATGTTTAATTTAGAATGTGCATTTTTTGTCATATAGCTGGGCAAAATAGTAAAGCAAATTTAGTTATACCAAAGGTTATTAAGATTACATGGCAAGATATTAAATGATGCATTTCAAAAAATAATGTTTCACGTTTAGTAAAGATGATATGAATTTTTAAATTCAATTATTTCTGAAACCCGTTTTTGACATATCATACTTTTTAACAGGGGCTGAGATATGTTAAAGAGAACTCGAAAATATCAATTTCCTTTTTTTATTTCTAAAAAAACCAACATATACGAGAAAACAATAAAAACATGATTATTCGACACTATTATTATTTACCGGGGCTTCTAAAAATAACGATAATGGCGAAAAAATGATTGATAAATAGACAAAAAATCATTTTCATATTGTTAAAGCAATACTTAAATGATATTACACTCATTTTTATCCGCATATCAAATATATTTTTTAAAGAATATGAATATTAATTCAAAATTTAAAGTGTCTTACAAATTTATACAAAAAAAAAGTAATTTGCAAATTGAAAAAAATCTTAAAATGCCATTCATACTTTGCGACTGTACGTCACTGTAGATTCTGAAATAAATTGTACGCCTTTGGAGTGGATTCAAAATGTTGTCTGTGGGGTTTATGTGGTAGAATGTATCACATCCGACGTTTCGGTGAATCCCAAACAACCTCTTCCCCACACTGATCATGGAACTTTGACCCTAAAGCTCGTTGCATGACGAGTTAATCGTATCCAAAGTCAGCTGCGCGAAGCTCTTACAACTTTTGCGAGATTTTCCCATGTGCGCTTTTGGCGAAGTAACACCTAATGTATAAACGTGCTTCGTGTTTTGATACCTTGCCTAAAATACAATATTTCACTAGAAGCAGACGGGATAACTTACACGCAATGCAATTAATAGGATAATAAACATTTGAATATAGTATATGCCAAAGCCAAACCAAGATATATTATAATATATAATGTTACATTTTTTTACCAGGTCCACTCCCAGTGTGAAACATATTGACACCTAATGGAGTTTATTTCAACAGAAGTATTTCTACGAGAACTACATTTTTTACCACTTTTTTTCAAAGAGAGTAGAAATATTAGGATACAGCACAGCAGTGGTTTACTTATTTTTAACGAAAAGATTTATTGATTAAAAAAAAAATTTAGTTAATAATTCTCGCAAACATATTATATATCATGCCGTCTGAGTGGCTTACTGATCAACGTCACGGGTTCGAATATTATTACGGACAGTTTAATAAATTGATTTTCAATTGATTTATGGATGTCTATCCAAAGGCATGGAAGTATGTGATGTCTTGAATTCCCTGCCACCCATTATATCCTCAATTAAAACGATTAGCTAACTTCTAGTTCTATCCTAGATATCCTTATATCCCTACCCTCTTTGAAAAAGAGAGGTTGTGCAAATAAATAAGCAAACAGTTTTTCTAGAAACATTTATGTTGAGATAAACTCCGTAGGAGTCCATATGCTCCAAAATGGACATGGTGAAAAAATCTTATTAATAGTTATAATATATTACTTAAGAAAAGTCGCATATATTTTTGTTTCTACAAAAAAATGCATTGTAAAATAGGTTTTCAATATATAAATCGATATTAAACGTGGATGACGATCATAAAGTTAAATAAGGTACAGACATTTTTTTAATATTACTGTAAAATCAGGAAATATTTCATGATTTGTTTCTTTGAGCTTAAAGTAATATAAAAAAATACAAATGTCCCTACTCTCTTCGAAAAAAAGAGAACTTGGATAACTGAATAACAAACAGTTTTCGTAGAAACACTTCTATTGAGAATTTTATTATAAGTTCATATGCTCTACATAAGGATCGGACATAGTTAAAAAATAAAAAAATATATAATTATGTTTATAGCTTTGAATAATTTACGTATTATTAATTTTTCTTATTTCTTATTGATTATGTCTACTCAAATATGTCTAGATTTATAAAATTATAATAAACGTAAATTTTTAATCATTTATAAATAGTGTATTATTATACTAAGCCATAGTTTCTCAACCGCGACCACAGCATGTTCCAAGGGGGTCACAGAGAAAAAGTAGTTTTAGGGGAGCCACACTACAGTTTTGGGAGGCCACGGACAATCCATAAACTCACAGGATTTAAAAATCGGGCATCGACGAAAAATTGTTTGAACTCCACGAGGGACGTTTAAAAAGTCCCACATTTTTGTCAATTCCGGATTTTTGAAATTGGAACTCTTGGGAGAGCTAAAAAAAAGTTTCGCGTTTTTTCATTTTTAAAAAATTCGTAAATTCCTGGGTAAAATTTTTAAATCTGCTAGCTAGCAAAATTTTCAAAGAATCGAAAAATATTTTGAAATCAGTCAATTTTTTCCTTGTCGTCAATACCAAAATAGTTGTGTACCCGAGTCTCTAAAAACTTATATGCTTATTTTATTTGATTTTAATGTATTGTGTAGTTTTATTTTATATTTTGTCTCTTTATATATGTTATGTACTATAATTTTATTTTTTAAAAATAAATAAATAAAAAACGGGTATGGGAGCCACAGAAAAATATGAGACTCAAAAAGGCCCCGGGCCCAAAAACGTTGAGAAACCATGTACTAAACTATTGTAAAAAAAAATATATTGCAATAAAAAATTGATGGAGATATTCAATAAGCAGAATAGATTTTCTTAACAATAATATAAAAGTATTAAAAGATAAAATGATAACTTTATAGGATAAGAGCCAAATATTTTTTTTCATTTTTATGGCAAAATAACGTTCAATCTTTAAAATAATTGGCAAACAAAATGGCTACTTAGCTCGATGGGTAACAAAATACCAAGTTATCTCTCACCAAATACATTTGTCATATTATAACGGTATAAAAACTTTTGGTCGTAGCAATTCAATGCCTATTATGAATTACTACTTTAAAAAATAGCTTCCCATTGCAATCACAGCTTACTCTTAAGCTCCAATTCGTATTTTCACAATCTATCAGCTCGTAATAAAAAAAAGAATACATTGTGAAAATGTACGGTTTATGGAGATTTTTTAAATTTTATTTTATGGGATATTGCCACTATCTCGACCTTTTTTGATACGTTTATATAAATAAATTTATTTGTTTTGTAACCAAGAATAAAATGAAATCGATGATATTATCATATAAAGACATTTTTGGAAATCTCTTCAAAATAATAACATGACGATGTTTTTTTGTCAGGTCATGCAAATTCAGCAATCAATCCAATAGTGTATTGCTTTATGACAAGAAATTTTCGAAGATCTGTAAAAAAGCTGCTCTGCAGAACTCCAGACGACCTCTCCGCTCGTCAACATCAAAGGTGTAAAGTAAGTATTTTTTCTATCTTGTATGTGTTTATTTGCTTAATATCCTCACACATATGATAATATTTTTAATATTTTTATATATCAAACATTATGGTATTATAATTATAAAAAAATCAACGTTATCAACCATATTGGTATATCACTGCAAAAAATCCATTGCTAAGAATGAATCAAGAAAACCAAATCAATTATTTATCATTACATACGCGTATGAAAAAATAAAAACATAGCCATTTGTACGTTGAAAAACTCTGTATTGCTGAGTGAAATCTTTTGAAAATAAAAGTTTGAATGAGACATTTATTTTTCGTGCTAATTTGAAAAATTTAATATGTTCACAAAACTTTTCAAATTTTCTTTTTAATTGCTTTTTAAAACAATAAAAATATTATTTTTGCTACAGGTAAAACAAAACAAAATTCTACGCGAAATGTAATCCTTCACCAATTCACTATTATCAAATTTTAAAATAATAAGGCACTTTTTGCAGAACGACGTATGAATTAATTTTAGAGATGATTCAAACTTAATTTATGCAATCCGTTATTGAATAGCATTTATTCGTAAAACGTGATGGTTACGGGGTTATCGTAACAGTGTATTTAAAAAAAAGTAAGTTTAAGAGATAATGTCAATATACAAACCATATTTATATTCACTTTTATTTAATCTGGAATAAGATTTTTAAAATCTGCTGATAAAACGATTTTTTTTTTTTTTTCTATAGTAATATCATTAAGACACCGCCGTTAAATTTGATAAGGCGTCTGAAAGGCTGTTAAATACATTCCCTTGAAAAATATCGTTAGAAGTTGTGTTTACCATTTGACCAATACACTACGGCCATTTTACCTTAGATATAACATAATGTAACTTTTAGCTTGTTTGATAAAATATAATTGTGAATTTATTCAGTAAGCTCTACCTGTTTCAAAAATTGGTCATGCAATGTATTCATTCGTCTTTATTCACAGTCGTAATTGGGGTAAGACATGAAAATAAATTATTTTAGGTTTTAAAATTTTTTCCAATTAAATCCTAAAGAATATCTTTGAACTAAGTTTTCATTTTCTCGATTGAAATCAAAACAAAATCGGAAACTCATTATCTTTACAAATTGGGAACTTCGTTACAATATCGTAGAATTTACTTTGAACAAATTTTTGTTTCAATTCTCTTCGGATAATAATTGAAAGATAAATAATTTAGATTATTTTTTTAGGATTATCAGATTCCTTTAAGTTGAATCAATTATATGTTAATCGAACCTATTCTCTTATTAGAGGTAAGTTATATTAAAATGTTAATGATTGTTATTCAAATTAAAACATTTTAAGCCTAGACCTTTTTTATTTATCTCACAATTATTAAAAATATATAAAAGTTTACTGCAAATTAAAATTGAAAAAAAGCAAACCGTAAAAACTATGGACGCCAAAATTAAATTAATTTTTATGTCACCATTTACTTATTTTTAGCTTTTAAATAAATAACGTTAAATAACTTTTTAACTTAATTTATCACCCAAACAAACCCTAAATTTATTTATAAAAAGGAATCATCCAATAAAATCAAATAATTTATAATTTTCCTAGAAAGGCTTTCTGTCGGAGAACATTATTGCGTATTAGATGAGTACTTCGAATTAAATTCACTCCAAATAACAAAAGATTCAACGAGTTTTCTTAGAACGAATCAATACGTGTAGCCTGATGCCATAAATTGTATATTAATTAGTTTTGCTCTCCCGATCAAGGATTATATTTATTAATAAGTTCTGTTGAAATTATTTCAACATTTTTAAGCTGTCCTTCAAATTGGAAATTTTATTACAAAAACTTTATTTCTAGAAAACAAAAGGTAAAGATAAAAAGTGTTTTACGAACTGTTTTTCATTGTGATTTTCTGTACACAGTAAAGTATCCATTCTTTTTCGGTCTTTACAAAGAAGATTTTTGCTTGTCGCGGTCTTGCTTTTTGCAGTGCAACTTTTTAATACCCATTGACTCGAAGCACTTCAGAATGAAACGATATGTCACCTCTTTGAAATAACAACTGTGATAATGACTTTGTTTAAATACTTCGTGGTCTTCAATGCTTTCCTCGAAAATCAGAGTCAAACGTATGCATAAAATACTTTTGGCAACTTTTGAATACATTTACAATACTCATAATTTTAGTTAATCCGTTTTGGCTTCTCGTTGTTTTATGACAACCTGTAAAAACATTTTTAAGCTTTGAGTATAATTCAGCAATCATAAAAATTAAAGATACCTATTGCAAAAGCATATACGCTTATATCATAATATTCCCCCTGCCTTTTTTGCTCCATCCCTCCTTTTGCAATTGCTCACAATATGATTTCTTATTGAAAAATAATCTAACTGTGACACAAAAATTGGACTTAAAATGTGCACAAATGTAATATATTTAAATATCTTTAACAGACGGCAGTGATTTCTATCTAAAACTCAAATCGCTCTCTTAGATAAGTTACCAAGCAATTGGAAATCCCTGGTTTATATAATTGTTCAAACACATAATCGCAGTTAAAATAATCTACCATTTAATTTAATCATTTTATATTACTGTTTATGCCAGGCGTGGGTTTATAATCATTGATTGTTTTTATTTCTATTGATTATATTTGGCTTAAATTAAATTCATGGTTTATTTATTATTTATGATAGTGAGCCGTTTCTATAACTTCCAAATATGAATATTTCATTTTATGTTATTCTGAATAGTAAATAGATAATAGAGTTTTTTTAAAGCACTTTAATGGCTACAGCTTTTTCTCAGTAAAAACGAAAGACAGGTACATTTATATGGCCGTACGTGACCTTTTATATTTTTTTATACGGCAGTATACTTTCCAAGGGTTCTTTGAAACCATACACGTATAGAAGTCCCGATGTGAGGTGTTGATCTATAACCTCATACTCTAGTTAACCTGGTGCACTTATTACTAATTGAACTAAGGAGGGTGTAAACAAGAAATTTTACATCTGGCTTAAGTCACAACATTTCAAGATAATTGGAAACAAAGTTACTGGTACAATTATTTATCTACGTGTGGTTACAATTGATTCAAGCTTGTTTTATTTTACGAAATATTTTAGTACGCCTTTTATCTTTACTTCAGGTATCGACTGGTTATCTTAGATCAGCGCTTCGAAATAAGTATTCCGTGATATAAAATGTGTAATATTTTTTTAACTAAAATATTTTATTAATTTTCTGCCTTTCTCTAATCTAGTGGATGACAAAAAGCGATTTCTTACACGACAGTAAGTGAAATCATTTATCAAACCACACAATTAATTCCAGTGTCTTTACTGATTTAAGCAAGTCAATATTCCTATACGGGGAAATATACTGGATTTTTGTTTTAAATTTTACTTAGACATGAGAGTCGAAATTTGCGTACTTTTTTGCCTCTGGAATCATATTATGTTCCAATATGAATATTTTCTCAAGAGGTACATTTTTCCATGTTTTGTAAAAGTGTTACAAAACAATTAAAAGTATATATATTTAGCGTCACAGCCAAAATTATACGAAAAAATCTCCATGAAAATTTTTATAAGTGACTTGAGATCAACTCAGGGAAAAGAGACAAAACAAGTCTTAGATCACATTTTTTTAAAATCTAACCTGACATTGACCTTAGTGGTACTTGAACTCAGACTCATCTGATCGCTAGAGCAGAGCTCTCCCCAACTAAAACATTGAGACTAAAAAAAATTAAGAGGTACCATTATTTATTCAACAATTAAAAACGGTTCCACAATTAAATTTAATTAGAATGTGCTGCTAGACCACATCAATCATTTTCTAAAATTTAAAGCGACATACCACTCACATTATATTATTTTATGTTTACAAATAAAAACAAATTTGGTGATTAAATTCTCTGCAATACTTAATTTGATTTGACGATTTTCAATCATTTTACTAGACTTTTTTGAATTATAGAAGTGCCGCTTTTTTCAGTTCATTACACTTTAATCGTTTGAATTATTATTATTTAAGTTGAATATTTTCTCTTTTATTTACATTTTAAATATTTAAAAATACAGTATTTTTACATAATAAATTTAAAGCGTAAATTTTTGAAAGATATGGTTCTTATTAAAAATCATTTTCATTAAGCCCACAAGGTACAATTTTTTTGACACGAAAAACGGCGCATCAGTTTTCACTAACTATCTTTTTCGACAAGCGTACTGTGAAAATTTGGCACACGTGATGATTTATAGATATTGAAGCGATGAAAAGTTTCCTTTCGCGAATTCTGAATAGCTGGCATTTTTCAATGCCAAAAACATTTCATATCTTTCAATTGATGATTATATTCCATGATTAGGATAACCATTTCAAAACTCACGATTTATATTAAAAGTTCTTTGCTAATGGTTTATTGCGACGATTCTCTACTTAATTTAAGCGCTTTGTTATTTAAAAATGGATTCTAGCACGTTTTATCTAATAATGTTTAAAGTAAATATTCAATATCAACAAAACTTTTTCCATATCCACTCACATAAAATTTGAAACACATTAACTTCTTATCGAGCCTTTCTCAACACAATTAGTTCTACAAGAATTCTTTTTTATTTAGTCATTTAACTTATATTTTCTAATATAACTTGGGTGTAGATAGACAAATGAACATAGAACAAGACAATTATTTAGCTTAGTTGTCTTATAAATCGGATAATCAGAAGCAAATCTTTCTTAATCTATGTCATCTAAGAGAATAAAGCTAGTCACTCAATAAATGTTGTGACAGAAAGGTTTTAGTAGATACATAATGTTTTGGAAATACTACATTATCATGGAGTAACCTTTTAAAAACAAGGATATTATCATATTTACAGGACCCAATTCTCACAGTGACAAATGAATAAAAATACACCAACTTCTCAATATACGCGTCGTTTATCATTTCTCAAAGCCAACGAAATAACTACTGATGGTTACTTGGAAACACAAACACCTTATAGATGATGTCAAAAATTTAAATGTTTAATTCAATGAAAAATTAATTAAAGGCAGAGGAGTTCAAAAATGTTAAATAATCAATAATGTTTTAAACGAGTCTAGTTTTGGATTCCTACGAGTTTATCAGGATTCTTGTGATGTCTCTAAATATTCCCTACTTCCTTTCCAATCCTGTAACTGGGCGTAGTGAAAGCGATTTGTTAACCACTAGTTTTGGCCTAGCCTTATTCTTCTATTTCAATTAATCTCTTTAGAAAAAGAGAGGTTGAGCGACTAAGTAACAAACAGTTCTCGTTACTCTAACAAGAGATCATATGCTTCTCATTAGAAGCGGACTTGGATTTTTAAAAACGTGTATATTACAGAGAGAACAATGGTGACTTATAGACATGAAAATACGTAAATTTTATAGAGCATCTTTATAAAATAGAAAATAGAAATAGAAGAGTATTTTTTATACTATATATTTATTGACATATAAGGTTTACAAAACCCTAAAACGCAAAACCACGTGCGTCATGAAAATATACAGCTTATTGCACTTGACAAATCAAGATTAATGTGACGATTTTCTGTCACGTCATTCTATCCCCAAACCGAAGAGAAGAAAATGACGTAATAGTAAAGTTTTTTTTTAAATTGGGTAGTCAAACTAGTATTTTATAAAATAAAGATGTTTTCTAAATTACGCTCACACACTTTGAACATTTTAACAAAACACAAAAAATGTTTAGAGCAATTTGTTTTATTCTGTCAAGCTGTTAGTTTATGTTTGATTTTAATATACTGGATCTTGCTCTTTCTTTTGCATATTTCAATGGTATTTATACTCGCAGGTGTGAGTGAATGAGTGAATCGTAAATTTTTCTGTGAAATTGAAATAATGTTTACCTCTCGCGACTTATTGACAGACAAAGTTCAGCAGGCAAAAAATGTACCAAATAAAGATCAGTCATGTAACTGTTTTTTTTATTAAAATCAATCAACAGCAAAAAAAATGCATGTCAGCCAGACTTAAATTTAAGCAAATAATATGTGTATGATTTTCTTGAAATATAAAATTTTCCACGACTATTGATGTTTCAATAAATCTTCATGAAGCAGATAAACTGATCATCCAAAGTCATTTTGAGTGAGTTTTATTTGTTGAAAAGATGTTTCAATTTTAAAACACATTTAACGAGTTCATGTTTTCATCCAAAGTACATTTTTTAGATTGCTATTTCAATGGGTAATATAAATGAAACTGTCATGTATTACATCGAAAATTTCTCAGAATAATCATATTACGAATAAACAAGATTTTAGACTTTCAAACAAAGCAAAATGGCCATAAAGCAAAGCGCAGAAAATCGTATTTGGTCACAACTTATACATAATATAAAACGCGGTAGCGGCATGGGTGAAAAAATATTTGCTCAGCTATGAAACCTACGTAAGTCCTTCAATATCCAGTATTGGTGATCTAATAAAACTGGTTAAACAAAGAGTGACGCGCTTCAATTTTATAGTCGACTTTCGATAAAAGACGACACCAAGAGAAAATTATGCTTTTTTTGTGTAAAACTATTACTGGTTACGTCGTTGTGTAGTTGATGTTATCGGGATTTCGTCCAAGTACACAAAATTTCTTAATGCATGGACTAATTTTTTGTCATTGATTTGTATTCAAAAGTATACTAATATATGTAATTTTTGCTTCTTCAGTCGTTTATGGTTTTAAAAATAATCTATAAAAAGAGCAATAGGCTTTTCATTAAAAATATATCACTGTAACATTTGAATCTTAGACAATGCTTTATTTTATTTTAAGAATTAAAAATAAATAAATGTGGCATTACAGCTAATGCCAATGAGCCAAATATTTTTTTAAGTTGAAAAATCATACAAGAAAAACTCGATGAGAATTTTATTGTAAGTCACTCGAAATAAAATCGAGGTCAATTGACATCACAAACACCCACGTCTTAGGTCTCAAATTTCAGTTGAAAACTCTTAATTTAACAATGACCTCCCCGAGAATTGAACCCAGACTACAGTGGTCGGTTACGCACATTAAATACACAACTATATATATAATTCAATATTCAAAATATAACAAGAACCGATAACGTAAAAGAAAACATAACAAGAATAATTAAATTTAAGTACAATAATTTTTGGTTGAACTGACTGTAATAGAAAATTATCATCTTTTACGTTACTCAGGCTGTGGAATAATAATAGTTAAATATTGCGAAATTTCTTGCTAACCCTCTTAGTAATATTCCACTTTTTTCCTCTCGACTCATTCATGAGGGCAGTGACGGGAAATGGAATTGTTGTGATCGTTAGTAGATCGAAGCAAAAGTTCAAATAATGTATTGTTTTATTCCATTGTACTACCACATTGAAGACTAAGCTATAATAGTGTTCAAAACAATGTTTCAGTGAACTCAAAAGTATTTTATTTAAAGCATATATATTTATCAGAAAAGCTAATCAACAGTTTATTTAACAAATTCAATCATCATTAAACAGAATTATTATTTCCTTTTTAAAATGCCTAATCATTTGATTCCAGCGGTGGAAAAATGTTCAATGATTTGAATTTAAGATTGTGAATCACGAGTTTTTTTGGAAGTAGTGTGATTTATTGCATACATTCTCTTTATAAAAACAACAGTCAATCCAATAATGAATTCACATTACAATACCAGTAGCATAAAAAGTGTCAGAACACAAGCTATAAACAAGCGAAATATTTTGTGTGCGGGTAGCAAGTTTGTTTTATACTTTATATACAAAAACATATTTTAAGATCCTTACTATTAGTTTAGTTTTTAATAATCGTTTTTTTTAAGCGTATTTTTTATCCGCTCCCAATTAGGAAGAAGCGAAAGAAACTCTCTATGAAGTTCATCTAAACAAAAGTTTTTCTACGAAAATTGCTAGTTACCGTCTACTTTTGTACACATTGCTAGTACACATTGCACGTACAAATTGCTAGTACACCTCTACTTTTGCTAATCACTTAATGTCGGAAAGACACGTGTTTAATCAGAAACAAGGGATAAAAATGTTACATCCAAATACGGACCCCTATAAGCTCTTTTTCAGGAAATTATAGAAATAAACAGAGCGCAATTGAACAGTCTTTTAAATGAAATATTAAACATGCCTACGTCGCCACTTTTATACCATATATAAATATAATTATAAAACGTTTTCCGACAAACAAAATAAATATAATTCTTACAACTACTCACTACTCAAATCTGTGGGCATTCCCATGGGTTTATGTTTTTCGCCAGCAATAGCTTTAAACTCAGTTATGCATTTATTTCTTATATAAACACGAAACATTCATTTGCTAAGCGTTAGTTCAAGTTCATTCGTGCATTTGAACGACTGAAGATGCCGAAAAAAATATGCCGAGTTGTCACTAACCCGGCTCGACAAAATGTGTGTGAATGTACATAATTTGAACGATTCCAATTTTCTAGTTACCATTTGAAATTCATAAACCGAACTACAAATGAATGTATGAAACTTTCCGTACCTGGAAACAAATTTGTGAACATCGCAACCAAAGCAAACAGTATTGCTTTAAGTGAACATAAATATTTTGGTTTTTTATGCATTTGGTTTAATGCGTAATAACAATAAGAAAGTAACTAATAAAATCACATATTTACGATCACTTAAACTTTAATGAAGCCTACTTCTAAAATCATTATGGAGTTCTCGAAGGTTCTATAACGAAATTATTAACGTCCAAATGAATAAATTATGTTTGTTAATTATTTATTTAGGATATCGTCTATTTTTCGAGGTAGCATATTAAAATTAAGCACACTTAAATAACATACGGGTAAAAGGATAGAGCAGGATGAGTAGTTACCTAATTTTCTCGCTCCTACTCGTTTTAAGAATCAAATAAGTGAAAGGGAATTTAAAACTTTTCTAACATCCGTACCCTAAAACAAAAATTCTTAAGTCGATTGAAAAATCAGTTTATTAAACTGTCCGTTCTAGAATTTAAATCCGTGAGGTCTGCGACAAAATCCAACGATGTTTACCATTCTAAAATGTACCCCAACATACTGTTATCCACATAAAAATATAATCCAGTAACATTTACTAATTGTACTATTATAATCGATAAATTATTATTACTTTCAATAAATAACATTATTTGTTCAAAGTTTAATTGATAAAATCGACGGTTTTTTAAAGTTTTACATTCATAATATACGAGATCTCTCATTGCTCAATTTGATTTTGATTAAAAATTACAAACTTTTGATGTTAAAACAAAAAAATTATATTCAACCTACATGTAGAAGAATAAAGTAACTAAAAATAAAAAAGAATACCATATTTAAATAAAATGAAAACACGTTATGAAAAACATGTCATCACGTCGTAAAAATGAATTTTCAGACTGTTTTTTTGACATATTTTATTAAAACTTTTTAAGATGTATATAAAATATAAAAAAGTTTAAATATAAACCATGTGTCTAATCAAACGTGACAATTATAACGACGCTTTCATTCATCTTTTTATAAGATATTTTTTAACAATATTCTAGAAAGAAATTGTTTGATATATATTTTTTCTCGACAGTATATAAATTATGAATTTATTTTAAGACAATTTAAAATCTTTTTAAACATTTTCATTTTATTAAAATTGATCAAAATATACTTGTCAATTATTGAATAGGGAGGAAATAATATCGGTCTTTTACTAGTTGTCATAACCGGTCCACGGATTGAAAAGCTCAAACGTACCATTTTATTAATTGACTTTCTTATCGATTTACGGATAAATATTTAAATTTATGAATTTTCGTCATATCGACATTACCTTCCCACATATTTAATCAATTTACTTCAATTAGTCCAATTCTTCTTTGTTAACGAACGGAAAAAAATCTACATTAAAGAACCACACTCTCCACATTAAGAGCGAACACTGCTTTAAAATAATACATGTTGACCGTAGATAAAATCTTAAATACAATTTTGAAAGAAAGTATTTATGAAATATGTATGCTACCAAATTCCTTTGTATTTTCTTATTTCGTATTGTAAATATTTACTTTATATTCTGTGATAAAAAACAAATCTTTCCTATGCTTGACAAACTATAAACACAGATAATTTATTTCGCGGAATATAATAAATCTATTTCAATAGCTACGATCATTAATATTCAACAAGAAACAATCTTTACAAAACAATTCAGATAGAATAAACCGTTAACGAAAATCATGATTTGATTTTTTTATGAATATTTTGTCGAGATAAGTTACTTATGTAAATATAGAATAACTCGAGTCTTAAAAATAGATCTGATTTATTTTTTCGGTCTGCTTATTCACAATCTCAGTGTGTACTTTGTCACTCAAAGAGAGCTTCTTGTGCCAATTCCTTTCTGTTGAGCCGTATTTCCGGTTCCCTGGCTTGAATACCTGTGGCAAAAGTTTCCCAGCCACTTGAACTCGTCTTCAAGCAAAAGTTGCGGTTTTCTACGATTTATCACATTTTTTTGTTGGAACTTAACCATATTTAAAACTGTCGCCATTGGTGGGGAACTAACCTGTTCTACAGTGAAAAAATACTGAGATATAGGCATTTAAAAATAATAATTATTATTTTTTACAGTCTTGAATTTTGAGTTTGAGTCTTGAATTCCCCCTTCCCACCCATCCTATCCTATGAACGGGGCGTATCGAGAGCGATTCGCTAATTACTAGTCCTGTCCTAGCCCTATCATTCTATTCCTACTCTCTTTAGAAAAAGAGAGGTTGAGCAACTGAATAACAAGCAGTTCTCGTAGAAACACATCTGTTGAGATAAACTCCATTAGAAGTCTATATGCTCTACATTGGGAGCGGACATGGTTAAAAAAAAATACGGTAGGTTTCTCACAATTATGGCATACACCAGAACTGACTTATAGAAACTGGGCTTCGAATTTAGATGGATTCACAGTTTTAAGCTCCATTAACAGATATGTTAATGTATTTTGTGTTTTTTTATCTTTAAGCAAATGGGAAAATTGTACATCTTCTTATTTCAAAACAGTTTATTTTGTCAGCACAAAACGGCCTTAAAAAAGGATTGAAAATGGAATATAGTTTGCATTGATTCTGCATGAAAAATATTTATTTCTATACTAAAACTGAAATGGTCTATTTTCTATTAAAAAATGCTTCCCGCCAAAAAACGATCGGCCACTCGACTACTCCGCTAAAATTCCAACGAAACTTTGTCTTGTTTTTCTTAAGTGAATAAAAAAGTGTGTACATACTTTACAATATTCTTTCATGTTTTGTCAAACCATTTAAGCCAAAAGAAATATAAATTAAAACTATATTTTGATGCGTTAATTAACTTGTTCTGATCACAAAGAAAAAGCTATTTTATAATAAAAACAAAATAACATACTAATTCTAGTTTTAAAAAATGATTTCTTTGATCTAAGAGAATAAATGTACAATAATACATTATATTGTCAACATTTTCGGACATAATAAAGTTTCTGAATAAATAAAATATAATCATTTTTTAGCGATTTAAATTATACGAACATGTATTTTATTATATTATGTCTCGTACGATTTCCCAAATGTACATATATATGGTCTTCTAATGGAGGTATAACAGGAGTTTATCTACGAAAACTGTTTGTTACTCAGTCGCTAAACCTTTTTGGAAGAGAGTATGTAGAAGGTATAGAAAAGATAGGGCAGTACAGGTTGCTAATAGTACAGTACTAGTAGTTGGCTAATCACTCGCGCTACATTTATTTTAGGTTTGGAATAGTAAGGGGTCGGATTTTTAGGCAATTACATACTTTGACTTTATTATCAATTTTTAATATAAAATAAATACTCATAGGTACAGATTTTTTATGACTATATATTTTTTTTAATTTAAAAAGCTTTGTTGTATATAATATGTTTGATATAATTTACTTTTTTACCGATCAACATATTATATATGTGTGGCTAAAAATGTTTTGTTACTAAGTTATTAAGTGTACTTGTGATCACAAAGCTTACTCATTTTTTTTTAAATGCATTTGAATACCTTTTGTATTCCTTTATTTGCTTTCAACTCTTTGATAATGCTTTTAGTTCATTGAATATGTAAGTTATGAATATGAAATAACTGAAAGGGTGTTCTCAAAGCACGAACAATTCACTTTTTCAAAGTATCATTAATTATTTAATATATGAAAAAACTTCGCGTTTGAGAGTGACTAGAGTAGATATATCTAAGTAAAATTTAGTAGCATCAAAAACTTGTCATTTACATTGTAGCCTTCTCGTTCATCTTGTTATAAACGACTGCTGCAGCATGACAGTTTATTAGCTATGCACTCGAATTTCAGTTGTCTTTATAGTGCTCTAACCTAATTTCATGATTGCCACTAGGGCGTATACAAAAACCGCTTTCCGAATATCAATATTTCTTAAACAAAACGACTACTAATCTATTATTACCTAGTAAAGTAATTTTGCCAACAAATTTTCTAAAATATAAAATACTCTTTCGGACAGTTTTAATGCATTGAATAGAATGTTACTCGTTTATGAGATATTCGGTTTTCTATACTTTTGATTTTTTTACATGTACTCGTGTGTAGATTTTACGTTAAAATGCACAGCAAAATATGTCTTAAAAAATTAATAAATTAAACTAATGTATAATATTTTGACTATTGAACTACATGTATTTCACTTATTTTTATTTGTTTTCAAGTCTAAATGTTAAAGTTTTTAAATCAATTTTATATTGTAGTTTTTCTAATATTAGAGACCGTGTTATCAAGTCAAAAAAACAACTTTTCTAATTTTGAAAATTTCACATAAAAAACGGTTTTTCAAACCTGTTTGTCAAAAACTGACGAGCCCCTATTCCCATTTTTTCGTAGGTTATCAATAATTACTTTAATTATTTATAGTTCACATCATTAAAAAACAATAAAAAACATTGTTATTTTTATTATGACATTAAAGTAACAGTCGTTAAACTAAGCTCGGCTTGTATTTGATTTCCATTAGATGTATCTTCAGACCAAACATATCTTTTATTTGAAGTATTCATTTTTTTTGTTATCAAAAATGAAAGTGTTGGCAATTTAACAATATTATCTGAAGATAGAAATGGAAAAAAATTGTCGTCTATTGAATAGAAATAAATTTATATAAAAATATAATTTATACTGAGATAACTCAATTAAAAAAGGCCCTACAAACTTTATTTTTTAAAAAATAGTCAAAAATGTGCGACGTGAATGCATATTTACTATTTTATTAAGCGCAATAGTTTTTATCAGTAATAAAATAACAAATATATTTAGAAACATTTTACAAAAATAAATTCAATAGCGGCATATTTTAGCATTCTTCAAAATCTGAGAATATGAGCGTGTAAATTGTTGTAAATAATGTAGAAACTATTATAGAAGTAATTCTGTTACCAACGTAAAACTGATTTCATCTTTGATAATAGCATTGTAGAATTCATATATAAACCAAATTTCAACCACTCAAGATATATCGTAATATCATTATTCGTCTATCTTCTTGGTATATTTGCCTGTTTACCCTACTTTGCAGTACGTGATAGTTTTTTTTAAATTTCTTGTCACAATTAATCATGGTTAACTGAAACATTATTTGAGTGCTCAAGTGGTACATTTGAGCAACAAAATAATTATTGAAATCATTTGAAATGTTTCACTGTATACATTATTAAAAACTGGGAATACATTAAACAAACAACATTTTTATAATTTCAATTATTTCTAGCAAGATTACGAGAAGTAGACCCTGTAGTAGTAGAGCCATCAACGCGTATGTCCAATCATTTTATTCAATTTTGATGACCATGGCTTAGAATCCCTGAACTCACACATTCGAAAATTGTTTTTTCGATAAATTTGTAAATTTGTGCTCAAAAGCATAAATGTCTCTGAAGTTTACTTTACCTCTCACTTATTTAATCCTGAAAGTGGGCTTAAAAAGAGTTGCTTGTAATTCTCTCTTATCTTTATCTTTCTTTTTACACACTCTCCAAAAAAAAATGAATGTTCTCGTAGAATGACTTCTGTTGAGATGCTCTATAAGGATTTCATATACTGTTCATTTTAAACAAACATGGTTAAATGTAAAATATTTTAGATACAAATTTAAATCTCTAAATTTTTTCTTTTGTCTAGCACTCCATTTAACGAAGACGTTATATGAGAATATGTATAGTCAAAAAAAATATATGTAAGTCGCGTTATCTGCAGCTCATCCATCATTTTGTGGACGGACATATTTGTTGAACAAAAACCAACGATAATGATCTCTATTTTTTTTTTTTTTTTTGAAAAACTCGAGCGTAGAGAGTCGATTTTCACAACATAATGGTTAAGTCACATCAATTTTACTATATAAAGTATATATAGTTTATATAGTTATCACCGAAATACTGTAGCTGAATAATTTTATTTTGGTGTAGGCAAAAGTATAATTATACAGTAATTGAATTTAACAAAAAAAGTATGTAGGTGGTGAACTTCAATTACCACACAACATTCATTATTCATTTTCAATTCAACGAAACATGCACACTTAATGGATCTCGTTTGATAAGCAAAATAACTCACATCAATTTATGTCGGTATTATGTATTGTATTTTTGAAATGATATGTAAGTTAGAATAATTTTGCTGTTTTTATACATATAAATATATTGTATACTTAAATCTTTTGTCTAGTAATCACTGAATAGTTTTTTAGGCTTTGAAATTGTTAAATTATTAAACTGGGTCCGTGTTTGAACGGACAACGTCTGTTAGTTTTGGTTGCGGTACTCACAGGTTCCAATCCCAGTGCAAAAAGGATTATAAATTGATTTTAAAATTGACTTATGAAATTAATTTCGATATCATGGTTAACTGTGATATTTATCATCGACTGTAGTGTTCTAAAATTAGCAGCTCATTTATGCAAGTGGTTCGAAAATTAAGACGTTGTGAGAGCGATTAGCTAACCACTATTCGTGTTTATTGCTTACATCTCTTATTTTTTTAAATAAGTAGTTGTTCTATAAAATTTTTGCATTGACTTTTTTTAAAACATATTATTCACAAACAATTTCTTGATTAAAATTTAATGACACTTTGTTATTCAATTATTAAAAGCTGTTGAGAAATTCTTATATTTTTAAAAAAATAGTCTTTCATAAACAATTTACAAACACAAATTTTCATCCGGAAGCTTAAAATCCGGATCGTCCAATGTTGACACTTGGCCATCATAATCAAAAAATATTTTTTAATTTCAAAATGTATCGATATCAACCGCATAGAAGTATTTCTATATTATATCTTTTTAATATTCAGAGAAGCTCTACACATAGATTAGCAACTCTCTCGTAGTAATTTAAAATAAAGAAAGAAAGTAAACTACGCCTTTTTTCTTTCTGAAAAACTTTTTCGAATGAAACTTTTGAAAAAACTCCTCAAGGATTGTTGAATGACGTCACGGCTAAGAAAACTAGACACAAAGACCACTCTAAAGATCTACAAAAGGAATTTCAATTCGTAATCTTAGCGAGAACATAAAACTATTTATTCAGTAATATAATAATAATTCATCATTCTATCCCTATTATTTTGTTTCAATGTTTCCAGTGTTAAACATCTGTTGAATTGAATTTATTAATGACTTGCCCCGGTTACTCTTTTTCAATTAACAAATAAAAATGGGGAAAGTTTTTTTTTTAACTTTATTCAGGAAAAAAACATTTGGCACAATTGCGGAAAAAAATAAATTTTAAAAACACAACAAATAATAATTTTATTTGTTTTTTTTTCTTGTGATGAATCACTTTATTAAAATTTTAACGATGTCGTATTAATGAAGGTGTAATATTTTTAATAAATATTTATTTTACAGAAAGTATCAAAAGATCCATGTTTTGTTTATAAAATCATTAAAAATAATAATTAGCAGTATCTCGAAATAATACAATAGACACATTTGTCAACAGCAAATGTGCGCAAAATAAGCACTCTGTTATAAAATTATTTATAACTGCGGAATTTCACAAGGATTGCTTAAAGAGAGTCGATTGGTAACCTCGAATATAGCTCTGCATTTATTTATAATATGATTATGAATCACGGTAAGTAAATATTATACAATGTTTTTTTTTACAAGGAAGACAATCAGAATTCTTGCGTTATAAATTTGCTATAACATTAAAGAAACGTGAATTTCGGCAATTCCAGTTTATGTATATATCTTACAGCAGTCAGTATGTCTGCAATCAACCTGACTTTTTATTGAATTTATGGTTTAAATATTCAAATTTCACGATAAAATTATTCTGAGGTAGATTGCTCTTATTAATATAATAACATTATTTTACTATCGGACGTTGAAATAAATAGGTATAACGTATAACTATTAAGCTATTTTTATTATTTAAATCGTTATTATTATATGATTATTTATAAATAGATTAGGTACCTTTGGACTTGAACATTTTGATTTCAAATTTCATTGTTATGCTATTAAATAGTTTTGCGTGGGTATATTTATTCAGTTTCGTGTTACGTGCTTTTTAAAACCAGTTTTTGGTACTCTTTTTCAAATAAATATTTTTTTAATGTTTATCTTTTTTAATGCGTGTTGTATTGTATTGTTATATGAGTTCTTCCAAAAAATCATCAATCAAATAAAAAAGTAAATATATTTTTAACATATACGAATCAACAAGAAAATGATCGTCTTCAAATAGTTAAATAACTATATTCAATTTGTTTGTACAACAATAAAAAACATTTTTTTTAAATGAGAGTTTTAAAGCTTAACAGAATATTTAGGTATTAGAGTTTCAAAAACTTTTTATTGCCCATGGTTTCAGTCAAAAATAATTTTAATACCGTTTTTATAGTTATGTACCAATATATTTGCTATTTTTATCGAAAATTAGGCAGTAAATAGCAGGACTGTGGAGTCGGAGTTGGAGTCGGAGTCGTGGAGTCAGACTGTTATAACTAGAGTGGTTCTCGAAAAAAACTATAAACTTCGAGTCCTTTTAAAAAATGCGTATTCAAATTTCTAGGGTCAAAAGTAGCACCACTGCAGCTACTATGCTTAAAAAATAATTTAAGCCGTGTTTTAAGCCATGGTCGGAGTCGGAATCGGGGTCGGAGTCGTCTTATAACTTCTAACGACTCCACAACCCTGTTATATATCACTAAACTTTTCATTATATTCTCAGCAATTAAATCAAGTTTGGTCAATATGTAGCGCTTAGAATCAAAAGTCACATTTTTGACATTTTTGAGTGAAGTATACTAAATGAATTTAAATGCATCAATACATGTGTACAAAAATATTTTAAGCAATGTTAAAACCACTGCCAAGATCACCATTGATATCGAGCTCACAGTTTAAAACGAATTAAATGAGATGCTAAAATGAACTAATCGGCAATTTGTATTTTTTCATGGTTTTATCGTATATTTTTCATTTCAAAAAGTTTTGCTTTTTACTCGGCATAAATATATAGTAATAGTTATTACTGTTTTTTAAACTTACAAAAATTGTGCTCCTATGGTTTTTTTCGATATTCTTATAAAACGATTTTCGTAGAATGTGAGTTATGATTTTAAGCTACTCATACATTAATTTAAATACATTATTTACTATTCTTAAAATTCTGGCTTGTTCTTTATTTTGAATTTAATACAATTAGTCCAAGAATTGACAGTCAACAAATAAAATACTTTCATATGAAATAATAAAGATATATCATTTAAGTATTGAGTAATCATAGAAATAAAATATTTTATTCAATGAGCTTTAAGCCCTCTTTCCCAACATTACAAATTCAAATTCTATAAAAAGTACAAAATGGTATTATGTATTTGATTTGAAAAAAACGACTGAAAATTATAGTGATGCAGAGATGGGGAAACTTAAGTAAGATTATTTTGTGTAAAGCTTTGTATACGATGCAATAAATACGAGGACGTGACGTTGTTTGACACAAAAAAGGCTGGATTAGCGACCAATGTAATACATTACTTATTCATACAAACACATTTGCTAGAATGAGAAAACTCCATTAGTTGTATGGTTGCCTACAAACCGGCTCAGATGCTAAAAGATTTATATGCTGAAAACAGATCGCAGCATTCATTATTTAATTGGTTTGTGTAGCAATAAATTCTTAGTAGTAATAACCTTATCAACTTGACCAAATGTACAGACTTACAATTTTAGTGAAATAAAAAAAGTACTTTAATTTATATCAATCATTGTATTGTTTGTAGAAGAGTTTCAGTGAAAGTAAGTTCTTACATTTTAAAAAAAACAATATTAACCGTATTTCTACAGTGAAATCACATCTTTGATACTATCATTTGTTTTTGCGGAATCTCTCTAAATAAAATTAAATCTGAATGATTCCAAATTATTAGGAATATCTTTATGCAACCTCTAAGTGATTTAATTTAACCAGTTGGTCAACGTTGGTTTGATTCACGTATTTGAATCTCACTACGTATTGTCTCATTATTTTTGCAACTAATGTGATTGGCTTCGTGTTCGAGGGCATAGATGCGATGTTAAGATTTTTTAACTCATCTGATTCTCAAAACAAAGCGTAAAGTGAGCGATTAGCTAACTACCAGTCTACTTGACTAATTGAATTGAGCAACTGAATACCACCCATTTTTTGTAAAAAAAAACACATATTGCAATAAGCTCTATTAGAAGTTCATATACTTCAGATAGCAATCAGCAAACGTAGTTAAAAACGTACATAAAATAAACCTCTACACTTATTTTGTAATTTATAATTAAATAACTATTCTCAATCTTTAATATATTTAAGGATGCTTTTTTTATTAACAAAACAGGCGTTAGAATTTGTGACACTAAATGTTCTGTAATAAAGTTATTAAATTAAATCTTTGTTTTCTGTCATAACAAAGTGATACACAAAAATTGTCCTTTATTTAATCAAATAAACCAAAATAAGCCATAAATAATTATTTTTCTGTATGACCGTTTTCTAAATCTTCATTTCAATACGATGGCTATCAATATGAAACGTTGAGACGATAAGAATGGACTGTTGTTTACTAATATTGCAGCTCCTAAAATTCAAATTTCATTACAGCAGACGAAAATAATTCCGTAAGTTCATGAAACTGATATATGATATACATCTTCAATTTTCCATTGAATTGTATTTCAATTAATTACTTGCAATGCAATTAAGGCATTTGAAAGTTTACTGAGACTAGAATTTAAAATTTCCAAAAGCTACAGTCAATAAATTCTCACTCGTATGCAGGAATAAATTTTATTTCAGATGATTCAGTTGGGTATAATTGAATTCTGCATATGGCGTGTCTTCCAAATGAATATTGATCGTTCAAATATTGGCCGCCGAAGCAATTCAATTGCTTTGTTGGGACAAAATAATGTCAAAGGCCTGATTTATAGCTCTCTGAAAAATTAACCTTTGTAGGCCACCTCGCAATCCCAACAACCGCCGATTTTGATATACCTTATATACCAAAAGGGCTGAACTTTTTAATCATTGCCCTTTCATGTTGAGTTTAATGTCACAAACAATATATTCGTTTACATATAACAGTATTTTGCTGTCTTTTTGTCTCGCAAACCCACTTCAACATAAAATTTATTCAAATGAATGAAAATCCTTTCAATTTAATATAAGGCACACATTTATTGTTAAACTTTTGGAATTTTCAGTGATATAAAATTTAATCTGTTTTAATATTATTTAAAGAATCGTATAAAAATACTAGCCATACTCGAATGAACGTTTTTCATGTTGTGATGACATTAAATGAAACAATGCCAAGTATAAATACATCAGTCGAATTAACATATTGTGTAAAAAGTAGAAAAGAGCTTTAGCTTCCTCTTTGATGATTGCTCTTTGTGATATTTAATATGACAAGTACTGAGATATTATATCGTTATTACACAAAAAAGCAGAATAGACTATTTTTTATTATAAATATAATATATTTCGTGAATACCTACCTACCCTTACAAAATATTCTCTCACCGACCGTTCTCCCATTTTGCTTCTTTATTAATGTTAATTAGTTTTAGTTACTCAACAAATTTTATTGACTTTTACCATCAGGACAGACATAAAAAAAAACTCATGTATGACAGGAAAACTATGAATTGTTATAGAGTTTATATTTTTTAACCCAAGAGTTTATTTATTATTACACAATGTTTATAAGGTGAAGAAATAACACTGTATTTTAGTTTAACAATTATCACTTTTAGGGTGTTCACTGTCAATACTTGGTGGAAAGGCATTATATTAGTAAAAACACAATATTCCTTTGTACTTCATTCCACTTTATTTAATATGTCAGGACCGGTTTCGCTCATTACGAGCATCGTCAACATGCGTCAATAATTTAACAATGCTATTTATACAAAAATGAACAGTTAATAATGACATTAATAATGTCATTATCAATGTCATTATTTTCATTGTATCACTTTGTCAAAGAATTCTCAAATTTTAATTATGTTTGTAATTACTTTCAATCCCCATTCTAAATTTATTAATCTGAGATGACTTTTTAATTATATGTTAGATGTGTTAAACATTTTAATTTTGTGCTATTTTAGAATCACTTTTAATGTAATTGGTATTTTCTTTTCAATGCCAATTGTTGTTTACAACTGTTCATTTTTGTATAAATAGCATTTTTAAATTATATTTCTTATCAGTTGACGATGCTCGTAATGAGCGAAACCGGTCCTGACATATTAAATAAAGTGGAATGAAGTACAAAGGAATATTGTGTTTTTACTAATTTAACAATTATAATGGAGTTCTACCAAGTAAATTAAAATTCAATCAATAAACAACGTTGAATTGATTAAAAAGTAGATGTATTTATTTCTAACAATAGAATATTATATGTGACTTTATATTGCATATAAAAATAGTAAATTAACAAAAAGCACTCGTGTACGTCAGAGCTACTGAGGCAGAAAGTTACATTTGCGTGTGCGTTTGTCGTGTTCAAGAATAAATAATAAAAAAATATCCGATTAGAGCAGTGTTGCTCTTAATATAATAATTGACCTACGACTATAAATTAAGCATAACAGAGTAAATAAATAGGTCACCATATTTCCCGTTATAAATATTCTCACGAATATGGAAAAAATTTACATTGCTTATATTTTTATGATACACATCGCCAATGCAATATTGAAAAATGTACGGATTCTTATTAACTATTTTAATTTTTATAAAACCTAATACCATTATAAACAACATGGCTATTTCATTGATTAAGTTTTCTTGGAACAATTAACTCTACATTACAATTGTAAATATACCTAGTAATATTTAAATACTCTTTTACAAGTGAATTAATTGCATTTATTTTATCCAAGTCTAAGTCCAAGATTACAAAAAATGCATGCAACAGTATAAATAAATGATTCGCATATCCAATCACGCTAAATATATTTTAACAAGGATAAACAAAAATTAAACTTTTTAGCCACTGTCGAAAAACGGATCAGTCTAAAATTCTAGACATGTTTTTTTACGATCTTTTTTTAGTTAAATTATTGAATACATTTTAAAAAAATCCCTTGATTTTGTTTGCTTCTTTTGTAACTGATCAATTAATTCAATGATAAAACTAAGTTAATAATATTTTTAAAAAAATTGTCTTTTTTCAGCTAGAAGCATTTTCTTCTGAGCAAAAGCTTTGTTTATTTATCATTCTTGATTTTCAAGACACGTCACGTAGGAAATTGCGATAAAAACCGTTTTCAGCTAACTAGCTCAAGCTTTTTCTGTCTCTGTCGTCCCATCACATCATCTCACACAAATATCTGCTTTTTGCTTTCTAAAAAGCTTTCGCTTACTCAAGTTTATTTCAAAGTCAATTCCAGACATCGCCTTCCGCACAACGTAAAAGTATTGAGTGAGAAAAATTACTTTCTTGATAAAAAAAAAAGTTGACCTAGCTGTATTCAAAACTTAAACATAAAGAAAACCGATTCGTCGACTCCACTTTAAATCTGTTTGTGAAATGTTACTTAAGAAAATGTTTTACTTACCTATTTTTAATACTCAGTCATTTATTTATCACAGTATTTTATAGTATATTGTAAAACCTGTTTTTTATTAATGTTCGCTCCAATGTGGAGCATATGGCTTCTAATGGAGGTATATCAACAGAAGTTTTTCTGCGAGAACTGCTTGTTACTCAGTCGCCCAACCTCTCTTATTTGAAGAGTTTAGTAGGAATAGAAGGATAAGGCTAGGACAGGACTAGTGGTTAATTAATCGCTCTCACTACACCTAGTTATTATTACACTGCTATTTGACAGCAAAGCAATATAATGAAATCTTGCAGAATGCTGATTTGTCAGTTACTTTCCCAATATTAAAGCAGTTTTTATAAGTTTCATTGATTCAAAGAGATAAACATAATTATGTTCACACTTATTTTAATTATGGGGTTGTGTCGAGACAACCCGTGAATAAATTCCCAGAAAATCGACGCGTTTTTTCAGTCTCGATTCTCAAGGCATTTGAATACAGCAACTTGAGACTTATTAATAAAATTTGTACGAAGTAGATTTGTAACGCTCGCCGTTTTAACTCAGGTTCAAGCTTCATTTTCTTATAAGAAATAAAACGTTCTTGTTGGGTTGACTTCTGACTCTGAAGTAACTTTCTTTATTGATTTTCCCAATTATTTATACTAATTTCTTAAATGCTACGTTAACAAAATTCTATATTTTAATTTTATTGTGTTTTCATAATTTGAGGTTTCGTCATTAACAATAGTTCTCATGTTGCATCTATCGATACTCAATATTGTCCACACAGCATAACTTTTACTTTACATGTTACCCGTGCAGTCATGCTGACTGTGTGTTTTGCCAAATATTGCATATTGACAGTTGACATACATTCTTTATATATATAAGTTATTTATATACATGATATATATATATATGGCCATCGTCACAGATTTTATTCACTAAAAACTAAATATAATTTGAGAATTTTTATACGTTGAGAGCATCTGTACATTTCAAAAAGCAATAAAAAAGTTTAGTATCATTAAAAATCTTCTTTTTGTTTAATAAAATAAAATATGACCATTGTGCGTACGTGTGACAGGTGTTGTTTTGAAAAATAACGGTAAAATTACTGACCTAATGTATTATTTTTCGAAGAAAATGATTTAATGTGTTTATAAATTATGGTTTCAAGAAAAAAATCAAAAAAATGCCATATTTCGAATTTGCTTTAACGGTCGCTTCTCACGGTATTTGTTTTCCATTTGAACGATTAATTCCATAGTTTTGACCCACAACTTCTAAATTAAAATATCAAATAGGTTTACTATGTATCTTAAATTCACTCCTCATAACTTGCTTTTATTATTTATAACGGCATCTTTATAATGAACTGAAATCAACCTCAAATAATAATGAATAAAAAAATATCTAAAAACAATGCAAATTTGAATTGTCTGAATGTTGTACTCTCCCATTAATCTTGTTGTCAACAACCCGACTTTTACCTTTCGGCATCTTCAGGTTTTTTCATCGTACATTAAAAATCTGGCATTTATATATTTCAGTGTAGTGACTGAGAACATTTCTACATCGGTAAGACATTAAATATAAGAGTGGCTGAACATGTAGCTGCTTTTAGATTGAATAAAGACACCTCAACCTTTGCAAATCATTTATTATTTGACAATCACTCGTTCGATGCAGTTGAAGGAGTTAAATTATTACACAAAAACACATGCGAATGTAAATTATTTTATCAAGAAATAATAGAAATAAATAAGGCTCAGCTAAACAGTTTTCCAATTTTAAATGAACAATTAAATCTCCCAGATTCCCCATTGTTATACCTTATACCCTTTCAAATGATTATCAATAATTACAAACTCAAATACTTGATATCAATTAATTCTCTAATAATAAGTCGGATACTAACCCACAAATTTTATTTTCCAGTTTTGCATGTTAGTTTCTGGTAATTTAGTACTTTCAAAATACCTAATAATTTATTCACAGATACGCGATAATTATTACCTTCACACATAAATCATTAAAACTAATTGATGTCAAAAATTCTTGCAAAGTCATATCAATTAGGTTAACAATTATACTGAGCGATTCACTTTTATGGTATAAACGATACTAACTGTTTGTTGCTCATCAGTTTAAGTACATTCATAAAAAAACCTGAAGATGTCGAAAAGCAAAACCCGGGTCTTTAACGACAAGATTAATGGAAGAGTACAACATTCAGACAATTCAAATTTGAAATTGAAATTCCATCAAGCACCTTCAATCGAAATTCTAAATTATAAAAACAATGCATTTTTTTAGATGTATAATATGATTATGTGTTTATTACTGAAACGTGATTAAAATACAGTCAAAAAATATACATTTTTAAAGAATGCTGGCCATGCTTAAAAATATTTTTTCATAAACAATTACTACAGTAATACGGTTTCACGACATTTTCCGGGACATAAAATGTTCATGTATTTCGTTCCGGCACATGAAAAAAACCGAGATTTCATATTTTTTATTGTAAGCTATTTAACGTTCTCGGGAATCAAAAAATTTTATTTCTTAATTGCAAGACTCTTTATAACAAACGCAATATTTTTTTATCACGATCAAAAGGATTTGTTGATGAAGCAAACATAAGGTAAAATGTAAACGATGACCACGTATAGACTTGTACATACAAGTCTTCATATATATTTTTATTCCACGTACAACATTGACTTCGATATTTTATTTTTCAAACTTTGCTAATTACTCATTTTTTATCAAAATTTATTCTACTCACAAGGCACAACTTCTTAGCAGTCTTTTATTGTTTTCAACAAAAACTAATTGGACTCTTTTTAAATATATCACTGTGACTTAAACAAACAATAAAATACGGATTCAACCATACCAGAGTTCATTTAAATATTTTTTTTATTATGATATAAAAAAAACTTGTATAGATTTGACAAAAAATATTTTCTATGATTTACTTTAATTTTAAAAATGAGATAGTCATATCATGTATTTAATGTTTGCTTTAACAACAATACTAATAGTATGTGAATTTTCTGTGTCACTGTAAGTTTAAATAAATAAAGTTCATTGAAATAAAACAATTACAAATAATACAAATCAGACGTGACATGCTCATTGAGGGGTTTATTTCATACGATAATTACGTTTGTCGGTGAATAAGTTAATATTGAATATATATAATTTTCTTAGATGTATGATTTTTTTTATTTCATATTAATTATTAAATTCAAATAATAATAATTATTGAATAAATAAGACAGTTCATTTCAACGAAGCGTTTGACTGACTTCTAATTGTTGTTTTATGACAATTTCAGTTAAAATACTATCTGCTTATGTCATAGTAAGCAAGATCACTTTGCTAGCATATTCTTTCTTCTAAAAAATACACTTTTTAAACGTATGAAAAATTTGTCAAAAAAAAAAACATTTGTATATTTTTTTGGTAATAAATATATCAATAAAAAAATAAATTATACAATTGTCGTAATGTTAAATTTAAAAAAAACCAACGTAACACAAGTCAAAATAGGCCTGTCAACAAAATGATACATTTCTTGACGGCAAAAAAAATAATCGAATATTTATCAAAGCGCTGTTGTTTGAAATAGAAAATTTACATACAAACATAAAACAACAACAAAAATTATATTTCTTGCAATATAAATTTTTAAATGAAACTCGAAAGGTAACATAAAAATCAGTGTTGTATAATATTGAAAAACCTTTATTTTCCAAAATGGGTTTTAGGATGAGTTCACTTATTATAGGATCAGCACGTTTAACTGCGATATTAACGTTTCCGTCCACGTTAATTTATTACTTTGAGAGGCAATAAATATTCAACAAGACATTTAATTATAATGTTAGCGAAAATTTTTAGCAATAACTTAATTATTATATCTAGGAAAATGTATCGCATTTCTCGAGAAAATAATAAATTAATGTTTTATATTATACAATGCCATTCACGTCTTTCTTACGTCAGCGATAGCGAGCATTTTTCAACACGTGAGTAAATTCTGAAATTAAATTATTGGGTTTACCAAAATAATCAAAGCTAACACAATTTTTCTATGTTTCAAGTTCTAATCATACACTATCATTCATCCGATGACCATGTTTCATGTATCAATTGTGTTTTGTAAGTTTTTGGGAAAATAAGCGTTCAAGAATCTTACAAATTAAACAGATGTTAATTTTAAAGATTTGATATGTTAATCGGTCTAAAATTAACAACTTAGTTGCTTTACCATAATTAAGTGATCACATTTTTAACGTGTAGCAAATTGAAATTTTTGTAAGACGTAATAAAAATGTTTTATTTAGGTGACTCATATTTATAAAACCTATTTATAAACACGTCTTTGAAAAATCGTTTAAATGTGTTCACACGTATGTCACGGGTTTGCCATCGCCGACATTTATAACATGACTCCCATTTCGAATAAAGTGTTCATAAAATATATTATTTTCTGATAACTGTTGAAATATAGTTATATTATATTACATTAATCAAATAAATAATAACACTTGACCGTCTATACAAGCAGTATAAAAAAAACCAGAAAAGAATTATAACAAAAAGTAAAGTACAATATGAAATTACAATATCATTGAAGAATTTTTTATTTATTTAGTTCTTGGAAAAAATATTATACAGTTATTTTGTCATCATTTAAATCAACGTTGTCCAACAGAAATCGTTTGATGGGCAAAATAACATATTACCGGTATATTGTGGGCCGCATAAAAAACAAAAGAAACCAACGTATGAAAAACAATTTATTAATTAATAATTACCATGATACTTTTTTTTGTTTTAAAAACAGTCAAACAATTAACAAAACATTTTATTTAGTTAATTATTAATGTGACATTTGTACTATTTGATATTTGTTTTATATTGACTGGTATAAAAGTTCAAAATGCAGCTGTTATGCACATTGCCAGCTTTTTTAATTTTGGAAATTCATCTTTGAGGATAAATTTCTGATAAAACTCACGTTTAATTTCTTCAAATATGCATTTTAACTTGATGCTTGATTGGAGGTCTATAAACTCCATTTCTAAATTTACATGTGAGGATTCCACCTCTACGTTAAATGGAATAAAACTTTCGTGAACATTTCCTCCTAATTTTGCATGTATGAGAATCTGTTGTTGAATGCTTTTTTAACTTTAATAATTGGAAATGAATGACATCGTTTGATCGTAGTTGATATTTATAAAGCTTGAGTTTTAATATGAAAGCTTTTATATCTTGATAACATTCTGTAGTCAATTTATTTTCACTTTGTGGCTTTCGATTTAATTAATTTAATTTTATTGTTATATTTGTCAAAAACATAAATTTAAAAGCCATTGATAATCATAAAATTCAGATATATTATTGCGACTTTTGTTTATAAAAATCAGAATCTCGTCCCTCAATTTACAAAATCTTAATAAACAGTTTCCACGACTCAGCCATCGAATTTTAGCATAAAAAAGTTGATCGCTGTATTCGAATTCCAGTTCACGAAGATATTCTTGAAACTAGTGATGCTTCGATGAATTATTTGTATTTGAATTAACTACCGTAACAACAAACGACATTAAATGTGACATATTCAATACTTGTGCACATAGAGGCAGAAAACAATGACAAATGAACATTTTAAAATCATTTTAATTTTTACCGCGCCTTTTATTTGTTCGAGAATTAAATTAACAGCTCCAACATTTTTTCCAATCAGGCTGTAAACTCCTATACGGCCGCAGAAAATCTTCAACTGGAACCCATGTGGCCCGCGGACCACGTGATGGACATCGCTGGTTTAAATATTCAGATTCAGATTTTTAGATTGAAATTATCTTTTGTAAAGAAAACGCAGAATCTAAAAAAATGATTTATTATAATTGCTCTCCTTAATATATATATATATGGTTTTTTTAACCATTAATCAAAAAAAATATTTCTACTTAGTGTTCAAATAATCATTGTAAAATGTCGTTTTTTACACAGAAAAAAGTACAAAATCTAGCATAAAATGAATAAAGCCAGCATATGTTGAATGTATCGTGCTATTTTCCATTAGACGAAGAAAATTAGTTAATCAGACTGTGTAGATGTTATGGGTCTATACAACCTCGACAATAAATTATGTGGTATATCTTAGAATATCATGCGCAGATAATATCTATATATTTCTAGGCTGTATGCGTAATCTATGAAGTGATTTAGGTAGCTGGCATGATATTTATTACCTACAATTAGATATAGACTCACAATACTCACATAAGATTCAAATAATATTTTCAGGGAAAAAACACCCTTTGATTGTATAATTTGACCTTTAGTAATAGCTTCGTTATTTTTGACGTATTTATTATCTGTCTACAAAAAATATTTGAGCTAGCAAAAAGAAAAGTTTGACAAAAAAAATATGTCTTCATATCTTATGGCAGTTTTTCACAAAATTTGCTATTATAAAATACATATAAAGCAAATAATTGCTACACTTCAGCATTGACAATTTAAAAAAAATATTATAAGAAGTACATCAATCAAAAACAAAACTTACTTTTCAACAGCGACAAATAATTGTTTTAAATGAAATTAAACACTCGAAGTGCTCTAATTCCTTTAAACTTCAGATAAATAACAAATAAAGTAGCGACTTTCTTCAAAGAGTTAATCTTATAATATCTAAATAATCCAATCTAATTCTCATCAATTTCAGATTATGGAATATATTTTATTAGAATTTGCAATCAGTTAAATAAAACTATTAAAATTCTACGAAATCAGTCTACCGTTTATTATCTTAGGTACTTTTTTATTTGTTGAGATCAAAACTGTACATGAGTAGTATCGCAAAATAGTATATCGATGCGAAAATATATTGTCACATCCAACACATCTCTTAAAAAACAATTGCGTTATGCTCAAAAGATAAAAATATGTATATATAGAAAATGCATCTTACAAAGAACATCTTAAGAGTAATTACTCTTTACAAATTTCTGACGTGGATACAAAAGAAATTATTAAAAAAATATTTTAAAAGTAAATTTGTTGTTTGATATGGCTAACATTACAATATTGATAAGAGAAAATATGGCCGTACTGGAAAAAAGAGAAATAAAAATATGTAACATTTTGGAAATGAAGCAAATGTTCATTTTAGAATTGTAAGTTGTGTTTTGTGGTATGTTACGTTACGTCACGTTTATTTTTTGATGTCCTCTCTGTGAGGTTTTGAGTGTTTTGACCGAACAAGTTTTTTTAATGAAAATGATGAATAGTTTTCCGCTTCATCTTTTGTGTTGAGGAACGCTTAAATTTAATGCATTGAAAGTAATAAAATAAACAATTTAAATAAATTTATATCATAATATTGTTGATTGATAGGCAACATAACACAATGTTTGTTGTCCCGTAAACCAGCTAAGTGTATTTTGTCAACAAATCAGTAAAATTGAGGGATGAGAGAATAATTATACTATTTATCGAACAATTTTCATAAACATTGGTTCATAAAAAATAATTTTCTATAGTTTTATTTCATTACGCGAGACACACATTTTCTTGTATATATGGACAATAAACAGGAATATCGCTCGGGCAACTGTGTGTATTCATGTTACGTGATTCCGTTGTGAGCAGTTCAGGGCTGCTAAAGATATTTTAAATTTTTAAAAAATCAATGAATGAAAAGTTGAAAACAAGCTAAATATATCCAAAAAACGAAAAAAATACAATTTTTATTATACTTTAAGCTGAATAAAAAATGTTTTTTAAATTCATTTAATAAAAATATGTCGATAACCTTACTTATTCTTTAAAAATATGACACTTTTATTACTAAATTAATCGATGTACAATAAAGCAAAGAAACAGTTTTATAAACAGTAGTAGTCTAAATCTTAAAAACCAAAATTATTGTATATTTAAGCGAACAGAAAAATTTGTCGAATTAATCCCGCATAGACTTTTAGAGAGCTTTTCGTATGATTATAAAATATTTTCTCTTTTCTAAGAATAACCTTTTTGGTAGAACAAAAGCTTGTTCAAAATAATGTTGTTTATAGTTATATCAAGTATAGGGTGATTCATGATATGAATTTTAACCACTGATATTATTCATGGAGTTTAATATATATTATGACAAATATCTATCTCTTCATTCCCTCATTATTTTATATGGCGTTTTCAAAAAAGTGTAATTTCATCTGACTAATTATGAGTCAGTCTTTTTTCCATTGTAGAATCGTTTGTGAATGATTTAAAAGTAAGTTTCTCTCCACCAATTTATATCAGTATCTTTAATGAAATAACACTGTGGGATGTTCAGTTAACATTATTCGTCAAAACAAACCATCAAACAACCGAAAAAATTCGTGTAAAAATGTGTTTGACATGTTTTTCTTTTTATTTGGTCGTCATGTTTCTATAAAACCAATAAAAAGCCTGTTTTGCGTAACCTGAGCAAACTTCCATTAAATAATAATATGAACGTAGTAGAAACAAGCTGCAAAGAATAATTGAATAAAACTGTTTACAATGTTCAAAATTTAAGAATATTTTATAAATACTAAAGATTATTTTCATTTCAATAGACATTTTAATAGACCTTTTTATTTGAATAATAAAGCATTTTTTTTATTTCTAATTTCATATTTATTTATTAGTATCAGGATGAGTTTTACCTGTCATCAGCATTTTTGAATGACGAAAATACACATGATGAGCGAAACCGGTTCTGATTCAATTAAACTAATGTGAAATTAATGCAAAACTATTTTTTTTATAATGCCTTTCCACCAAGTATTGACATTGAATACCATAAAAGTGGGAAATTTTTAAAAAAGTCGTCTAAAAAACTTGATGATGTGATGTGTGTATTAACTGAATTATATCAGGCTTTTTTTCCAAAGAGAGTAGGAAAAGAAGGATACGGATAGGGCAAGACTAGTGGTTAGCTTATCGCTCTCGTTATGGTTCGTTTTTGGGATAAGATAAGAATTGATGGGAATTTAAGATATCATTAAAATCCATGCCTTCGAATATGCCCTAAAAGCACAGCTGCCAAATGTCAGATTAAAAAATTGGCAATCGTAAACATATGAATTTAAATAACCACTTCACACTGAGGCACCCTATATCTCACGAGTAAAGTGTGCATTACAAAACACTTCCTTCTTTTCTTAAGTGATTGCTACTAAGGTAAATGTTTTGGGTTAACGTTAAATTTATTTCACTTGGTATAATATTTATACACTAATAATAATAAAATATTAAAAAAAAAAAACGATTTTCTTTAAAAAAAATAACAAGTTATATTTTTTTAAAACATCGGTAATAATTTGAAATGTTTTTATCATAATATCATATACCTAATGCATGCATTTTCACGAAGGCAATTGCTTTTCTCAGTGGTCTTTGATTTACTTAAAAATGGCTTTGATTCGCTTTCTTCTTCCGTCATATAAATACCCTAGGATAGTGGTCGGCAAACTCATTAGTCATCTGAGCCAAATATTAACTATACAACGATTGAAATTTCTTTTGAGTATCAATTGCTTAAAACTTATAGGTAGGTGCATTGTTATTAACTTGATTAGGGTACTCTTAAGCTGGCTTTAGCTTAAAAGTTCCTCAATCTGATTGAGGTACGTTCTCTGAGATCACCCCTTCCAACTATAGCTTTATAGCGGAATACCGACTTCTGCGTGTAGGACACGAAGTTTCAATCACACTGTATGTGATATTTTGTGAAAGAGCCCACACTCAAGGAGCCAAAAAGCCGCGTGTGGCTCGCGAGTTGCAGTTTGCCAACCACTACTCTAGGGGAATCTTGTACCGGATAAATCTTGTTTGCTAAATGGTTATAAAAAAAATATATTATATTTTTAATTGCTCAATGCATTGTACCAATATGGTGAATTTTTATGAATTAATTTAATTTTTCCGAGTTTTTAAAAAATAGTTTTTTATTTGACTAGTTTGTGACTTTCAAACCTTATATTGACTTTGTTGTTTAAATTTAAGAAAAAACGGTAAAAAATTTAAAAAAAACATTTGAATTGCGGCTCAAAATTTTTATTTGAGAAATACAAGGACTTTTTAATGTAAAGTGCAAAAGATATGGCAACATTCAAAAATATAGTTGTGCAATAAAACCGTGCTCAAAGATGAATAGTAACAAGTTGGTTACTTCCATAGTACACCGTCAGTCTTTTTAGCGTATAACAGATTACCATTATTACGTTGGAAAATACGTGATATTTTCCTTCTGAGCGTAATGGTGTATTATCATGTCCCGTGAATATTTATACATACGTAACACTTATCGATATTACTGCCTTTGTCACACAGACACACGTTTTGCTTAACACTTGTTTATTAACGTATTTTTTTTAAATCGTTGTACACTATTTATTCGTTAAATAACTTAATTTTACTGTATTTATTGAGTTAAATTCTGAATAATCTGAATCAGAATTTACAATTTGTCGCATTTAAGATACTGTCTTGTTTAACACTATAAACGAGCGAAAATGATTTAAGTGGTACATGCTTACAGTATTCCGACACAACTTAATTGTAACTAAGGTTAACTTCACGAAATTTGACAAATATCCTTGTTTATTTGGGAACCAACATAACGTAGTTATCTTACGGATTCCAGTAGCCCATCTAAATCTTTGAATAGTTTACGCACTATATTAAGTGCTGTAAATTACTTTGAACTTGATTTAAATGCTAAAAAAATAGTACATTAAAGGTCACAATATTTTTTAAACAGCGTACTGTCTGATTAACAGTATTAACTTGAAGCTTTGCTCTTGCATAAATTATAATCTGAGCCGTAGATTTATTTTCTTTGCTTGTAAATTTATGAAAGACGGCCAATTTATCACTATCCGTGTATTGACAATGAGTAGTAATGTAAACCAAAAATTTTCACTTCTTACCAACTACAACTATGCCAAAATATTCATTCTCGATTACTTATTAAATCCCTATTATATATTACTCAAAAAGCCTAATATGAATAGTCATATTTAATTTGTCACCTTTGGTTAAAACACAAAATCGTCTTGATAAATGTAATTTAAAATGAAATCTGGGAGAGTTTCTCTGAAATTAATGCAATTGATATTTTTTTGTTGTAACTATACCCTGTTTAAAATCAGTCGTTCAACCTTTCCACTCAAAAGAGGTGTTGCAATAAAATTTGATGATTTAGGCTAGAAATAGTGGTAAGATATATCTATTATAGCTTCTTTTTATGATACGTTTTCAGGATTACATTCGCTTTTCGATACGAATTTTCAAATTTATCAATACTTATGAAAATAGATAATCAGACTTTAAAACCTTGGCCATACAGCCGAGTGAACCACGTCTAACTTACTACCAGTGTAGTATGAAGTAAATATGTAGTAAAAATATAATCATGCAAAATCAAAGGCAAACAAGACTAAATGTTCTGTCTAGACATTATTGGCGTATTATATATATTTAAAACCAACTCTTCCCTCATTAAAGTATTATATTTCTGATTAATAAGTATAAAACCCATCTTGAACTAAATAATAAAATTCTTTTAAGATGATTATCTCAATTATAAAATAAGGATTTCTTTCTCTACGTAGCCATGTCTACAGAGTTACGTGACAGCTCATTAATACTCTGGAATTAGAAAGTGTGGTTGATAAAATTCAATTTAAATGATGGCTGGATAGAATTTTTCAATAATATATTATATTTTTTCAATACCAATTATTTATTTGGTTTTGATGATGGCGATAATTTCAAACTGTATCATTGTTATATTTTATCCGTTGAAATTTTAAAATTACGATTAGATAGAATAGTTTGATTTTTCTAAATAAGTACTATTACTGAAATTTCAATTTATATGCCATCAATAAAGTGTACAGTGGCAAAGAATATGTTTTTTTTATATTACAATAATCTAAGTATGCTACAGATAGACAAAGCACCTAAGCATATTTGTTCTTATAATAATCTTTACAAGTGACTGTTACGAAGTTAAATGCAGTCAAATTTTCAGATGACATAAATCGTTCTTTTACATTTTTCCTAACCTTAATTTACGTCTATACAATCATGTAAAAAAATGTTTTCTTAAAACTATTTTATGCATTGAATTTAAATGTTTGTTTTTCCACGAGAAAAGCATTTTTGTTCATGGGTTAATAAAGATGCACAAATATATATGATTGGTTTACTAATTTACATCATTTTTTGAGTAAATAATTTAAAAAAATAAAACTTCTATATGGTTCAAAAAATAAATTAAAAAAACAAATCTACGCCACAAATCAAATAGAAAACGAATCAAACATTGCGATCGAGAATGTCTATGTCACCCAGCATTACAACTAGCATTAATGATTGGTAGGACCAGAGCAACTAAAGTTTAAAAATCTAAGCACAAAAAGATTTATAAGATCATGACGTATAATTCCCAGGGGCTTGAGGCTTGTGAAATTTCTTGAATTTCCAGCCATCGTTGAGAGAAGAAAAAATACTTCGTGGCATTAAATTTAATTTTAAGTTTTTCGTTCGTGCTGTCATATGCTGGCAGCATCGCAATCACGTATTATCATATAAATTGGCTTTGAGTATAGTCGAAATTAGTACGCACTGAGAATCTCTTAAGCTAATGAGCAACGTATGTATTAGGGCGTCCAATTTTGGACCCTTTTTGTGATCCAGGGATTCCGGGATTTACAATCTTTCAACCTCGGTGTCTCGGAATTGATCATTTACCATAATTTTATGTATTTATTTGTTTACATATCACTAGGCCAGCCAGTTAGCGGTCCTAAGCAATTAATCGATTTTCATTCCAATTTTACTACCGCACAAACCAATGTTCCAAAACAAAAAAATATAGGACAGGGCGTTTTACTTACATATTAACTAAAAAAGTTCAAATTAGAATAACTTCTTATTTTTTCAACCATGTCTGATTTTAATGAAGACCATATGAACTGATTATGAAGTTTATCAAAAGAAATGTTTTTCTACGAGAACCACCTGTTACTCAGTTGCTTAGCTTTTTCGATGAGAGGGATATAAGAATAGGACTAGGAAAGAATTAATGGTCAGCGAATCGCTTTCGCGACGCCCATGCTTTTGAATGAAAAATGCTTTTCGTTCTGGGACTTGAATCTGTAAGATCCGTCGTGGAAGCCAAAGGCTTTAACCACTGCTCCACGGACCCAAAATATGAATATGGATACAAAAATTCATTATACTTAAGGCAAAAAGGGGTTTTCAATAAACACTGGTTAATAATGCAAAATAAACCGAAAGCCCATCACTAATTTTAAAACAAAAAAAACAGCTGGCGTTCCAGCTAACCGCCAGGGCGACATATTTCTTTTTCATAAACCACAGTTGCTTGAAGTCAATTCGAATAGAAGGGATATTACAATCACTCGTGTCCTAGATCTCAAATTATAATTGAAAAAATCTTTTACCGCATTAAAAAAATATTGTAACTGAATTTTGTATAAAATTAAGAGTCTTTTTCTGTCTACGATAACTATATAATATAAGAGGGCTTAAAACCACAATCCATTTATTTTGTATGTAAGTATTATATAAAAATATTAATACATATAAACAAACTGAGGTTCACTGTCGCAAATAGTTTTATTATTGAAATATAAGGTAGTAAATCGGGAAGAATTTACATTTTATATTTGGTTTTTTACATGTTATAATAAATCCCAAGATCGGTTTTAAGACAATCCCGGTTTTTGCGACGTTAAAACTAAGCGATACTACAGCAATAATAATATATCTTAAGCGGAAATTAAAAACCATTCTCCATTTATTTTCAAATGTAAAATATGATGAGACAACCTGCGAAGAGTGCGAACAAATTTAAAACTAAGTATAATATGACTAACGTGTTTACTTTGAATTTACTTCTTTTTTGAACTGTTCATTACACTTCAACAAATAAGTTCTCAACTGTTCGAAAACTAGCACAAGTTTTAATTTTGTGTCTCACGAAAACGTGTGTCAGAATTTCATGGCTGAAATTTATTTCCCAAATCATTTCTACAATTTCCGCCACAAATAAGTGTAACGTTATAAAATATCAACGTCGTGTTTTGTACTGGAAGAGTTCTTTATACTTTGGCATATTTGGTACTTAACACTTATCAAACCTTGAAAACTTTTTTTGGAGCATATTATATTATGTTACTAAGAAAAGCCTTTCTTAATTGAAATAATAGTTGAACAATACCTCTCTCTCTCTCTCTCAACAGAAACGTTCTATGACTGACTTTCTTCCAGTTTTCTCTGAAATATTTATCGTGGAAATGTTCCATTACGATATCATAATTTTTACGTTGAAATCGAATTCTGTTAAATATCATTTAATATATTATGCTACAGCAGTGTTCGGTAAACTTTAGAACCTCGTGAACTACTAAATTTGTAATTTTAAATCCCGTGGACCACCCATAAGATTGTTTAAAGAGTTAAATACATATATTTGGAAAAAGTTTATCATAAAATAAACCGATTAATAATAAACAAATTATTAAAGCTCAATTAATAATATAAAAATTGTGAGAGCTAAAAGAAAGATGGTTTACTATATTAACCTTTAAACGCCCGTGGACTTTTTGCGAAATATTTTCATGGCCCATAGCTTTTATAAAAATAATTATATCTCTAAAACTAGTCAGCCTATGTGAGTAAAATAAAAATCATTGGCAAGATAAAAGATTGCTTATAAGTTAAAGAATTAAAACGATTAAAATTAGACAAAACTTAAAAAAATTAAACCATAAAATTACAAAAGAATAGAAAATTTTCTAGGCGTGGAAAAAAATCTGTATTCCCATTGAAATATGTTGTATGGTGTAGATAAAGCTTATGTATTACGGTTCGCCTAACACAACGCATATTCCAAGAGTCGACCTTGTAACGCAGATGTTCATATTACCCAATATGACAAATTTTTGAAAATATGTATACTTTGAAACTGAAAATAAAATTATGGATCGGTATCTTAAAGTCATCATTTATGTAAGCTAATATTCATATTTTGAATACTGTTATCATAATCAGTGTAATCCAATAGCGAAATTTACCATAATCACTGGTCCCGTATGGGACCGCTGGGCGTTTAAAGGTTAAGCTTTTACAGTTTTACTATACATTTTAGTACGATCAACGTTCGACTTGTTAAAAAAAGATTATGTATACTTTAATAAAATGATTCTACTGTAAGACGAAGAACTGCCTTTGTTTTAAACTGAGATCGAACCGTATATTTAGACTTTTTTTGCATAAGTTGTAGAAAATTGAATAATAATTTTCATCACTGTTTCACTAATCAAGGGGTACTTTTTATGGAAAGTCAAAACTGAGGTTTTGAAAAAGATTAATGAAATTTAGCTTTAAGAGTGTTGGTTGTTGATAAGTCGATGAAGTTTTAGTATCACTATATTAGAATATACATATATGGTTAAATTTTAAGAAAAAAACCAGCCTTAAATCAAGCACTAATATACTAAAATTTCCCTTACAACCCAACTACTATATTTATATTGTATTTTATGATTTTTTTATTAATAAAAAAAATGACCTTTTGATAATCGATTATAAATAAAAAAATAATTAATATATTTTAATACATTATACGATTCAAACCAGTGCTTCCCAAACTTTTTCATACAACGGCCTCCTAAATCTGAAAAACATAGTCCGCAGCCCTCTGAACACAAAACATGTTCTGTAGCGGCCACCGGAGAAAACTTTCGGCCCATAATTTGGGAAGTACTGATTTAAACTAAACGTAAAATATCGTCGTTATACTGGAAAAATGCGTTAAGACAAAACCCGGCTGTTTTGAGTTATTAATGCAGATATATAAATGGATTTAGAACGCCGTATCTTCTGAAAAGACAATCATAGCAACCGTAGTTCAACAGTATCAATTCAATTCCGATGAAAGCTATTTTTTGACAATAACAACCACAAAACTATAAATAACTTAAAGTTTTATAATTATAAGTAAAAGTAAAAGTTAATAAATAGAGATGTTAAATTTTCATAATTATCGAAAATGACGATTATCTCAAAACAAGGTTTCCCCTTTTCCCCTACTGATATAAATATAAAATAATGTATGTATATTAATAAAAGATTCACGGGTCTTCTTCGATGTAAAACAACGCTTCCAATACCTTCAGCATATCCAGCGTACCCAAAACAGCGGTAGTAGGCATTATTATTACCTCTTTGTTCTTATATGCTTTCCATCTTCCATTATACCCGAGCGGTACTCACCCGCTCTCTCGGCTAAGCGACGACCAATCACGCCACCGTCACCGAAGCCGAAAGACCCTAAGGTTCAAAAGCCTCAAAGCCAAGGGAATAAAATTATTTTGTTCATTCAATTCGTATTCGCCTTTTTTAAAAAAAAAGGTTCAATAAACATCTACCTATGTATTAATTTTTATATTCAATGAATTTTTAACAACGATATTTTATTGCGTCTCTGATAAAAAAACGTTAATAATTTAAATAAAGCAAATATGTCATGTATTCATATCTGACAATAATAAATACGTAATTCATATTACTATGCATAGTTTTTATCTAATAACTTTAATATAAAAGAGTCATTATCATTGATTCTTTAAATCAATTATTTTATTATCAAAATAATCGCTTTTTATTAAATACCTACTGATATTCGCATAACGCATTAATGTATACTTATATTAAACTTACTTTAAATAAATTAAATCAAAATACATACTCGTTGAAAAACAAATTCGTAATACAACAGATTAATTGAAACGATAACATTTTTAATAAGGTACTGACTGAATGAAGTTTGACTTGAACACAAATGTTCTTTTAGATTGAAAATAGTTTTTTAGTTATAATGCATTATACTTAATGATTTATTTTAATTTCTATCTTGACAAAACACATTTTTAAAAAATCTTTAACGATTGAATAAATAAAATATGCGTTCTTGCGTAAATTAAGCATCGCCGTACAACTCATTTTATCATTTTTTACTTTCAAAATATTGAATCTTTTTCACCGTATTATTTTTACGTCAACATAATTTTTGACGATTTTTTTTCAATTTTTTGTTTATTAAGCTATAGCCCTGTAATTAGTAGACTGTTTGATTTAATTAGCATTGGAAACTTCCAAAGAAGATTTCTAAAGAAAAAATGTTTAAAAGATAAAGGATAATTTTGATTGGTTTGTAATCTTGGAAAAAACTCTCAATAATTTAAATACTTGACGGACTAAAAATTAAAAAAAATCAACTGCAGGCATTCTGTTTTGTTTATTTTCAAGTAATAATTATTCAAATTTCTGCTACATTTATTTATTTGTAATACGAATTCCCGAATGACGTATTTTCAATTAATATATAAATTATAGAAATGCTTAGCTACCCTACGATTCGAATAACATTTCATAACTTAAACACAATCTTGATTGTTAAAAATTATCTTTTTATTCCATTCAAAATTCAAACATTCGTTGATTAAATATTTTGAATGCGTATAAAAAAGAGGAAATTTTCAAATAAGCACATTAATTTACAATAGTGGCAAAATGTAGCCGTACTTATTTAAAATGGTTTTGTATTATAACCTTATACCTATTTAAGATTTTCTTATCTTAATAAAATAAAATTTCTTGCAATAATTAGGACAATGTATTATCTGTATTCTTATAATTACAATATTTTTTTAACTTTTTTTATTCAAATAAAAGCATAAATATATATAACAAAACGGTAAACAGGTATTCTTATTTAATTAATAACGTTGCATACAAAAATTTCAATTACATTTATTTTAAAGGAAATTTTGATTAATTTGGAATTAAATAAAGACAATAGATTTCGTCACAATGCCTCACTTGACTAAGAAGATCGCATGTGCCCCCTTTAAATATAAATGGTCATACTACGATATATATCGAAACCCCTATCGATCAATGCAGTAACTCGCCTTTAGCAATAAATCCAAATAAAATTTTGTTTACTAATAATTGCTTTTTATTAAAGCCTTCTAAACTTTTTATGTATTTTCGGCTGTTTATTGTGTGCTTTGCTTTTCCACGAAATAACGTTGAATAACATACTTTTATAACAATATTTAAGCCTTAACTTTCCCAATCAAAACTAGAGAATTCGACGAAAAAATTGTTAAAAAAAACTTTTTTTTACAATACATATTCATCGAATTTTTTTTTGAATTTTTATTGCTGCTAATTTATGAAAAATTGTAAACGTGTAACACATCACTCAATAAGTCCCGGGCCTAACTAATAAAACAACAACTTTTAGGCAAAATTCAACTTTATTCATCAAGATACTATTCTTCAAGAGTGATACGTTCAGTCCAGCGCTCCTCCAACTTTTTTATAAATTTTCTGTAGAACGATTTGTCTTTGATTTCTTTGTTTTTTCATTTACATTTAAGGACGGTTTTTCTTTATTTCTTCACTCAGTCGATCCAATAACGCCATTTAATATTCACTATTAATGATTTTGACTGAGATTTTGGTTGCTTTGGACGTCTTTTACCAGCTGCTGTCCAGTCAGTGAATGATCTTTTTGACTCAGGTGTGTAGTAATGAATCCATATTTTATCCATTGTCACATATCAATGTAACAAATTCTGTTTATTTTGCTTAAACAGCTCCAAACAGCGCTCTGAATTGTCGATGTGTTGTTGTTTTTGATCGACTGTGAGCAAACGCGGCACCCACTTTGAACACAGCTTTCTCATTGAAAAATATGTATGCAAAATTGTAGATATACTGCCTTCTGATATCGTTAACTCCTCCGCTATCTCACGCAACTTTAATTTACGATCGACCAAAACGATTTTATGGACTTTTTTGATATTTTCTGAAACAACTGCCGAATTCGGGTGACCTACTCCACATTGAATAAAAAATAAAAAATAAATAAATACCACCTCTTAACCATTGTGTTCTATAAAGCAGAGTACAAATAACACTTATCAAGCCATTGCTTTCCTTAAACAGTATTTTTTCCCATGAAAATGTAATTTTTAATTAACACACGAAATTCTTTTTCATTCATTTTTTTTAAACAAACAAAAGTTGGTTCACTAAAACCACTGTAACTTTTAAACTAAGCGCCAGATTGTCATGAAATTTTGACGTGTCGTTTGAAGGTTAGCACTACTGAGATAGGTGTAGGAAAGTTTGAAGGTGGCGTCGTCTATATGTTATGCCCGGGACTTATTGAGTGATCTATGTATAAGCGAGATGTCAATCAACTTTTTGACGCCAACCATAACGCTGGAAAATAACAAATTAATTTTTAGAATGATCGGGCGGGATATACTTTTTTATAGTTTTTAACGATACATTACTGCTTCAGTATAACTTGAATTGATAAACTGACGTGCTTTTCGCTTGTTCCCGGTGTGGTCCGCGTCAGATCCGCTGGCCAGCTCGCGCAGCCACCACTTCCAGCGGATACGACTCCTACCACTCTCCGCACCGCAAGTGCTTCCTTCAGGTAAGTACAAAAAAATCAAATAACCTTTTTGATATTAATACCAATTTTTATTTGCCGCAAGGCACTTTAGACCGAATAAAAACAAAATAGTTAACTTTTATACCTCTAAATTGTTTTTTTTAATTAATATGGAAATCATTTATAAAACACTATTCTTTACATAACATATTTTTTATTACTACAAATAATTTTGCGTCATTTAAATATCTTAGATACAATTTAAAGATTTTTTGTATTTACTTTTTTGGCATACCTCCTTACAAAATGAAATAAATGTATGTACTATAAAATAATTTTATCAAAAGAAAATCTCATTAAATTTTCAAATTTTTAAATATGTCAAAGGTGAAAGAGTCCGACGTCAATTTAAAACTGTTTAAATAATGGAGCATTTATATGCAAATAATATCATACTTTTCAATAGTTTTAATTTTGAACATTAATTATTTTATTTGATTTACAAGTAACAAAATCGTTTCCAGTTGGATTAATTTCATAAAACTACAATGTACAGTATATTTATTTTTGTATAAATAACATTAGAAGACTTCACAAGTGATGTGAAAATAGTTATTTTCAATAAATAAATGATCAGCAATACTAAAAAATGAATCTTTTATTGAACGTATTTATTTGTAAACGTTTTTTTTATGTCTACCAATCGCTTGTATTTCCAAATGAATGACTCGCTGTTAAGGAATGGTTACAACAGATGACTAATATTTTTATTAAATCATAATATTGTAGTGCAAAGCGAGATTTCTTTTATTTTCATTTTGAATTTTGTAAAAACGATATTTACTTTGAAATATCCAATGAAGAATTTAAATTCATTTCAAACCTTTTTCTCTACTTGTAGGGCTATAGTTAATGTATCTATTTCATCGAAAAATTTTCGGACCGTAAAAAATATGGCTTTAATTTAATTTAATAAGACCTTTATAACTATTTTACAATGACAAATATTGCTTCGTTTGATATTTAAGGTATTTACTTATAACAGTTTAATATTTTGAGTTTGTGTTCTGTAGACGGTAAGCAATATAAGGTAATCTTTCGTTTTTTTCGTAATTCTATATGTCAAGATTAATTCAGACGTTGAAAAGTATTCAGTCAAAGACAATCATTTAAAACAATATTTTTTCCTAATCGAAAACTACAATCTCATCAATAATACACACAAGCTTATATTGTAAGTATGTTAAATCTACAATATTTTTTTCTAGTTTTTAAAGTGTTGGGGATTAAAAAATAGATACTTTGTCAAATTTGAATCATTCAAATTATGTACACTCCCACAGATTTTGTCACTAACGACCCGGTTTTCGCCTTTCGGCATCTTCAGGCGTTCAAGCGCACGGATGAACTTGAACTGACGGATGAACTGAAGATGCCGAAAGGCGAAACCCGGGTCGTTAGTGACAAAGTCTGTGGGAGTGTACATAATTTGAATGATTCAAATTTAATATTGAAATTCCACCAAGCACCTTCAGTCGAAATCTTAAAAGATACTTTGTCATTGATGTGTGCAAAACATTACATTTTTCTGTGCCAAAATAAATGTATTCACAAAGTAACTGTATACTTCACCAAAACTATCTATTTGTTTCGTAAAGTTTAAAATTATATATTTATCTGATTGAATTTAGGTAAGACGACTCTATTCATCTTTATCAATGTATGCAATCATTACACCGAAACATTATTGTATATATAGAGCAAATCCGACGTGAAATAATTAGTGATTTTCGATTGGTAATATAGTTTCCTATTGATATATTGACCTCATATGTTTTATAAGTTGAATTTTAATACTTTTTCTTGTCTGTCCAATATACAATGAATCGCATATTCAACAATTATCATTTTCAAAAAATATTTTGTCTTTGCTGTGCTAGATCCGATGTCCAAGATTTTCGTATTTTTATTACGACAATAACTGAACTTTAAATCTTTTCACGAATTTCTTTGACAATCTTCTATAGATTATCGGTTAATTGTTTTGTATACACGATTTTCTTTTATTAAATAACGTTGCATACGTTGCCAGAAGAGCTTCAAATTTTTTCAGTAATAAACAAATTGAGTTTTATAATCTTATATTTGATCATGGTTTGTTAAAAAAAACTATTAATTATCAAACACCAGTTTGATAATGCCTCTGTTAATTAAGTGTTATCAAATTCTTGAAGACTTTTTGATTGCCTTTTTTTTCTTATACGCTTTTCAGACAACATTTATTTGTGTACAATAAATTTATATTTGAAGATAAATAGTGTTAAACAAAAGATTTTTAAACGTTTAAAATATAATATAATAAATGCTTCTTTTTTAAAATATAATGTCTTATCAAGTTTTCAAGCAATTCCGTTACGTTCACAAATAGTACTAATTTGAGTTTTTGAATCCTTTCTTATACTTGATCAATTCTACAACTTGTAAATCTATAGAACTTTTACTAACAACAACGGCTTGTTATACTTACAGTTTAATAGAAAACAACAGAACAATTTTCCAATGGACGTCTGTATTATTTTATGGTCCATGATGCTTGAAAAATCTAAAGATATCAATGACATTTGACCTAAAATAATATTGGAATATTTTCTACTGCGATTTGTTTTTGAGTCAATAGTGTCTGCTTTGATAACTGAAAGATTTTACATTTCTTTTGGATTTGAAAAGTTTACTCAATTGGAACGAAGACAATTGTATACAAACACTGAAGACTCTCATACTATAAACACGTGTTACATGTAGCGTTCAAATAAAATATTTTAAAAATAAACCAAATGTTTACGCAAACAAACAAAATAAACTGAATGATTTTATTATACCTTTCACCAATTTCTAATAAAGCATATCAATATTAGTTATTTTTATTATAGAAATTGGTTTTTATTTATAAGATGGCTCAAGCTTCCTATTTTGGAGAATTTAGGGTACGAAGAAAAAATATTAGAAAAAATCTTTGCTCCGTTTTTTGACATTCTTAGTTTTAATTACAAATTGAGTGAAAAAATCTTTTTTTGGTATTGTCTTAAATGGGATTGGAACGAATAAACCATCGATACCAAAACGACTAGGGTCAAATGAAAACTCGGCTACAGGATGGTTTATATAATTCAGAGATGAATTACTTTTCTAACAATTGAATAAGAACTTTTTAATACTTCGACAGATGCATATTATTATGTAGAATACCTTTATTTTGTTGTTTAAATTATTTTTTCTTTTGCTTAAAACACATAAACATACTGTAACTATGTTTGGAGTATAGATTTTGAATTATAAACCTTTTTTTATAATAGTTCTCAAATAAAGTTGTCAATTATACCTTTAATAATCTTCAAAACCTTCAAATATTTTTAAAGCTTATAGTCATATGATTAAAACTTAGTTATGTAAGATAAAGATTAATAATCAAAAAAAAATGACGTGCGACATCCTTAATGCAATAGCAACAATTTCATTATTCGATTGTGCGATTTTTTTTATTTCAAAAATTTCGAACACAAATATGGTAATAAAAATATATTTATCATTCCTTTGTCATGTTTATGGGTGACATGAGTATTATTTTAAATTGTTTATCGAGTGTCATCAAGAATTTTAGCACGGTGACTTTTCATCTCCTGCCATAAACATTTTGATAAATTATTTCACGATGACATTCTAAAACTGTCGCCAGAAAATTGGGAATAGCGAAAATTATTTACGGCTGCCTCTTCCTTCTATCATAAACCAGTATAGAAAGCCTGCTTCGCTTTCCAAAAAGGCACTTTGGGCCGATTTTCCGGTGCCTCATTTTTTTCATAATTCTCAACCGCTCCCTTCCAACACAGCCACCATTTTCCCATTTGGAGACCACGCGAGAGTTTCCCGCTAAAAGTTATAGATACACTCTGTTTTTTTACTTGTGCGACGTGAAAATACACAAACTGTGCAGTGCCGTATACAAAATTACATCAAGAAATTCAAACATTCACACTCTTTTCAAATTTATCTATCTTCTTCCAATGAGAAAAATTTGACGTTTATATTAAAAGGAATAAAATAGTTTTATTACTTAGAATTTCTATATAGAATTTTCATCATATACTTAAGTAATTTGTAATTAAAAAAAATACCATTTTTAAGGTGTTCACTGTAAAAACTTGGTGAAAAGGCTTATTAATAGAAAATATATATATTTTTTTGTTTCAAAATAACAGAGGCGGTTTCATATTGCTTTGTATAAATAACACTATAAAATTGTATTTTCACATCAGCTGATAATGCTCGTCAAGAGTGAAACTGATTCTAATATTTTTAAATAAATGTGGAAGTAGTACAAATGAATATTTTTTTTTTAAATAAAAGTATTAGGGTAAAAATATTTCAGTTAAACACTTTTCTTTTGTCTTAATAAAATACCATATCCGACTAATACTATTGTAAAAAACTGTTGACACTTTTTGTTTAATTTTAGTTAAGTTTCAAAATAAATTTATCCTCACTTGGTAAAATCCATTAATGTACAAATATATTAAATATAAAATTAAGTTCAATAACTTTGTTATTCCAATGATTGTGTTACTAATTGTGACGCGTGTTTTGCTTCTTTGAGAAGCATCTTCAGATTTCAGCACACGTGTTTTCATATCTTCATCGTATCTTCATTGTATGAAGAGTATCTCTAATGAATCAAAACAAGTATTTAATTGTGTTTAAAAATATTGTTTTGGATGTCTACAGATACCGCGTGAACGTGATTGAGTTCAGACGAATACTATTTCTTATGTATGAATGAACTTCTTTCTAATTTTTAATGATTATTTTTGTCCACTGTTTTTTTATCATAATATGTTATATCGTTTTTAAATTGCAAAAGCAACTAATTATAATTATTAATACTTTTTTAATGGACATTTTGTTTAAATATATAAATATATATTCTAAATATAAAATACCACGCATAGTAAAACGAGAAGTGGATTCATCATAGTGATATTAATAACAAAATAACATTCATAAAAATATGTCATTTAATAATTTAAGTTGTGTTGTTTATAAAAGCGTTTCATTGAAAATTTTAATATAAAACGATTACTAAGAGAAATCTGCTCACAAAATTGTTAATATTTTAATTGAGATGAGAATAATATAAATTTGGTTAGGAATATCTTTTTAAATATTTTTTTGTATATATTAAGGTGTAACGTAAAAAACGAAAGCACTGTTCAAGTACACGATAAACTCAAATATAAAGTGGTTCATTTCGCAACCCCAATGCTTAACTCAAAGTACTCCTGCGGGTAAATAGGACCAACATAGAAATCGAATGGGTTACGAAAATGCTATAACCATGAATATGAATAAGTAACTATAAAAGATATCGCAATATACTAGACGGTTTTACTAATGGAATTAGTTACATTTAAAACGATTTTATCACACACTTTTCCATTTAATGACGAGGGATTTTTTTCGCTTTTAAAGAATAAAATTTTGTTAAGTATCATTATTGTTTTATAATCAAAATCGTGGAGTGGCTATCCATGATCATAATTAAATCTGATAAAAGCTTACAATAAATTAAACGAATTTTTGGAAGTAAAAATATTTTCATCTGCGAGCTTACAAGAAAGCGCAGTAAAAACATTGTGGCTGTATACCAATGTCATGTCTTTAAATTCTTCATCGTATATTCCCCTCCCCGTTGGTCGATGATAACGTAAGGCTTAATGTACATATATACTAAATTAATTTAACAAAGTTGGCGTAGTGATTAAATGGGTTCACTCTAACATAGTTTTTATTCAAAATTAGATAATAGTTTACGCGACAATGTTTATTACGGCATATTTTCCAGTGTCTTGTAAATAAATTTTATTGTTTCTTGTTATTTCTAATATTATCAAATTAATTCTCTCTGTGGCAGACAATAAAATGCTAATGTCACATTATAAAACAAGCAATACTGTAATAAATTACATCGACATGAATATGGATTTATATCGTTTTTCCTGCGGTTCATTAGACTCCATTTTGGACTCCTAATATTTGCTCTTATATAGTTGATCATAGTCTTAAGTTTACATTTTTTAATTATTAATATTTAAACAACTATCAGGATTTTACCGGTATTAATGAAATCATATACGAAAAATACGATGATTACTTCTAAAATGTGTAATAAATTGCTTAGAGATTTAAACAACAATAATTCTCAAAACATTATGCGAAAATCATTTTCCTATTAAGCTTTTTATAAAGTATCAGATTTTTAACAATACTAAATATATAAGTTGTGTAAAGTCAGTTTACTCTTGGTCGGTTTTGTATGTAGCTTAATGCGTTATTAATGTTCTTGTAGAGATGAGCCATAAATTTTCTATTTCGAAATGAAGCGAAGGTTTCAAGAAAAGAAGTTATTCGAACAAAAGTATTAATGCTGCTTTTATAAGTACGTTCCGTATTTTTAACTTTTGTTAAAATTTGAGCAAAAATATTACACAGATAGATCATTTTAATGGTTATCTTTTGTGCCAACTCATTCTTCGTCGTTCCTTGTTCTGGTCTTTCATCAATTTATCCAAAATAAAATGGTATGTTAGTTTTTCTTCTCATTGAAAATTAATGTAAAACGTGTATAGATTTAATCGTTTATAATGTGCTGACTACCAAGTTTGGTAGTGGAAAGGTATTATATAAAAAAAACATATTGTTTTCGAACATGTTTCCCAATTCCATATTTACTCGTACTTACTCTCAAATAATGTAAATTCTCAAAGACATCTTCATTAGTTGTCACTTTGATTACACAAGAGATGATTTTGATTTTGAAGTTAATTTTAACACTGACATGAGAAATTATTATCGCAAATAAAATCATTATTACATTTCAAAATCAACATCTTCTTTGAAGACTTCAAATAATAATGTGTGAATGGTTATTATTTATTACTATTATAAAAACTTGAATTAGAAAATAGAAGAGGTTGGGTGTTGCTACAATTATACAAATTAAAAGATATTAATATATAAATGTTTTCTATTATATATATTTTTTTGACACAGAGCCGTACAAGATTAAAACTAAGTGCCATTTGTTTAACGCTTGCGTATAAGACAGCTCCTTGATACACCAGTAGTTATGGTGAGTCGCGAGCGCCTCCAGAGTTTCAATTCTGCTTGCATCTTCTTCGGACCGGTGGGATTCTGAGTACTACCAATTAGATGTATCTTACAGAACTGAAGGATGCTAGCATGTCATGGTAGGAAATCAAGCAATTGCTCCACATAGGGAGCGAAGTCAAAGAAGAAGAGGAAGATTTTACTTTTTCTTCGAAAAATGATTATCAAATGATGAACCTGAGCTGTCAAATTAACTGCTAGATTTGTTCAACTGTTATTTTTTTAAATTTTAGCCAAAGATTATTTTAATAATATATGAATAAACCTGTGAATGTACATAATATTTTTATGTTGAAAAAACACACAAAATAAACTCATATACCGCTGCCATTTTCTGGTTATGTAACTTCAATAACTTTATTATAATTTATAAAATTGCAGAACGTTTAGCTAAGTTTAACGTTTTAACATTATAAAATCATTTCATAAGAAACACTAAAATGTGTTTAAAGTTCAGCTTTTATTATATAATAAAGTGAATATCCGTTTGATTTCGTTTCAAAAACATCCACTTTTTTATTTTATTACCTATCGGAGAACATTTAATGGATTTTTAAAAATCTTTGTTAAACTTAGAAAAAAAACTTATAATATAAACTACGCGAACTTACAAATACAGTGGAAACAATTTGAAACTTTTGGTGTTGAGAAAATACAGCTCACTAGTAGTTGTTAAAAATCATTTTGTAAAAAACTACAGCATCTTTTTATGCTCCAGGAGGCAGATGTCTGTATTTTTTTCTTTATTTTGGCTTTGTTATATGTTTTTACTTCTCTTACACGTCATTGTCGAATTTAAACAATCTTTTCAATTTAGGGGAGAATAAAACCATTTTTCCTTTATGTGTTATCTAAATTGATCCAACAAAAATATGTATTTGGAAAAACCGTTATTTATGGCTCTCTTGGCCGTTCTATATTTTAAAAAATCAATCAACGACCTTGTATTGTTTATTTTATTTGTGTCCACTATTCGTTTTTTACGATTTTTGATAAGAACATATAATTATCTGAAACCTTTACAATTATAAGTTGTAATTCCCAACGTATATACCAAAAAATATCTTTTCGTCAGCATAATAGCATTAAAATTGTCTATACTTTCCATTCAGACGTGGCATTGCATTCAATCTCCATTTTTTTTTAAATATGAATGTATGTTTCCGAACAGTTTATGAAGCATTCGACGCCAAAAGCATTAAATCGTAGACATATTTTCATTTTATACCTGCGCATAATTTTGAAAATACCGATGCATTTTTATGAAATATTTCTTTTCTTCTATGTTGATTTATTCGACGATTTTTTCCGTTACAAACTTTTTCACTCTCAAACTTTTTAAATTTCTTGGAACATCTGCCGGGACTAATATTTTTGATTTTAAAATTGCAGAAAAAAGCTTCAATTTAAAACGTTCGCGCGTAGGTTGGTCTCAATCATTTGACGAAATGAAGGGATCAGTACAAATAAATGTGTTATATAATAAATATATAGATATATATTTTAGTAACCGTGTCTGCTACGAATGATGTGTATTCCTAATGATGATATATCAACTAAAGGTTTTTTACGATAAATATGTGTTACGCAGTTGCTCAACAGTGGGATCAGAACGATACGGCTAAGACAGGACTATTGGTTAGTGAACCGCTCTCGCTACACTTTGTATTTAGAATCGATTTTAGGAAGAAAGTTTTAGACTTGCATTGCAACTTGCAACAAAAGTTCATAAATCTTGAAATCTGTAAATAAATAATCTACATATTATACTAAGAAGCTGAACGTAATTGACTGAAACCAACGACATTGATTACTATACCACGAATCCGATTTCAATAAATATAACATTTTTATTAGATGCTCTTAGTATCTCTGTGGTATAATAAAATGATAGAAAAATACACTGTGAAAGTATTTTATGTCAAAAATATTTGAAAAATAGATTAAATAATTTATAGAATCATAGTATTTTTGTATACATTGGCCTTTTGATTTTTAAAAGTATTCTAATGAACCAGCGCTTGTTTGATTCATTTAAAAACTTAATCTTGGTCTACTTTAATGTTGTTATATAGAAAGACGATTGACAAGTATGCTATTTTCTCTTACTTTAACTTCAAAAGTTTTCTTGGTATAAATGAGCTTCATAAGATCATAATCATTCTTTCGGGGCAGAAAATATCTTTCGACCCATCGTATTGAAGTCGTGTTATATTTAAATAAACTACGCGCATAAAAGTTTTTCAATTTTCTTTGAAAATCAAGACTCGGTGCACTGCAAAATTTGCAATATGAACAAAGTCTGTGACATAAATTCTTGAATAAATAAAAATCTTTCAGTACGAAGTAATTCTTCATATAAAAACAAAGGTAAAAACTAATATAAAATAAAACTAGCAAATATACTCTGTACACAAATATATTTTAACCTGAATACATCAAAGAGCCGACTTTATGAATGATATTGCTTAACGTAAATATTCTTAAGTTTTTATTTTTTAATGTAATATTTTTGAAAATACGAAATATATTTAAATGAAGTTTTTTTTATTCAATTGTGGAAACACATTTTTTTGTTAACATGTTTATTATACCCAATGTGGCGAATAATTTGATCTTCTAATTTAGTTTGTTTCAACATTTTTTTTATAAGAAAATTACTCAACTCAAACGCTTTAATTTTTTTCGGAAAGATTAATTATTTATGTAAAAATCGGATTAATATGACAGTTATATCTCTCAAACTGAAGTCCATAAGTCTATTGAAAAACCAACTTATCCAACTCTTAGTATTGGGGTTCAAACATTGAAATCAAAGACGAGCTCCCAATAATAAGCTTTGATAAATATAAACGTTTGAGCCTGAAGAAAATGCCAAATATAATACATTATATTTGTTTGTCTGTGTAAAATAATTAATAGCCGTTAAAATATAAATGTTGAAATGTGGCTGAAAACTTAACAACAAAAATAAGATTTCTTATTAATATTAAAATTACAGACACAAGCTGTGATAAAGATCAAATTATTTTGATGCGTGTATTTTTTGCTTTGTTCCCATCGTCAATATTTATTTTATGCAGTTTACATTTTCTTTGAGGAGGTATAATATTGAACATTCTTATGAAGGCTACGTAGTGCACCAAGAGGCTTTTATAGTAATTGAAAATCTAAAGTAAATAACAATCTGAAACAAACAGTGCTGATATCTTTAAGGTCATATTAATGCTTACTTATAAAAAAGGATTGAAATTCTTTATCAGTTGTTTTAATACAATAATGGATGAAAAATCAACTATTCATTCGGCACATCTTAATATACGATAACCTGAGATATTTTTTGATGTATGTATAAAAATTAATTATTGTTAATCTTTTTAAAAATAAAAATTATTTTGTTTCAAGCTTGGCTTAGTGATAATAAAATATTTTCCAGTGCCTATTCGTAAATTCTTTATGATGTAGCCAGTTCTAGTAGAAGTTTTAAAATTTACATCACTATGTAGCTCATGAGAGTGGACATTAATTTTAAAAATTCATATTGAGTAGACTGCAATTTTGTTTTGCAACTCACGTACAGTTGATACATTGAATATTAAAATCTATTTGAAACTGAAAAACAATATAAATGTATATTTAAAATTAAAATAAGCTTTGTTGGACGGATATGTAACTTTTCTTTTAACAATGTATCAATAATAAAATCTTGGTGCATTTTGTGTGAAAACTAATCCAACATGCATCATCACTGATATCATACCGATAATAAAAAATAATGATACGACATCAAATAATTGCAAAATGTGCCCACTTACTTTTGATTGTGTTTTTTAAGATAGCAGGTTTTTAATTACACAACTATAGAATACGATTATATGGTTAGAAAAAGACACATTCTAACAAATTTGTTGCCTTAGCTTTGAGACTTTTAGGTTGTTTGGTCTTTTGTGTCAGGAACAGTGGCAGAGATTAGTTGTCACTTAGCTGAGAGAACGGTTGAGTTCCGCTTGGATGAGTACCTGAGACAACATATTAGCATAGAAATCCAAAGAGGTAATACTACTGCTGTTTTAGGTACGTTGAATGTGCCAAAGAGATTGGAAGAAATGTTTAACATCTTTAAGAACTCTTAAAATGTCAATCTTTCATTGTCATTTCCATATTTATGTTGTTTTATAATTTCTTTGTTATTTCGCTTAAACGCATTTCTTATCTTTTTATATTTAAGTATTTTGCATTTTTGATTTTTATGCAGAAACAGTGGAGCTGTTATTTACAAACATTGCTATTGTGATATCATGGTATTTGTTAACGTTGTCATATGCTTGTATCAACACTAAGGTATCCAATACCGGACCCTTTTTGTGATCCCGGGATTTCGGAATTGTCAATTTTTCCAATCCCGGGATTGAACGTTTACCATACAACTGTGTATAAATTATGGATTCGAGATTAAGAAACTTTTGCTCGGCGATTTTTAACATGGCCTTGTTTAGCTCTCGCATGGATTTTTCAAAAACAAATTAATCGATTTAAAAAACCCAGGAATTTACTTTTACTTACTTTTTTTTTACCTCTTACCAAAATTTTGGAATCCAAAAACTCAAGAATTTACGGAATTATCAAAATGAAACCACAAAAGATTTTTTTTGCAGTATCAAAAACCCAGGAATTCGCAAAATTGCCAAAATGAAAAAAAAATGGGACCTTTTTTTTAGCCCTAGCGCAACCTCCTAAGATGTTTTCAATCCCGAAATCCCGAGCTTGATACTGTCACAATCCCGGAATTGGAGGCCTAGCGTTATGTCAGCGTTACTAGCATTTTGTGACACCTTAACTTTTGTTTAGCATAAACTGTAAATTATTTTTTTTAAATGTTACTAGCAACAAAAATGTTTTTCATTTTGTTTTAAAGACGGTTTTCGCTGAAACTGAAATTCTATTCTACACTTGTTTTTATTGACACTTGATCATTTTATTTTAAAAACAACATTATGCTTAATTCCAATTGAATTTTGATCAAAATTGTCTAGACCGCTCATCATTTTCAAAGATTGTTATTGTTAATTTAACTGATTTTAAAATTTCAATTCGATAAAAACATAAGATATTTATATTAAGTAAAGGTAATTTTATATAAAAAGTTATATTTAGAATACTTCGTTTGTTGAATTTCCGAAATGGTATTTAAATAAATGTTTTATTATACAAGACAATGACTTAATGGACTTTGTAGCTGAAACTATCTCTTATTTGTGAACATATATATATATATATATGCAGGAAACATTAACCAATGCTTATTGGTCAATCAAATATTAAATATATTAGTTAGTGACAAAAAAATGAATGTACATAATTTGAATGGCTTAATATTAAAAAACTATATATAACAAAATCTAAATCAACGTCATATATGTTGTGTCGTGCGTGGGCAAAGCGATTTAAGATTATTCATGATGTTATATATTGCCCTAGTTCTTGACGCTCTGAATTTTGATCCCAAATGAACTTTGAATACCTTTATTCATTTTTCATAGCTTCTACTTACCGTTGTACTATAGGGCTTTCAAACCGGACATTTAAGCTAACCAGTTTTCGGTTTTTTTTCAAATAAATAAACCGGGTAACCGGATTGAACCGGATTTATTTTCAAAAAACCAATTTAAGTACCAATGTTTCAAATAAAAGTATTTTCATTACTTAAAAACAGTCAATTAGTGCATACAATTAGAAAGTAGATAAAATATCGCTGTTTTCGTTCGGAAGGTTCACTTGTTTTATTATCATATTATGAGAATCCTTTCGTATTACAGATATTTGATTGATAGCAGTATAGTTGTCCATGATTTCGACTACTTACTTGTTATTATTATATATTCAATACTTTATTATATTATACTTCTTATAATAATATTATTATATACTACATTTTTAAGTAATTATGCTCTACATATAGAAAGTTTAATAAAATCTTGTGGTGCTCAAACCAGAAAAATATTTTTTAATTAACCCGGTTAACCGCCCAAAATAAACCGGATTTCTGTTTTTTTTTAAACACCCGAAAAACCGGTTAACCGGTTTCGGCTTAAACCGGTTTGGAAGCCCCAGTTGTACATCACAGCAATTCTAAATCACTCGAGAGGGGGCGCTCCCATGAATTAAATATATGTATTCTTAAAAATGCAATCCTCTACTTGCAGAATAAAATTATTATTTTCCATCATACGTAGTACCTATATCATAGTTGAGAAAGGAAAATCTTAAATTTGATTTTTTTCTTTCAATCTTTGTGCATATGAAGTGCAATTTTTTTTTTAATAAACCGCTATACTTTTAGAGACATTTTTTAAATCATTTTTATAATAGTTTCAACGTATAAATGTTTCGACACATATTTTGTATCATCAAAAACATACTTATTACTTGGAAGCGGGAAAAATAGAAAATTATTATTAATTAATTTACTTTAGTAATGTATCATTTTGTTAAAAATTTCCCAAATTTTAATTATGTTTGTAATTACCATCAGTCACCACTTAAAATTTATTAACCTTTGATGATTTTTTATTAATATGTTATTAAAAATTTTAATTTTGTGTAATTATAGAGTCACTTTTACTGTAATTGGTAAATTCTTTTCAATGTCAATTGTTGTTTACACCTTATTTCAATTTATTTTTGTATAAATATCACGCACTTTTAAGGTGTTCACTGTCAATACTTGGTAGAATGGCATTATAATAAAAATAATAAAATATTTTCAGTACTTTTTCCACTTAAAATGTAGTTGATCAGGACCGCTTTCGCTCCTCTCGAGCATTATCAACTGATAAGAAAAATAAATTACAAAAACAGTGCTATTTATACAAGTTAAATTGACTGTTTATACATTTTTCTTATCAGTTGACAATTCTCGCAATGAGCGAAACTGGTCCTGACCTTTTAAAGTGGAATAAAGCACAAAGGAATGTTGTGTTTTTATTAAAATGTTATGTAGAAACACAAATCATCCAATGTATCTATGCCATTTTTTCATTTAGTCAACAGAAATCGTTTCAAATTTATGAAATAGATTCAGAAAATGTACTTCCCATCACGGAAGAAAATGACGGTTTTAAATGATATTTTTTTGACTGACTTTAACGTCAAAACAAGATTTAAAAAGAAACTGTCATAGTTTTGTGACATCATAATATATTTATTTAAAAAAATTCAACAAATTGCTACTCCTGTATAAAAAAAGTGAATTTAACTCTCGAAGTTGATCAATGTATATTTTGCCATTCTTGGCAAATAGCACGTTTTTCGAATAAAAAAAGTGCTAGAAATAATTTTAATAAGAATAAGTTGTAGAAAAGTGTTAATTATTATATTTCTCATCATTTACTCATTTATCTTTTTTCAATCCAAATTTATTGAAACCTTGGCAAAACTATAACATGATATTTCGAATGGTATTTATAAAGAACTGAGACAACACTGTAAATATTTTTATATTTCCATGTGCAAACATTTTTTTCTAGTTGTATTTTAGTGAAGATATAGAAGAGGGGTATTTGAATAAAATATGTTATATTACTCAAAACATAAAAGGTATCATTCTATTGAACTAGACCATCGAATTTTTATCTACCAAATAATGCAAGAAAAAAGTAAACGGGCCATTCAAAAATTGAATAAAATACTGCTTCATGATATTTGTACGGCACCAAGTTTGGAGATAGAAAACTTTGGAAGATGAAACAATTACCTACTTTGAGCATGTGAAGTTTGCCTATCATCGACGTGCTGAATGGATATTTTTGAAACTTTATCTTATATAGCAAATAAAACTCCACCCAATATTAAAAGTATATTACATGGCAAAAATAGTTATTTGTTCCAGATATCCTCGTGGGTCTATTTCATGCGAATTCTCCTTTACATATTTAAAACTTTTTTATTTTTACATTACTTATATAAAAAAATATATTTTCCGTGAAACGCTTCCTCATTTTTCTAACGTTGAAAATTTTCAAATTCATATTTGCACATTACTACAGAATATTAAAACATATCACTTCAACCCATTTAAAGTATCAATTATTTTTTTATTTTTAATAGTAAGCCGACGAAGGCATCTGTTCTCGATGCTCAGTATACGGTTTTTCTGAGTCTTCGTCAGGTGCCATGATTCACAACTGTAAAACAGTACCGTCAGAATGCAAGCGTTGAATAAGTGGCATTTGGTTTTAATCGAGTACAGCTATTACAGCTCTTCTTTCGACCTGTGGGATTCCAGCGCCCCGGACGTCCGTCGGGTACTATCCATAGGATGTACTCGGTGGAACTGAGGGATGCTGGCATGTCATGGGAGGAAGCAAAGCAATTAGCGGGAGACAGGGAAACATGTAGGTGTTGCGTGGCGGCCATATGCTTCACATAGGGAGCGAACATGGCCAAAGAATAAGAAGAATAGTAAGCTATATATATATTTTTTTATATTTGGCTAAAACAAATCTACATATAAAACAACTTTAAGTATGATTATTTGAATAGATTTAGTCGCTAGGCTACAGAAGCTGACTTATCCATATGTCGCCGTCATGCAGTAGAAAGTAACCAAGTGAGGAATAATAGAATGTTCAAGGCAACCGCTTGTTAAATTTATCAGAATCAATCTTAAAACTTCATTTGTTTCAACAATAATTTCGGTTTTTTTTATTTGAATTTGTGGGTACAGGTTTGTTATTTTCGTCGTCATTAACAATTGCGATAGAAAAATGAATATCTTATTATAAATATAAGCGTGTCTGAACTGGTAAATAGATTCAATCATTATTATTGTAACGGTTTGCTATTCTATACATTATAGCCGTTAACTATTTAAATCTATTTACAGAATCGCTTTAGTGTATTAATTTATGTGTAGTTTATTTTAATTAAATACAAGAGTGACTTCTTAAATCGTTATTTCAATGCAATAGGTTACGTCAAACAACATAATCTTGTCACAAAGGAAGTTTAAGCATCTGAAATAAAATGATCTTTACTAAAATACAAACTAGATCATATTTTTTAATATTTAAATTATACTTGACATAAAAAGAACAATGCTTAATAGCATATATTTTCACTCTGCGTCAAGAGAGAGAGTTTTGTTTACAAAGAAGTCACATTCCAGCACATTGCACTGTAATGTTGGATATGTTTGTTTACTTTTGTATGTCAATCTTGCTTTTTTATACAGTGAATATTTTAGATAGAAAATTAATTGCTAACTGCGTTTTCAAGAATATTTTGAGTTACTTATATTTAGTACAACGTCTAAATCTTACACACATCTTATAAATCTTTGAAACAAGAAATCAACCAGTTATTTTATTTTGACAAAACAAAGTATTGAGTTTGTGAAATTTAATACTACTTCAATTTTGTATTTACACAAACTCATCTTTGCAGGCAAAATCGTTTTTTTGATTAAAATTAAAAGCGAATTTTCTATTTATAAACGATTACTGTCTTTTAAATATGGTAATATGTTTTTTACGTATACATAATTTCGTTTCATAAAAAGCCTTTGACAAACGAAAAAGTAGTCGATTTTAAATCTCATTAAAATACTTTTAATGTAATTAAGGTCATTCATGAGAATGTCATAAATGAAAATTAAAGAACTCAATTTCGTAGAGAGATTTGAATTCATTTAACTTATTCCAGAGAATCCCACAAGGAGGAAAAGTAAAAACCCCTTTGAACTTTTACCCTAGCAGATAATTTTTAGCATAGTGTCTACAAAACGGAAAAGCTAAAAGTGTCCCCAAAAAAAATAGATTCATTTTTTGATAGACAACGTTTGTAGTAATTGCGGTAGCAATAGCAATCACGCAGAAAAAGTTCCAGTTCCGTATAATATATAATATTTCCTCGGTCGCAAAAATTTACTGAATTAATCACGCTGGTTTTTTGAATTAATAAATTATTGTTAATAAATTTACATTAAAACTCTTCCCTGACTGTGGATTTGTATTTCCGAAAATATTATTTTAGGTAAAGCTATGATTGCTTATATTCAAATGTTGCTTTATGTGACCGCTTACTAATTTACACGATTGTTTTAATTCCAGGATAAATGTAATTAATTTAACGGCTCAAAGACTTAGAGAATAACTTCTTTCATATAAATTATCTTATTGAAGCAGCTCTGACCTACATTATCTTTTATAAGCACAAGTTTGTGTTTTCAAACCGAGTTTACAAAACCATATTATTACAAATCCAATTATTAAGTGTCACATATTTTCGCCATTAACGTAAGAAATTAAATAAAATTCTTCCATAATACTCAACAATATCTTCTCCAGAAAATTTTGTAATTCTATGAAGTTTTTCTAAAACACAATGAATATTTTTAATATTTTTAACACAAAAAGTTAATTGGCTTACGAATGAATTGCGTAATTGTAGTGAATTTAGTGTAAAAAAGTCTCATTATTTATATTAAAATTTACAAAATTTCTCTTATTTTTACACATTTCTTCGATTTCTACTATTTATATTTCATATTTTTATGTAAATCAAATTACATATTCTATATGAAGATTTTTTTACTGAAAAAAGAACGACTCATTTTTCGATAGAATGTTTTGTTTGTCTCAATTCTAAGTATAACATAGATATGAAGGTAAAATATTTGAAAGCTCCAACAAAGCAAGTCTACTTTTTTTGTAATACACTACATTTATCAATATTTGCAAATAGCGATGATATGACGGTCCACACCGTGCTATTTATAACAAATGCGTTCACTTAGTGATTGATCTAGAATATTCCGATAGTGACGTCAATAATGGGTGTAGATTTGAAAGATAACATGTATTATTGGTGAAACATAATACAGTATTTTTTTAAATTCGAACGTTAGCATCACTTGCACGAGTTCAAAAATAAGATGACACTTTTTAAAAAGAGAATAATTTATGAAAATGAGCATTTTATTAATATATAAATATTTTCATCAAAGAAATACCACTAAAATGAAAGTTATAATATAAAAGAGCCAATGACATAAGTAAGTTAAACGAAAATCAATAGGACTCGAATCGCTTAGAAAACCAATATTCCTAGGCATTCGTTGAAGGTGCTCAAATTTTACGCAGCTTCTAAATATAGACTCACTACTACTACAAATGATTTATTTTTTGATTAATTCTATTCTGGCGTAAGTGCTATTTTGGTTTGAAGGTATTTTTTATTAAATTCTGGGAAATTTAAAATCTTTAGTTTCATATTGTCTTTTGATGCCTTTTATTGTAATATTCATGTACTATAACAATATATTGTATATTATATATGCCGCCTGTGTGGTCGAGTGGTCAACGTCGTTGGCTACCGCTACGGAGGTCCCAGGCTCGAATCCTAGTACGGGCAGTTTTATAAATTGATTTTTCAATCGATTTATGAATTTCTGTTCAAAGACATGGATGTATGTGATGTATTGAATTCGCCCTCCCACCCATCCTATCCTATGAACGGGACGTACCGAGAGCGATTAGCTAACCACTAGTCCTGCCCTAGCCTTTGCCTTCTATTTTCTACTCTCTTTGGAAAAAAGAGTGGTTGGGCAACTGAGTAACAAGCAGTTCTCGTAGAAACACTTCTGTTGAGATAAACTCTATTAGGAGTCCATATGCTCCACATTGGGAGCGGACATGGTAAAAAAATATATCTAAACCTAATTACAAAAATAAAATATACTTTCGCATTTTTTATTTAGCTTTTTAACAGAAAATATTAGTTATATCCAAGATCAATTCTTATCAAGACATTCATTTGATAGTAAAAAATCCATTCCTTAAAAAATCTTTCTCTAAAAATCTTAATATACGTTAACTATAAAAACGAAACTAAATTGGTTATTTTTTCACAGAACATAAATTTTATTTTAGCTTATAATTCTTTTTTTTCACACGCAGATATAATTATACCGTACATTTATTTCTAACCTTTTTTCAACATTTTTTTCTAATTTTAAAAAAATTATATTAGACACGCAATCCAATTTTTTAATAAAAATTAAATGATTTATTTTGACGGAAAGTATCTTAATAATATATCAGTAAATTTTCTCACTTAAAGTTACTCAAAATTCCATAATAATAGGGTAAGAAATATTAAAATCTTAAAATATTTTCTTCATAGCTAAATCACCATCACGGCACTATAAAATCGTTTTGAAATTCCTTTTTTTATAAAACGCTATGCTGACGTATCTATCCACAGGCTATTATTTATTTCCCATCCCATATGGTAGTGTGTCTACATTAGTAATATATCACTCACTACTTTCAATCTATATCTATCAGGTAAATTATTATCTCAGATATTGGCGTACATCTTTCTCTTTCAAGCTGTTCCAATATCATTTTTATCTTGGTTTTTTATATATCTGACACACTACGAAAAGCTCTTAATCATTATATGAGATGAAAATGTGAAAAGAGAATCACAGCAGAAAATATCGATAGTCACTGTAATATCTCAACAAACAAATTCATTATGTCGTATCATTTTATTCTTCAGTATACAAAAATTAACGGAAAAATATTTGTATGGTATTAAATTGATAGTATTTATCTTTCAAGTAAATTTTTAAAAGTATTTCAACAACATTTGTTTTAGTTTTAATTTTTTCAGCTAAGATTAAAAAGCTCGAAAAAAATAGTTTTAAAAATGCCACCATTTTTAATGACTTTGTGAGCCTGGTAAATATCACAATATAATATTTGCATTCCTAGCCAATAAACGTAGGTGGAATAAAAAATCTACGCAAAGAAAAATGCGTAGGTAGTAGTAATACAAAGTTTAATACATGTCACGTTTTACGCACACGCATAAAGTAATATATGAAATAATTTTGGTTGAAGACCGCGTAAAATTTCCTATAGGTAAAACCCGCTACAATCAATTAAATTCCTGTAGATACTTTGAAATTCTCATCGGCGGTTAGGCTGTTTAATATCCTTTACATTGGCTTTGGTCTTAACAGTATTCCTACCTCTTAACCAGGGCTTAATACATTATTGAGAACATCAAAAATGGTTATAATATAAATTCACCTCGATAATGATTGTTTTATACAGAAACGTCACATTTATTTTAATTACTTTTGAGCGCACCTCATTTAAGCTCGCTTTGAAATACATATTAAATGCCTTTCAATTATATAGTTGTCAGTTATCACAAAACATTCTCAGTTAATTAAAAAAAAACACTTGAAGAACGATTCTTTAAAATAATAATAGAATAATAAATACTAAGTGGTATTTCAAAATATGAATGATTTTTTTTTATTTTTACCAGATTGATTTCATTTTCCGAACTTTTTTAGAAATAAAATATTTAAAAAAAAATACTTTTTACACCAACAATTGACAACTCTAAAAGTGATTTTGTTTTACTAAAACATGTTTTAAAAAAAAGTTTTAATAAAACAAAATGTTTTCAATTTCTTGATAATAACGTTATTGTTAATATTACACTTCAGCGATGAACAATACATGGTCCACAAGACCTCTTAATGTGTCAGGCAAACTTACCACTTAAGTTGAGAAAAAACATGTTTTTTAAATCACAATTTTATTCAGTTAAGGAAGTATTATATCATTAGGTTTTTTGAGTTTGGTTAAATACACATTACTAAATTAGTTTAGTATTTCGTATTTCACCATGATGTGTCAACTTGTATAAGATTAAGGCTATAAACAAGTGCAGTGCGGATGGAGGGGGTTGGGTGAATTGAATATTTTCAGCATGTGTAGAAAAGAGACATCACGTTTTTTAAAGACATACGTACAAATGTAAAATATTTAAATAACAAATATTTTTTAAAAAAAAATCCAGGTTTATAATTGTATAGCTCTATAAAGCTACCTATCCCTTTTTAACGTTTTTTTAAGGGTAAGAACCCTTAAATAAACGTGAAAAAGGGGTAGTGTGACCTGTAAGGATTATTAAATTTTTTACAAAATAATGTTACTTATCACTGCTATAGAAGGCTCAAATAACAAAATCATGTAATTATTATTTAATTTTTTTCTTAATACCACACACAATAAAATATTATAATTCGTTCAAAACCAAATGAATAACAATTCAAAAAAATATTTTCGACCAAAAACTGGACTTTCTTTAAAACATCAAGACTTTTAACCTCCTTTGACAGGCTTTCTTATTTTTGCCCCTGGTAACGTCGTTGACTATCGCTACGGAGGTCACAGGTTCGAATCCCAGTACGGGCAGTTTTATAAATTGATTTTTCAATCGATTTTTGAATTTCTGTTCAAAGGCATGGATGTATGTGATGTCTTGAATTCCCCCTTCCCACCCTATCCTATGTACGGGGCGTTTTAACAACGATTAGCTAACCACTATTCCTGTCCTAGCCTTTCTTTCTATTCCTACTATCTTTGGAAAAAAGAGAGGTTGAGCAACTGAGTAACAAGCAGTTCTCGTAGAAACATTTCTGTAGAACTAAACTCCATTAGAAGTCTATATGCTCCACATTGGGAGCGGATATGGTAAAAAAAAGCCCCACTCCCATCTACACGATTCTAAAAACGAATTATAGCGAGAGCGATAAGTACGCCACTAGTCTTGTTTTAGTTATATCTTTTTATCCCTACTACTCTCAAAAACAAGAACTTGTGAATAACTAAGTAAAAAACAGTTCTCTAAGAAAAACTTATGTTGAAATCATTTTTTTGGGGAGTATGGTATCCAATCCAGGACCCTTTTTTAACCCGGGATTGTGAAATTCACAATTATTTCGGAATCTGGGTATCCCGGGAGTGATCACTGGCGAAAAAGATTTTTAGATATTCCAAAATAATTGACGGCTCTACTTACGGATTTTTGCGTTCTGTAGTGAATTCCAAAATCCAGGATTAGTACTTAGTTGATTCCGGGATTACGGTATCGTAATATTCCTCGGAATTCCGGATCCCAGGATTGGATGTCCTAATTGGGAGAATATTCATAAGAAAAACGTTTTTTTTATTTTATACTGCTTAAATAATACGTTATCGGTTATTTAATTTATAAATTCTAGCAATATAAATATATAAAAGTTTCAAGTATCAACGCCTTATTGGATAAATTATTCTTTAAACACTTCAATTGACAAACATAAAATATCTCACGTACCGATTGTTAGGTTTTTTTACACATAACCGAGATAATAATGGAAGTAACGCTATTTTTACAAAAATTTGCTCCGTTGTATATTTTTCATACAACCACTTATAAAGTGATTTTATCTGTTAAAAGATACGTTGTACACATCAATCTTAATACTCTTGGGAGAACATAGTTTACAATGTAAAAGTTTTCGTGTCGTTTTTCAAAGTATTTTACATATATAACCATGGCTGATTGATTTTCTTTTCTTTAGATGTTTCTTAGGAAAATCAATTTGATAGGGTAATAAAGATAAATGCATAGAAATCATTCGATTAATATACATACCTCATTTTTTTTTTCACACGTGTTATAAAACTGACATTTTTAATTATTTTTTCTGCTTACAAAGAGGTTATAAAATATATACGAAAAACAATTATCACATGCTTATTAACTGTGATTAACGGTTTATTTTGTAATTAAATTAATTAAATCAAAGATCACGTTAACTTTAATTATCATGCATTATCAAAAACAAAAAAAATAGTTGCGTAGTAGTATTTCAAACGCATAAAAGTTTTTAAAAGTGGTTTGTAATTCCCAAGAATTATGAATACAAAATTTTAACTGATAAATGCTTATTAAATTAATACATAAACAGATCATTTTTCTGTAGAGAATGATATAATATGTAAGTGTATTTGTTTTTAAAAATTAAATATTGCTCTTCAATATTTTTCCCATTTCTTTATCTTCAATTACCTGATCGTTTACTAAATCAATGCTATTTTTTTCTCAATATTAAGCATTAATCTGTTTTAATCACAACGCTACAAAATATTTAGTTATCATTCATTTTAATTTCTAAGAGAATAATATGTAGTCTGAAATGATGAAGTTATGTTATGATGTTTTATCATCGTTTTTGTACCTTAGGATATATCAATGTGTCAAGAATTGTTATTCGGACTGCCAAAATACTCGACCGAAGCACAATTGTTATAGTATATTATCTATGTATAGTGTTTCAAGTTAGGTTTAATAATACCGACCAAATACTATTTTTAGGTTAATTTTATTGATTAATCTGCTTATATTAATACCGATCTTTGAATTAATAATTGTTTTATTAAAGGTGGTGTTATGTTGAAAATGACGTGATGCTAACTTAAAATTAGCAAGTTTAAAAAATTCAACTGATTGTTTATTTAGCGTGAGCTGCCGAAATTCTTGACAAGCATAATCTTCGCACGTATCCATGTTTATGGTCTAAAATCAAAACAGTTTTTTTCCTGGAAAAAGACGCAATTATGTTTTTGAAGAAAATAAGAGCTTCGGGCAACTGGTACAAACTAAAACTCAATATTTTTTTTAACAAAGCATTTTTGACATGTTTGTTATGTTTCTTATGGCTGAAATTGGCAATTTAATGAAAACTTCGTTCAAAATATTGCTTATTTATACTTTTTTAGTTAGAAGATTTGAAAAAAATATTAAATAATTCAAATAAACTGCTTTTATGCGCCTGCGGTATTAACAGTAGTGTTCTACTCACTCAATTTAAACATATGAAAACCGCGTTGTTTAGATGGTTAAGTGTTTAAATACTAGCTGTGTTTATTTTATTGTCAAAAGTATTTTTCGTTCACTTTATTGCAGAATGAATGCGATATGCGAAATGGAAACTTTCATACATTGATTTTCAAATCAATTAAAGAATTTCAGTGATGCTTTCGTGCTTCCCCACCTATCCTTTCATCAAATTCTTAACTCTGTAACCGAAACGATTATTTAATTCTGATTCCTTTTATATTGTTTTGTAAACCTTTTACATATACAATAATTTCTCGTTAAATATATAACATTTGAAAATTTTCATAAAAATCTATATTCTTAACACTAAGAGTAGACATAGCTTAAAATAAATACAATAAGTAACTCGATCCGATTGACTCAGGGCCAGCCATAATAAATAGAAACATCAAGTTTTATAATGAACGAAGAATTTTTTTGTGGCTTCCTTTTCTTTGTCAATGACAAGTTACAACAACAAAAATATATATTCTCAAAAATAATTATTTCTTAACGTCCCCATAATGCTTTGACAATGTATGTGTATTAATGTCATAATATAGTGAAGCATTATAAAATGTATTATAAATAAAAGCATATAATTCTTTTTAAAAAATGTAGAATACTTTCTACGGTTTTAATGGTGCCGTCTTAACGTCTAGCCTACTTAATGATATTGAAAACGAAGTAATTTACCCGTAAATATTCTCAAGATTGTGGTTAATGACGAAATTATCGTCTGGAATGTTTTTTCCTTATTGACGTCTGTATCAGATTTGACTTGATTAAAATATTAAAATAGGCGTACTAGACATTAGACGCCAATTTTTTTTAATGAAATTTCAGTGTATCGTGTACTGTGTTCTTCTGTTCGGTCGTTAAAAGAATTGATTTTGTAAAGTAGAACGTTTTATTATATTGTTATTGTATTTTATATTCAGCGCCAATAGCTTTAATATTTTCAATGAATATTTCATATAATTTAAGATTTCGACTGAAGGTGCTTGGTGAAATTTCAATATTAAATTTGAATCGTTCAAATTATGTACACTCCCACAGATTTTGTCACTCACTTGAACGCCTGAAGATGCCGAAAGGCGAAACCCGGATCGTTAGTGACAAAATCTATGGGAGTGTACATTATTTGAAAGATTCAAATTTCAATGAATATTTCATTGCAAAATGTTATTTTATATTTGTGTATATTAATTAGTTCAACACGAGTAAAATTTATTTCAGTAGGAATTTTTCATGTATGTTTGATTGTTACAAATGCGTAACACTTGTCATACAGATCTAAGCGACTAATCTTGATACTCTGGATGACTTATTTAGTACTGTCAAAATCGAATAAATAAAATTATTTGATATCAAGCAAAAACAAAGTGTAACTTATGTATTTGTTTTGTTTTTAATTTAAATTACAATTTTAATATGAAAACGTATTTTAATCTAAAAACGTATTTTATTTAATATCAATTGGAAAAGTTTATATGAAGATCAAGCACCATCTGTATTCTAGTGAAAGAAACTACGTGACTTCTCAAAGCTCACGTATTATCAAAGTTTTCTTTTTACTTCTCAAACGTTTTTATTCTTAATTAATGTTTCCAACATCAACGTTTTATGGTCGCATGTAATATTAAAATTCATTTTACTGTGTAAATTTTTATTTTCAATTTGTATATTCATGAATAATAAAAATACAAGTATTATTTAAATGATTCCACCCAATACAACGCCGTCAAATTGGATTAATTGAGTTTTTTTCAAATTCATTATTACATCATTGTATTACACAGTTGATTTATTTTTTTGATAAATAGCATTGTCAGACAACAATGAAAGATGAAATGTTTCCTACATTTCATTATTCTTTGTAATCTTTCGTAATTTCGACTCCAAAATATATAGCCTAGTTGTTTATCAAAAATAATACGGTCCTATTATATTATGTACTATATTATTAAGTTAGGAGAAAAATATTAAATGGTTTTATAGAAATTTTAAATCTTACCAATGAAATAATACAATAGGTTTTTGGTTTCATTCTATATTATTATTTTCGGTTTATACATAATATTATTTCATAAACACAATACAATCAATTGTGTATATTCAATTTGATTTTTCAATATATACATATTTAAATTAAATAAAGTCTAGTATTGGAGAATAAATATTGATACAAGCAAATGTTTTTATTTATATTTTCATTTTATAATATTTTTATTCGTAAATGAAATTGTGTCTGAGGTTTTTCCGCTTACACTTTAAAAGGATACATCTCTAGTCTTATTCTTGAAAGATTGGCTAACAGATAGTTTTCCTAAAATAAATTCACAACTTTGTCTTCTAGAATGGACTATATTATCATCACATATCAACTTATCGGAACATTGATGTGAATGTCATCGAATTTTTTTTCATTTTGTTCTAAATAGCAATATAATTTAATAAAAATACAAATTTCCACCAAAACGAATATTACAGACTATTCAATATTTATAATCACCTTTTACTGACCAATTATTGTAGATCACTTAATTATAAATAACAATAGCACCTTAATTTACTCTTAAATTAATGGTGTTGCTTTTCAGTACAAACAGTATTATTAATTTTATGTAATTTAAAAAAAAATATTGCTGAAAACTTTGCATTTCTATACAGTTAACAAAGTGAGTCAACAAATAATTAGATAACCAGTTTTTTTCAAGATAATTAGTTTATTTTTTTTTCCATAACTTATATCAATATAAAATCCTATACATCAAATCAAAATCCTCAATCCGAACAAAACCTGATCATATTAAATAAATGTGGAATTATTTAAACATTATTACATCATTGTATTACACAGTTGATTTATTTTTTTGTAAAAATAACATTGTCAGACAACAATGAAGGATGAAATTTTTCCTACATTTCATTATTCTTTGTAATCTTCAAAATAATCAACAAAAGAGTGTTGTATTTAAAAATCATAGTGATTGAGTACAGAAATATGGTGTCCACAAATATCAGACATCGTTTTATTTGCATTCTCTTGTAAATATATATTTATAACTTCAAAAAAATATTTATGAAAGTAATTATTTTGAAATATATTGTGTCTTTAAGGTTTAAATTGTGTTAGCAAATTTATTTAAATTCCGAGGACTTTAAAACATTTTCTCTTTGATAAAGTCATCAGACTGTATCCACGATTGTGTGCATATAACTAGCATGATAGGTATTCTTTGGGTCTTTGACTTTTAAAACTATTGTAAGCAAATTCTCTGATCAGACGACATTTTAGGTTTTTGACCTAGCCACCCACACTCGTAAAATCCATCGAATGTGTTGAGCTACATCATTTAATATACTCACAATTTCCATCAAAGCTTTTAAGTTTCTAAGAATGATGAACACAGATAAGCTTATCGAAGCGGAAACTCTTCACTATATCACTTTCTAAACGGTTGCGTGAAATCCTGACACAAATCATCATTCACATCGTAAGAAATTTTAATACAATCTTTAGTTACAACACTATTCTTTACCGCAGTGCTACTCAATCGATGATCCACGGACGCATATATTGCATTACTAAATTAAATTATTTTTGATTCAAGCAAGTTAAGTTTTCGTTTTAAAAAAAGATCATTAATTGGCAGTGTGGAATAGGCTGTCCGTTATATCTATTAAAAATATAATTTCCACGCAAAACCTATATTTTTGTATACTTACGTATATTCAGCTGTAACATTATGTTTTTATAATTTAATATTATTAAATTAAATACTACAAAGATAACAGTAATTTTGAAAAAATATTTATACTATTTTACCGATCTGCAAGTAAACAAATTTTGGGGTACACTGCTTTAGCGTTGATGTTGACATTTTTGTCAATGTCACATTATAAAGCACGCTGTATTAGGTGACAAAAAAAGCTGGTAAATAATAATGCTTTTAATGACTGAGCAAAGGGGGTATAGAATGAAGAAGGGTTTGACGCAAATCGTAAGTCGGCCGAAGTCATATTATAGGCTTACGTTGCTAGCCGTCAATTATTAATGAAAATCCATTACAAAATAATAGTCAAAATAGTCTGTTGTGACACATCAAACTGGCTTAGAATTAGGCTTTTAGAATTATAAACAATTACACAATGCTTTTTACATATTGAAAATCTATGATGATCATTTTTTGAAACTATGCCTGGTTCCGAAGTGGCCGATATTTTTTATTATTTTTTACCTATGTCCACTCCTAATAAAGTGCACATGGACTTCTAATGAAGTTGATTTCAACAGGTGTGTTTTCACAAGAACTGGTTGTTACTCAGATGCTCAACCTCAACATAGGATGTTTAATGTTGGTTTATCCAAATTCATTGTGTAGTATTAATCTCTCCGAAAGCTTCATTTTAAAAATAAATGTAGAGATGGATGACATTATCCCAGATATTCATTTAAGATACAAGGTAAATTGGCATTAATTTGATTATGGTACTTTTTAGCTTTTTTTGTTTAAAAGGTCATCAATCTAATTGAGACACGTTCGCAGAAATCGCCCCTTCCAACTCTAAGTTTTATGACACTGTTAACACTGTTAAATTATATTTCCTACCAGTCGATAATGCTCGCCATGAGGTAAACCGGTCCTGATCTTGGTAAATAAAAGCTAAAATAAGTACAAAGTAATATTGTTTTTTTCTTAGTATTTAATTCATATTTAATTTACGGTAACTCACAATGACAGATGTGTCTTTTCATTTGTTTTGTAAATCAGATTTTTTTTTCAATATTGGTGTCAGCTCTCAATTTTTATCCTCAAGATGTGTTGATTTCTTGAATCGTTCAAATTATGTACATTCGCATAGATTTTGTCACTAACGACCTGGGTTGCGCCTTTCGACATCTTCAGGCGTTCAAGTGCACGGATAAACTTGAACTGACTTGAACTGTTGATTTATATTGAAAATATTTAACACGAATCGTTTTTTGTCAATAGCCATTTTTCCTTTGAGGAAAGAATAATGGTTGTAGTAATTCCGAGTATTTTTCAACTAATCTCTCTACGTTACTTTTTCATGATTTATAACTAGAAAATTATTAAATAATGACACCCATTTGTTATTTCGAATGAAGTTAGTTAATTGATCGAAAATATATGCAAACAAAATGTCAGTATTAAGTAAAACTCGTTATCACTGAGCCAATGAGATTTAATTGCTATTTAGTAAGATTTAATTTATACCAAATCAATTAAGCTATCATACTTCATAGTAAATCTTTGTAGACTGATAATCATTCTAATTGTAATATTAATAATTACATTCTGTTACCGAGGTGATGTCGTATATTCGGATGTTTCTTGTGTATTGACAACAATGTGTATCTTAATATCTCATCCCTTTTGTCTGGTAGAGAAGATTATAAACGAATACGTGACCACTAAGCGTCATAATATACATTTAGATGTGGATATTTAATAAACATACATTACGTTGTTTGAGCCTTACTCTATTCGTGGTCATAAGTCGAGGTTTGCATATTATATTTTTCCATTTAAGATTGCATTTGACACGAAATACTAAACCATTTACTGGTAAGAGCGGTATGAAGAATTATTTTATATAATTGTAACACTTTGAAGACTTAAATACAATTGCACCACTTTTCTAACACTTATTGGAATATGACTATAATATCTATACAAATTATTTCAAATACGTTTTTATTCTGATTCGTGAAAAAAAATTGATTTATTAACTTACTTAATCTACTACATCTATCGAAAATTGATGATTAAATATGGTCTATACATGGGAACATGAATTTATTACAACCTCTATTTTATATTCATATAAATAATACGCTTTATTTTTACTGATCACTTTTAAGGTGTTTACTGTCAATACTTGGTGGAATGGCATTATAATAAAAATAATAAATGCTCACCATGAGCGAAACCGGTCCTGATCCAATAAATTTTATGTGGGAAAAGTACTAAAAATGTTTTATTATTTTTATTATATTTATACTGATTTCATTTTTTTTTAAATAATCAGGACCGGTTTTGCTCATCGTCACCACCAAAAAAGGTGTAGAATGAGTACAATAAAATGTATTTTACTTTAATAAATATAATGCCTTTTCACTAATAATACGATTTAACAAAATATTAACCCTCAAATTCGTTATTTTAACTGTAGATAACACATTTTCAAGTAAATAAACCACTTAAAGTCTTGATAAATAACTCCTCAGTGAAAGCAACTTATTTAAAAGTGGCATAATTATCATGATCATAAAATTTAATTAAAAGTTCAACTCTTTCAAATACCTGAAAACCTCCCTTATTACGTTTTTCATGTGAACTGTTGAAAAATTCCTTTGATACAATTTTATCGCCGAAGGGTTTATTTAATTGAAAGAAGAGGTTTTCATTTAAAATGAAAACATTTTTACCTCACAAAGATGTAAGGGTGCGTTCAAAGCTAACTTGGGCCGTGATTGTTGAAATAGTTTTCGATACACATCGTTTCAATAGAATTTGCATGTAATCAATTATATTGACAAACTTTTATAAAGTAAAATAACGCATTTTCGATAGATTCAGTGCTAAATGTGTGAAAATTTACATTCAATAAAAAAATCTTATTCAATTTCATTCTAATTATTGACTGTGTTACATATTTGAAAGGTATTTTTGATGTTAATTCTTATCAAATAGAAACTATTTGAATCACATATTCGATATTTTCAATGCTTGTAGAGGGCACTTTTATTTGCTAATAATGCATCGCACATATTATATACTTTAACTCAAAAGATAATGGGAACTTTACTCTATCTTTGATAGCAGTGCTCCGCAGCCACTATGTTACTACTATGTTACCACTATGGTACACTAGTGTGCCTAATGTATGTATGTATGCGATTTCTTGAATGCCACCTTCCATCGTTTTCTCAAAAATACGGGGAGTAGCGAGAGCAATTAGCTAAGAGAGGTTGAGCAACTGAGTAGCATGCAGTTCTCGTATAAACTCTTCTGTTGAAGTAAACTTCACAAGGAATTCATCCGCTCTACATTGTGACCAAACATGGTAAAAATATTCATACAATAAGTGCAGAAGAGTTAGGCAACCTTTATCGAGATTAGTTTAGTTGAAAATAACTTTGAAACTGTGAGAAATAATTTTGTCTTGGGCATTTGCACAGCATAATTCAGTACCAGCCAACTGTAAGCAAACAAACGTAACCTCGGCTAGTTTGAATACATAAGTCTGTAAAAGCTCTGCTCGAATATTTTGTTTGTTTCGTTTTATATCTTTTAAATCAAAGGAATGAATTCTGGTTTTATTCATTGATTTGGTATTTATTTTTACAGAATACCATTTTTGTAACGATAAAATAGCTAAGTACATCCGTATCACGCAATCGTCAAAACTGTTTTCAAAATATCGACTGTCAAATTCGAAAGAAAAATCGACTGATGTACATATTAAGAAATGGTTTTAGTTTGAGTTTATGCTTCACATTCTGTCACTTTTGTTCAACGCTTTGTAACGTTAACCTAAAAGTATTTTTTAAATTTGCAAAAAAATTTAACATAAATAAATATACTTTAAATAATTGTATAGTGTTTCTTAAGACTAAGATAAGTGTTTTTAAATACATACCTATAGCCTTATTTCTATATATATTAAAAAAACTAATATTCAAGTATTTAATTCAATTACATATTCAAATTAAAAAATATTTTATGTATAAATTATATTTTTTAATTTCTATAATGAACGAACATTTGACATTTTCAAACAAGGTAGCGCATTTTCCATTATTATTATTATCGTTATGAGTCCACTCTCAGTAAACCAACAAGAACAATAACATACCATTAATTATATAGATCCTTGAAAACTATTATATTTCACACAATTAATTTTTTGCCTTGGAAAAGCAAACTTAGCGGTATTAATTAATAATAACGGTGATGTAACATTTCAAGTGATTCATTATTTGTGTCATGAAAATGATGCGTGAACAACTATGCTATTTTATCATACACCCACATTTATGAGCTTTTTCCGACACCCTCAACAAACCAAGGTCTACTTATCTTTTAGTAAATTAACCGCTTTTTTCGTTAGAGACGTCAATTTTTCCATTTACCAAATCAGCTCCTTTTGTGGAGTATAAAACGACAGCGTAGCTCCATCCAAATTTGCTTTTACCCATCAATCTTTTAGCACGCTTCCACGACATGTTTCAAATGTATTTTTTCTACGCTTGCATTCTACCAAGGCTAATTTACCCCAGAGCATCATATCAACTGAGAAAGATTTTAAAAAAACCTTTTTATCAATTTCGGAAATAGATGTTTGTTCAGTTTATTAAAATGGTCTGACTTATCGAGGAATCGGAGATTAGGTTTTTTTTAATATCAAATTTATGTAGCTCTATGTACTAGGGCGTTAGCGTCAAACTTCTTCGAGTCTCCTACATCGCTAATATTTTTGAAATTTGTATTCCGTTACCATCGTTGCTGACGAAAGGGCGTGATCGCTACAGAGACTCCATATGCATTCATTTGCAAATGACATTATACTAACGCACCAAGCGGCATATTTTTACGAATGATCTCAAATTACCTTGTAATTGGATGGAGTATGTACATTAAACACTTTCAGATAACGTCGACCTTGGTTATCTATTTTTTTGACCGGAAGCTAGATTTAATTTCTTGAATAAATGTATACCTATCAATCCGAAGTGGTGCTTTTTACGTAAAGAATAATAATTAAACAATAACTTTTTCTATTCAAGTTTCAATTATTTACTATGCCCCACCTCCCCCCCCATCTCTTCACTTATCGAATTATGGTTACATCGAAACGACCTGTCTGGCGATTTTGTGTACGCAACATTCCACATTTTCTTTCTTACCGTTGGTAGGATTTATCGTTTGTCCGTACTCATCTCACAATTTTAGCAAAATTATTAACATACGTATTAAAGAAAATTTTGATTATGTAGAAAATAATGGATCAACTTACACTCAATTCAGTTAAAGTATTAATTTTTTTTAAAAAGTAATAATTACTTCAAATTGACTTATGAAACAGAAACAACGTATAAACGTAGATTCATATCTAAGATAACTTAGATATGAATTTTCCATTTTAATCCTGCTCCAAATAAACATGACGTGTTATATTTGGACGTATACAGTAGTAGTTATTTAGATCAATATTGATCTTTGATATTTATTTTTAAATTCTCATATACTGAGATGTGCATCCTTGTGTAAAATATCAAATATCCTCATTTAATTGAGTATGTCACGTACTATATAACATCTTTCTATCAAACTTCATACATATTAAAATTGCACGTCGTAGATGTTATGGGGTATCGTAAAAATAAGCTCGAGCAAATTTGGCTCTACGCTGGGAAATGTTTACTATTTGGACGGCCGCTTTTCTCGCGCAATATTCTCCAGCATACCACAAAATGCTTCAATAAAACGGTATGTCATTATATATGAGTCGATACAAATCAAACACGTCTATCTTCACTAAACGTCAATTATTCTGGATAATTGTAATTGAAAATTGAACAGGTATTCATCAACGGATACAGCCAATTTGTTCAATATTACTGGCTATCAGCAGCGGCCGGTCAATGTGGCATTTGATCAATGCGCCCCTTGTATATGCAGGGGCGGCTATATTTCATGAAATAATATTTAAAAATATCATTTATACCATTCCCTCATTTTAAATTCAATAAAATAAAATTTTCAATTAAATAAAATATTTTTTTCTAAAATATTTATTATAGACAATAAAAACATGAAGAATTTTAAATGAGTGAATGGTATAAATGTTATGTTTGAATATTATTTCATGAAATACAACCGTCCCTGCATATACAATGGGTGCATTGATTGAATGCCACATTGACCGGCCTCCACTTCTGGCTATACTACCCGGCTTCAACCGTTATGTAGATATTAACTCCGTAACAATTTTGCTCTCGTGAATTACAAAATGAAGAATGGAGGAATTTATGGTTCTACATCAATGATAAGGGTTAAATTTGCCTGGTCTAAAAAAAGACCTTTTCATAGAGATGTTAAGTGATTAAAGTATAACATATGTATATAATGTATAAAAACTTTATCTTGTCTATTTGTATAGAACTTATGATAAATTAAATCAAACACTGCGTATACATTTTATGTTTTTTTTTATATTTTTTATACTTTGCTTGCATTGTATTAAATAATAGTCTTAGTTGAAAGTACGCATATATGAAGATTTAATTCATCTTGTACATATGTTATTTTCACCCCAGTAGACAGTCTCTTTATAATTTAAATGCTATGTTTTAGGAATTTCTGATGATTGATACATTTATGTTTTTATTTATCAATGCTTTATTATATAACATATTTAAACTACGATACATTTTACTTGTTAAATTATTTATTGGAATAAGCGTGAATGGCAAATAAACAAGACAGTTTTAAATTGATTTTCAGTTATATACATGTATCATTACTGCTTTAGTCCCTTTCAATTGAAAGTGGATTAATATTTACCTATGTCGTGTAATATTCCTTTTAGGAATAGTACCGAAATGTGGTTGAATTGATTACGCAACGTTAGTAATACGGAATATTTGAATTTAAATGAGAATAAATACTTGAGACCCACTATTCCGAAAGCAATTTTCGTATCCCACATTATTATTTCACATCTTGTGTAATGCCACATACTTGGAACTGGATAGTACTATTGGAAATGAAATTAGTTTTTGGAGGAGTATTATATTATTATTTGTTTTTGGATTTTTCCTGTAATTTTACCCCCAGGATAAACCAATTATAGCGGATAAATTGATAATTTCTAAGTAAAATATATTAATATTATTCGTAGAAATTATCGTTATTAATTATTACAGTAAAATAACTGAATTAATTAACTTATATGACTACTTAAAAAAGTATTTCTAACCCTTGTTTGTAAAATACATCATAATAATTCCAAGTATTTAATATTGGTTGTTTCACCTCGTGGTTTTCTCTACGGATTTTTTTAGATTATTTTGTATAAGCAGTGTGAATAATTTGACAATTTCTAGATGACAAAGAAATATATAAATTCTTTACTGTTTTACAAATAATAGAAAGAATAATTAATGCACATTTCTAAGCTGACCTGAGCTTCCATAATCTAATTATTCTATACGATATCGATTGTCAGTAAAATTATGTTGAGGTAAACAAAATACACCACTATCAGAATTATTGCGTTAATAAAACAATTTGCCCGCGATATATCTTTCACTTTCAAATAAGATGCAAAATTTTATCTTCAATGTCCTTAAATATCCTACAAAGAATTCTCAAAAATTTCTCTAAATATTTCAAATATTTTATCTATATATTAATATTATGACTAGATATAATCGTTATCTTAAAAAAACACTTGTTTATATAAGTTTTTTTGGAATTTTCGCTATTATAAAAAAAATTAGTTGTCAAAATATCATTCCATTTTTTATTCAATGTTAAATTTTAATCGCATATGACATAGACTGCCACCGTCAAAATTCGATTTAACTATACTTAAACTATAAAACAAATATGTTGTCTATCCGCAAAAAATATTTTTTTATAGATAAAAGAACCCAGTTTATTAAAAGACTACATATTTTTTATTGGAAAAAAATTATACTTTGACAAGCTTTTTCATAACTTTAACTTTCTTTTTATTACATAGTTTATACTGTTGTTGCATTCCAATCTGACCAAACAAATTTTATTTTGTCAATGGAAAATTTGTGTAATATTTTCATTGGAAAATTTAAATTCACTCAAGAATGCTTCATTCTCCATTTGATGGCATTCAATTCGTTGTTATTTAGAAAATAAGTAAAAGTCATGTTGACGTCAATCAGTGAAAAATATTTTTAACGCAGGAATGCCTTTGGTATTTTGCGTACTAAACATACGTTACGCATAAACATGCAAATAGCAAATGAACATTTAAAAATACTTAGAATATCACAATTTTTCTGTTACGTATATAAATAAAAACACTAAAATTATTTATTACGTCGTTATTTATAAATTCAAAATAACTATGCTATATAAGATTACATATTTAATAACATTGATCCGTGAAGACTGTTTTGATACTTTCGTATGAAAAAAAATACTGTAAGTCCTTCATATGTAATTTCTCAGTAGCTGAACTTAAGCGGTAATGTTTTTTTAAACTGAGAAAAATCTTATATTTATATAAACGAAATTTCGTTGTTTCATATGTGTACACTCGCTAATATTATTTGTTTTTAATTTAAAAAATACATATTGTGAATAATATGAGTCTTTATTATTATCTTTTTTTAAACGATTTTATATACCACAATGTTGTTCTTTTTTTCAAATAACACAGTTTTTTTAATTCAGAGAACCAATTTAAGAATCCTATCATTTTTATAAAACGTATCTACTGTGTTAAAAAAATGTTGAATGTAATTCATTTTTATTAATAAGAAAAAAGAATATCAAGTTTCATTTAAATAATTAATGTATTTTTAATGTAACTATTTTAATAAATCCTTTTTTGAATTCATTCTATTTTTGGTAGCATGTTGACGGTAATACATTTAGAATAATCCATTAAAAATCCTCTACTGCACGCCTCTCATAGATGCGTAGTTCGAATAGTTTAGAGTTCATCCACCGACACCGTCTACGTCTAAACTAAATAAAGGCATTACAAATGAGGCTCATGCTGATGAGGTCACCTGAAACGCCCGAGACATGTTAAATTATAACGATGGCACATACTGATTAAATGATGTTCAAGTTCACGACACTAATGCCTTAAGACGGTCACAAATATACCTTCGCCCGCCGTTTTGTTTTTATTTCGTGCACGGCTAAAGTGTAATATAAATATTTTTGACGTGAAAGTAATCTGGCTATTTATATGAAAATAAGTTTTTCGTTGCGCTTTTTCGCACTTCGTGTTAAATTTAGGAAACTAAGCTCCATTATGCAGCAGTTGGCTTAACTCTTATTATTGTTGTTGGAAAATTGAAAACGTGCAATGTTTTGAATTATAACTTTATATAAAGTTGTTATATTTTATTTTGGCTCGTTTTTAACCGGTCTGAATTTTAATACAGTTTCGGTCATAATTTTTATCACATTGATCTGAATTTATATTAAATAGTCATAAGATATCGGTCAGTGTACAGAGGGGAGAATAAATAATTAATGTTCAGAGTTTATACAAATTAGTCATAATTTAAAAAAAACTTTACCTAACCTAACCTAACCAAAATGTTTATAAAATCTGACCGTATAATATTTTTATTCTGACTTTTCATATTTTTAGCTATTAGGTTTAATACATTATTCTACTTGTTTTCGAACGATTTGCGAAATTGAAGACCACAAGAAAAAAACATCATTTTGTATTAAATGAACTTTTAATGCAATCTTTTAAACCACTTTTTATTTTATTTTCTCGTGTATTTATTTACATTACCGAAAAAGTTATCTGTCATTTAAAAAGGGTGGTTAAGAAAAAACCATCTAGTAATCTAACCTACAACATACAGAACATCTATTTTTTTCTCACAAAAAAATACTCAACCGAAAAAGATTTCTATTCAGTCAATATAATATAGTATTGTAAGTAGATGTCACAATACAAAATTTAGTAACTAACAAAATGTTTTTTTTAAATTATTTAGGCCTTGAAACTCGATGAATTCAAACTGATAGATATGTGACATAGAATGATATTTGTTAGCGGTCTTCTTGTATTCAAATTTTGTAATATTCTCGAATAGTGTTGTTCAGTAGCAGCTACATTCACTCTAAATTCTAATTACAATATTTCCTATTGCGTATTTATTAAATTGGTAAAATATCAAAATATATTGCGGAATATTACCTAACAGTAATAACCATTCCTTATTCGGTATAATTTAAATACCATTGCTTTAAATTTTGGTAATAGACAATACAACAATTATGGGTATTATATATGCTTTACCCGCTATTTTTCTCCGCGAAAAGTTACTCAATGCTCTTAAAAACAACTATATTATTTAGAAACTTTTATTACAGATTTGATTTTCATAATAAATTATTTATTGTAATACATAAAACTGATAAATTGTGTGAAATTATGACCTGTAATAATTTTAGTATGGCAAAGTCGTCATCCTATGACGTTTTTTTATCTAGATTTTCGAGTCAGGTTTTTTGTGCTGCTAGCAGCCTGAACATTAGCTACATAATTTTAATTAAATATTAGTTATTTCTAAGCCTACTATTAATAATATAAGGTTAGTTTAGTTTAGACAGGCTTCGCCTGGCTACGGGGCTGATAATGTTGAAAAAAACTGCACTTACCGAACATAACCTAATATTATTGATATTAGGATCTCTGTTGATTTCCAAATAAAACAACAGTTCATAGGAAAAAAATGGAAGTACAGCGATATTTTCGTGAAAATATTTCGTATTTCTCAAAATTGATCAGTGTTTTTCATAAAAAAGTGTAATTTATTGCCAAAATCAAAAACACAATTAATAATGTGCTTTTCGATAAATAATGGAGAATAATGACACATCTTGGAAAAAGTATAATTACCAAATTATTATATGGAAATAATAAAACAGTATTTTTCTTTTAATTCTTTTCAATGGTCACCTTTTTATGAAAAGAAAGTGAGAAATAGCTGTTGTGTAGTTGTTCGTTTGTAGTTATTTGTCGTCAACCAAAAGGTCACGTATGATGTCATGCATGCAGAAAAATAGTCAGAATCGATTAGCATTATGCTAGCTAAATAAACACTACTTGGGACATAGAAAAAACCAGGGACGCCACATGATTTTTTTTGTAAATATGAGATCTGTTAAGCCCGTACAGTTTATTTTGGCAGTAGCGCTTTATTGCTGCTGCTGAAACAACCATTATTTTTGTGCTGCTGCTTTAAAAAAACAGTTATTTTTTCTCTGCAGTGCAGTTAATTTTCAGTGACGACAAAGGTGACAATTTATTTTTAACAAAATTGTAAACGGAACGCATAGGCTAAAAGTCTTTCGGGTTATAATATAATCTCTTATGAGTATACAGATACATGTGTTTTTTAAGTAAAAACTAAGTACCATATATTTTATTTCTTATTAAATAATTTACATTCATGAGTATACTCAGCAGAGCTTTGTGAAAGAGCTCAGAGAAAACACCAGTTTTCGAAATCCATCAAACTCGGTTTAAGCCAGTTTTTAAAGATTTACAAAACGAAAATTCAATCAAAATATTGAAACTATGTTTGATTTTTTTATTAATTATAAAAAACAAAAAAAAAATTAGTCGAAACATGTATTCGAGTAAAAATGCACTGCAAAACATATTTTCAAAGCAAACCTAAATATAATATTTTCAACTCATTCATTGATGTACTGTATACTGACTATAAAACAACATATTTCAACTCTTTTTATTTGTTACCGTGATTTAAATTCAAAATATGAATGTTTACAACTAAATAATAATATTAATTATAGCATTTGAAGACGGGTTATTAAATTGAAAAAAAACTGGTTTTCGAAAGCCGCCAAGCCTATTTTGAAATTTAATTGCTTCGGATAAGACTGACACTGAAATGCGTGTTATGAAAACCAAAAAACAATAGTATAAGTTATGACTACAGCTGCATTGTAGACTGTATGATGGGCCGTTTAAAATAAACAATAATTTTATTCTTATTAATAAATGAAATTGATATAATTTTGGGCCGCATTTCACCCAATCGTGCCAAGGGTTGTGTATCACAGTTCTACAGCCTCAACCCCAACCAGTTGTTTGATAGTTCTTTCATATTTAAAATGAAAATGTCTCAAAACCTTTCTCGTAGTACAGATGGGAGACAATATCTGCCATGGCAACAGCGGTAATTTTGAAATATTTAGAAGCTTTAGAATACACAGCTTAATAACAATTCTTCAGCTGAGCTTCCGCAGTTTCTCTCAGATGTGCACAATGAATAATTGATGTAGAGAAAAGGCATGTTTCAATCGAGTTGAATTGTTTAAAATATTATAAAATACAATGTTGAATGTGTCTTTTCAGATGTTGATATGAACGTTTGGATATTGTGAACATTACATTACACTCACAAATTACTAAGCTGATGTCCATCGTCTTGTTTGAAATATATTGAAAATCTCATGAGAATAACTGAGCAACAAACCAGGCTATATGTTTTATATATATATTGAGTGTCGAAGCGTGTAAACTGTATAAGTTACCTTTTGAAACGTTTGATCAAACGCTTCTTTGATTAGAGAAAATGCAAATAAGCATAAATCTCACTTAAATTTTGCTCACTTTAAAGAAAAAAACAATTTGACCTTTTAAGTTGCTTACGCGGTCCTATACATATTTTTTTAACTAGATACATGTTTACGTATTCTAAGCAATACGTAAAAAGTAGAGCATCCAATCTCGAGCCGTTTTTGTCATCCCAAGATCTCGAGATTTAAAATATTTCAATCCCGGGATTGATCGTTTACCGTAATTTAATGTTTTCGTTATTTTCATAAACCACAGTTGCTTGAGATCATAATCGAAAAAATTGTGTTAACAGATTTCAACATTATTTTCAACTCGAAAACTTTTATATTTTTTATCTCCACCATTTCAAAAAATGTCAAATTGACAGATTCCAGAAATATGCTGAACTCAGAGACCTTTTTTTAGCTAATCTGTCCATCCCTATTGAGCTTTTTCTAGCTTATAATAAAAGTGAAACCTAAAATTCTGGGATTGGAAGCCCTAGTAGTAAGTGGTTGCATGCCGTGTTTGGGATGCAAGCAACTGAGGTATAAACAGTGGTGTAGTAGTAAATAAATAGGTACCAGGTCGGTCATTGATTTCTTCCCTATTTTTTTTTGTTTTTTTTCTATATCCGTTCGAAAAAACACAAGTTTTAACAATCAAATCAATAAAAAAAACGCGTAATTATTTTTTTAAAAAAACTTTACTCACTTCTTGTACGATGCATTTGATGATAAAAATACAATAAATTCAAAAAATTTCAACCAATTCATATAATAATATCAATTTTGATATAATGCTTTTAAATTTACAAACAGTATTTTCAATATATGAAAATTAAGTTACAAGTCAAAAAGGTGACAAGTCGCCGACCTGGCCCCACTACACCACTGGGTATAAGCTTACATTGTTTTCTCTCGGGTGCCACGTGTCTTCGTATTCTGATAATATTTCACAACCTTTACAAGTTTTCAAAACGTTACTTAATTGATATCACGCTGTGTGACCGCATTGCCGCAGTTGGCGTAGCGCGACTGTAGCAAATGAACAGCTTTTTCCGTGGCTCTACGGATCGTACAGGCGCTACGATCTCAAGGCGACCATTTTTTACGGTTCATTTCTCTAAGACAAATAATATAATTCGGATAGGACCATTAATTTGTTTCATTGCAATTATAACGGCGTCACAAAATGCTTAATTATTTAGTATAATGATGTGCAAATAAACATATTACACACTTACATGTTTTAAATCGTATGTATAATTCTATCAAACATCAAAAATAATATTAAAAATTGTCTGCGTAATATTTTAATCAGCACAATATGGATTTCAAACAAAAACACAATATTTGAAATTATTGTATGAAAATAAGTAGCTTTAAAAGATGTTTTCGAATTAAATTTTACGAACATAATATTTTAGTATTTTTAAGAAGTTGTTCAATCAATTCATAAACCCTAAAAAAATATTTAGATTCATAATAACGAAAAAGAAGACAAGTTGAGAAAGGGGATTCAAGTTTGTTTGTCTATGCTTTAACTTGTAAGGAATATTCAACATCCAGTGGCGGATTACCACATAAACGCACGAGGCACGCGTTTGGGGTGTTCAATCTTATGGGCCTCAAAATGGCATATATTTTATAAAATTCATATAGTATTTTAGCATTTATTCATATAGGCCTTCAAATTTAATTGCGCTTATGGTCTCCCAAGTTCTTGTCCTGTCATTGTCAACATTAACCCGATGGTAGTATCTTTGTAAAAAAAAAAACAGAAATTTATCAATAAGTGTATATTATGAAAACAGTTTTCAGTGGAAAAACCTCGTCATGAGCAAAACAGGCCCCGTTCATTATATAAAATTAGTTTTAAAAAATGTGTTCATAAAAAAATCTAAAAACAAACGCAGCTGTTTCTTTCAATTTTCTCTAAGCTGTGTGGATTAAATCAATTAGCAATGTTTTGTTTTCGTTACTTGTTAGTATCTGTTTGAGTATTATACTGTATGATTAATGATAGTTCCGTACATCTGTACCCTGCAACATATTTCGGCACCAATTTTGTTAAGTAAAATATTATTTGCAGTTATTTAGTATCCATGACAAAAAAAAACAAATAATCAATAAACATAGGATTTTTTTAAACTTAGATATGAAGACTTTCTCGCTGTTTTATAACGAGATCCATAAATGAGGAAACGAATAATATTCTAATTTTGGCCTAAAACTCATTTAACATTAAAAAATTTACCAGTTTACAAAATACAGAACAAAACAAGTACAGAAAAAATATAAATCACATTTATATTCTTCTACTGAATGTTAAGAAGGCATGTACGTACTATATTTGATAACTCAATCAAACAATGTCCTGTTTCAGATGCACAGTATAAAGAGAAACGGGGGCACGCAGTTGACAACTTCCGGGGCTCGGGTGTCACGGCGGTTGCACTGGGCGAGCGGAGGCCCTGTGGTGGGACCCGGGACAGCCTTAAACCCAAGGACAGGACGCCGAGCCTCCCCAGCGGCCTGCGGACTTGCGGGATCCTGCGCCGTTCACGACACATCTCCCAGACACTCCGACCCGGAGTACATATAAATGAGAACAAAATTCATAGCTTGGTGATCAGCAGCAAGGACTGAGAAGTCTATCACGAACAACGAAAAATACATCGCTAATAGACATTTAAATTATTACATGACATATAAATACAAAGCAAGAGTAAACCTTCAAAACTACGAACATTCGTCAAAAAATTTGAATATAAAACATAATTTCAATATACGTACATGCTATTAAATACTGAATTTTAATTCTAAAACCGATATCACTAATATTTGGCAATTAGTAGATTCTAAGACTTTAAGGGAAAACCTTTTATATATAAATACATATAGGCTCGTATATTTATAAGTATGATGCTTTATTTTGCATAGCGCTTCTGTGAATATAATAATCATTCAAATTGATATAGAATTTTTGAAAAAAAAAATACTATTTAGGTTATATTTACATGAAAAAATTAATAAGATTTGCAATACCAACCCCATTTAATACATTATACTGAAGAGACATTGAATTTAAATCAATTTCATATTACGTAGCATTATTATAAGTAATTCAGACTCATGTGAATATTCAATTGAATTATTTTTCTAAAACAACAATCGCAAAAAAAACTTCCTCTGTTTTAAATACAATTAGTCATTGAACTATATATTTGTCTTCACCCTATATGTCTTCCCATTGTTCGTTGTTTTAATAACTTTCAAAGATAATAACAATCAGGTTTTTTATTCAGAGAAAAATACATTTTATTAGAAAGGCTTTTTAGCTTGACTAACGTTCTGCCACTTTCTATTAAGTTATTTAGCACTTTGCCGCTGTGCTAAATCACTATGAAACTGAATTTAATTCTGATATTAACAAACACCAATGTCAAACACAACATCAGAAAATATAAATGGAAACTAATGAACTCTTTCTTTTCGTGAGTGGACTAAATGAGAGAAAGCATAATTTTAAAATATATTAACCAGATGGAATGGTTTTTCTAATTATTTTTCACTGCTTTACCAAATTTTATAAACCTCTATATTAATTGATCGCAATAATTGACAAATGAGAACTATGTCTTATTCAGAAAGTGATTAAATTATATTTGAATCCATAACAAAATTCAGAAAATAAATTATGTGGGAACTAAGAGTGCAGGGAAACCGCATTTTGTGTCTGAAAGTAAACTTTAATTAAACAGAATTGTGCAGTGCCCGCGTACTGCATACGCATAGCAAATAACCGCCTGTAGTGACAGATTGTTACGGTTTCAATTTTAATAAAAAATAAATGCAATCATGTCTGGAGCGGCAAAATTTCTGCCATTTTCGCTGCATTCGTGTTGAAATGCAATGTTTAATACCTAGCCATATTTGTTTAGAATTCAAAACATAATAACTATATAAAGTTTGAGAATCATTCGCAGAAATAGTCAATGCCTTGTTCCACATTATCTGCTTATTTGATATACCTTTCAATTACTCTGTAAAATTTAATAATAAATTCAAAATACGAAATTGTTTTTATACAAAAATGCCTGATTCAATCTTTCTGTCTCACGAATTCGATAGTGGCAACAGATGTGAATAAAAACTTTGTTGATAAAAAAATATATTTCGTACGTTGCAACTTCTTTTAATAATAATCTGCAGTGGAAGGAATGGACAAAATTTTCACATTTTATTTTCTTATTTATTTTTAAATACTCGTTCAGTCTTGTATTCAGTCAAACTCAATTTCGACTAAAATTGTTTAAAAACAATCATTTTCTTTTTGAAAGAGAAATAGAATCTTCATGTTGTATATAACTCTACTAAACAATGTTTTAGTGCAAAGTATGACGATCTTTATTGATTTAAAAAAAACTAAACATGTCTGAAAAAAAATATCGTATTTAGGGTGAGGTTGTGAAACAACAAATTTACTCTTAACTAAAGTTGATTTATTTTCTACCAATATATGACAAACCTTACCTAAGTTTTGCTTTAAGTAAATAAAAATAATCTTCTACTATATTTTTTTTACAAGAATAGAATTGGCGTCAGATTTTTATGGATGACAGCAAAAATAAAAGTAAGCGATAAAGTGTAAAGGTGTCCATGCCTCCATAAATTCGCATGGACTTATCGCCTAGTAGCAGAATCCTTTTTCCGAATCCGTCACTGAATGTGACAGTGATATATTGGATGAAAATGGATCCTAGAAATAAAGTCACCCGTATGCTTCGAATTCTTGGACCGAAAAAGTTTTACATTTCGTTTATCTGATCGCACTGAAAAAACTAGCACCCCTGAAAACACGATTAAAATTGATAAAAAATCGTTTCATTTATCTACGTGCCAAAATTTGTGTCTATTTTCAGAAACAATGAATTTTATCGGACATGTATTTTTTGATAAATTACAACTTGCCTGCAATATTGTATAATACAATTTTGGGACTGCTCAACTTTTTTGAAAATGTGATCAGTTTTTTTTAACCAGCCGACAAAATATCGACCTAAAACTGTTATAGTAAGTATAAAAATCGTTATCGTAAATTGCAAAACTAATTCATTTATTGTTATGATTTTTTCCTCCCAGCATATAAAAAAAGCATATAAATCCAAAATATTTTAAAAATATAAACTTATATATATGGAAACTTTTCCGCGGTGCAAATACGAACAACTTTCAATGTAAGAAAAAACAGAGAGTAGCAGAGACGTTAGGTAGAAATAGATTCAATGAATATCTAAGACTCGTAGAGAAACGTATTGCAATTTATTCAGTCGCTCACGTTCAACAGATGATGAAAGAAGAGCTACAAAATTATCACATACAACTTTAATAATTGGCACTTTCAAAATCTTTTTTTGTTTGTATTAACTCTCAAACGTTATAACGCTTAAAATGCACAAAACAAATCTGCCACAAGCAAACGCCAACCTGCGCCGTATGCTTGTGATTGAGCGATAGAGCTTAACAACACGCCTCTATCGGTAGTGCTCCAACAACTAGCTAGATGTAAAGCTAATAATTTAATGTGACAAGAGGCAGGTACTCTGTCAAAATAAATCTTGCCGTTCGTGATACACATTCAAAGATTACATGTATATTGTTCCTGATAAAAATAATCTCGTGGGAAATTACAGTATAAAATGTAGACATAATAAAATAGACAGGTTTGCTCCCATATGAAACAAGAAAAGCCCCTATTATAATATTACGAGAATAGAGTGTATAAATATGTAGATAATTACTATGTTAAATTTAATTTCAAAAGAGGATGGACTATCTGTGCTTTTTTTATTTATGTTTATAAAATAAATACTAAAATATATTTATTTAAATATTGGTTCATTCAATCTAAATTGATTTACAACTATATTCCATCATTATTTTTCATGTACGCTAATGATGGTATGTGAAAATTTGGGAAGACGACTTAGGTCTGTGCACAAAAACATTTACATACTCTTTATATGGCGTTCACAACTTACTAACAGCTAAATATATTTAATATTTTGGTCAATAGTGGAATAAATTCAATAGCAAAATACATGTAGGTTTAAAAACATTAGTCAATCTGACTGTTAAGATATTTTATCTGCTTAGCTTTTGCTTCACAGCACAGTGCTCTTTTAATTGAATGGCTGCCACAGACGAGATATCTCGTCAAATTTTTCGTGCTCAACACGCCAGAGATGAGTTACCTTGTTAATAACTAATTAAATTGCAAATTATAGCCGCCGTGTTTAGTGCAAACGTATTTTTTTCTACGGCAGCCAAAAGGTTAAAAAAAGTATTTTTATTTTAAAAAAAATGAAAATTATTTAAAAATATTATTTTAGGATGAGGAGATAATAAATATAGATCAACACTGCCATTAATTGTGGTTTGACTCACAAAAATGACTAAATAATAAAATTACTTAGCTGTAAATAGTACCCTGCCAGAAATTAAACCTTTTATTTCAATATAAACAGTAAAGTTTTTATAATTGTAATAAAAATGACAAAAGCCTACCTATTCTATCATTAGTTGTAATTATAATTCATTTACTTTTTAATGTTAGGTTTTCGTGCACCTATACTGCAAAACATATTTTTTTTAATTTGTCTATGTATTCAATTAATGAAAAGAAAATATGTATTCAATGTAATATTTTAATAAAAGCTGAAGAATTTTTGTAATATATGAGTGACTGTAAATAAATTCTTACCATACCGATAGTATACTTACTGAGAATTTAGTATAATGAATAATCTCTGTACAAATAAAGCTTAACTTAAGTACCATTAATTTATTGATGTGCTTAAAAAGTTTTTACGATACAAAACAGTGTTGTTTTGGTATGACAACCAAGATTTACTATTTATTAACAACTTGAAAAAATATTTTTTTTTCAAAACGATAAAGAATTAACTGTATAGAAAATATAATTTTGTATTTACGTTAACTAACCTATGTACCTCTTCTTCAAACTGGTGGGATTCTGGTATCCTGGATGACCATCAGTTACTATTCATATGATGTACTTGGGATGCTGGCATGTTATGGCAGGAAGGAAAGCAATTGGTTGTAGAAAGGGAATCATGAAGGCGCCGCGTGGTGGCTGTATGCTGGACATAGTGAGCAAATATTGTCGAAGATTATATTCTTACTATTCTATGACTCAAATTAAACCGGAAAGACGACCATAAGATAAACACGATATAACACGACATTTGCTGTGCTATTTTTTTCTGATATATCCAAAGTTCTTAATCTACTGGCTATGAGTACAGGCTTAGTCTATATTTCTTTAGTGCATGCAATCTAGCTGTAAATACTGTGTAACTAAAGATTCTGTTAGTTGAAGGGTTAATATGGGAAAAACCATTAAGAAAAAAGCTGTGGAGGATATAAATAAACGATCCATGCAGGAAAAAGAACAATGCAAGAACGGTAGATCGGAGTTTCTACTGTAATTACTTTCTCACTTGGTATTTACTATAGCATTGCCATAATATCATACAGTTATTTAAATCTTTAGTAGTCATAAACTACAATTATTGAGGAGTCTGGTTTGGCGACCAATCTTTTCCATTTATATGTATGTCTCTATTGATCCATTTGTTGGTCATCAGGTTTTCAATCCCTTTCCTAATTTCATGTCTAATTGGCATGAACTCTCCCATTTTTGGCTATAAAAAGCAGATTATTTACAACAGGAAAATAATAAGACATCAATGAGTTTAATTACTCTGTAAATAGAACAGCATAACTAAAGGGTGAATACCCACCTCACACAATGTGGAAGAATTTTAGGGTCTAAGAGTTCTCTGAATATATAAGTTTATACCGTAATTACCGTTGGCATGTTTATGAAGTTCCAACAATTTTTAAACTATTTTATATCCTGATATATATTAATGTAGTTTCAACCCGTGAACCAACTGCAAAGTATATTAGTTGACCCCTAATAATATAATACAATACACACCACTGGGTGTAATTGTATACAAAGAGCATATTCCAATATTCTCACTTTAAATCAGATAATGATATCCCGAGCAGTGGCGTATAAACCTCTTGAGACCCCAAGTAAAATAAAATTTGGAGGCCCATAACATTATAATAACACTATTCCAATGTTTATTATTTACGTCACTTTTTCAATACTCAATAACATTATTTCATGTAAAACAAACATTTATTTTGTAAACGGAAAAATATGGAGCTTTTAGAGAAATATAGACTATTTTGAGGCCCCAAGCGCGCGCCTCACGTGCTTGTATGGTAATCCGCCACTGATTCAGAAGAGTTTTATAATTTATTGATTGTCACAGTTACGTAGCTCACTAAGCCCAAGCTGTTTGTGATTATATTTTTATAACTATAGACATAATAAAATTCATTTTTAGAAATATTTTACAAATAAAAATTATGAAACTGTGTGTATTTTTAATATGTATTCAAATGTATTTTTGATTTTATTTATTCGTAATAGAAAATGAATACTTATAAACAATAATGATTTCAATATTGTCAATCTTTTAAGGTTTTCATTAGTGAACGAGTAATTAAATTTCATTGTAAATATTTCACATAATATATTTAAATAAATCATAATATTGTAAATAGATTGTGATCTCGTTATTATATCTTATTTTGTCAGTTAGCAAGCCTATATAGCCAAACTGTGAAATAAATGATTTATACATGTCATCACTTTTATTTTAATAAAAAAGCATAGTGTCATTGCGTAATATTTATATTTATTTAGGTACAATTTACAGACAAAATAATATTATCTTAATTCTAGTAGTTTTATAATATGCTATTATTTCATTTCAAATATCACATTTTGTGCAATAGGCAAAATATCATAATCTTATATAAAAATAATATTTTTTAAATACATGGTATATACACCTTTTGATAGAATCTTCTTTTCAAAGCACCAAAATTTCCCACATTCGGAGTCTTCATTAAATTTATCCATTGATAATATTCAGAAAATATTAACGAATACAATACTTGGAATAATGAAGTAATTATGCATCTTAAATATAACAATACAAACTGGTCAACATTGTGATTTCACAGCTTTTATCAAAATAATCGCAAAACCTAAAAAAAGAAACAACCATGTTTGATGGACTCTGAAGGTATTGAGAAAGACTGAAATATAGCAAAACAATACATGAAACATATCACATAAACACAAAGCGTTTTGCTTAAAATGTATTCATCCACAAAATAACATTGCAATGTCGGCATTATGATCAGAATTGACTATGTAATTATAATGTGTAAATAAAATTAATTTTACAGAAATGATTATTAATATCCATGATTAACTATCTTAAAATATGGAAACACAATAAAAAAATATGACTACTGTAAAAATGTGGGCTTTTATTAAAACCTTATTGAAATATATTTATTGCTTAACAAATAAAATAAATTTTGTAAACATGTACAATATTATTTATTAATAAGAAATCTTACGGATGGATTGTCTACAACCCTGATCGTATAGAGAAGCGTGATATTCAAGTTTTAGCATATTCATGGTTATCGAATAATATCAAAAACACTTTTTTCAATATGTTACCATAGTAATTTATATTACAATGAGAATGTTTGAGTCGTATTCATAGCCAAAACAAGATAAATAATACTGGTAATCCATATTTATGTAGGGCAAAGGACATCGAAAGTGACTCTTTTGAAAATATTTCTCAGAATCAAAATGAAATCAAAATAAAGTTCTTTCGTCCAATTTGCGACCCAGTAAGTCAGCCAGTATTCAAGAGAAGTATTTAAACTTAACTATTATGAATACCGTTTACAAAAAATAATTGTGCAACATTCAACATGTAACAACCGTAATAAAAATAATGCGAAATTTTAATCCGTAAGCGCATGTATTAAAATATTTTAAGATTATGTTACTTTTAACAGAAAATCGATATCGGACAACTATTCACTTATCTAATCGGAGTCACGGATTTTCATATGTATTACTATTGTTTTGACTTTCTAAGCATTACTATATAATTATAACTATATGTTCTGAGCAAAGACCTAAACAGTATCAGTTTACAAATTCCCTTTCCTTTTGTCGGAAAGTAACATTTATTAAGTGACATAATCAAATAAACATATATCTTACAATTCACAATCGATAAGATACATTACGAAATGTATTAACATTATTTGTATATTATACTCGAAGGAAGCTCGTGGAATTGACAATCAAAATAAAGGCAAGATGATAATTTTCATATAGCCTAATGGACAAAAGTTTAGATCTCACTCGTAGCTTTTATTTAAAAAAAATATATTATTTAATAACATACTAATATTGCAACATAGGTATAACTATTTTAAAAATATCAATTCATGAAGGCACATGTTAAAAGGAATTATTATACATTTTCAAAATTTATTACAATTAAAATGTCTTCGATATATACCGCCCTACACTACATTGAGCAATGAAATAACAGAAGAAATTAAAATATCTATCAGGGAAAAAATTGTTTGTTTATTGTCTAATGAAAAGTAATTTTGAAGACTACTTCAGTCTACAAAAATAAACATTTCAATTTATATAAAAATTGATCGACACTACATTGTATACAAATCGTGACCCACAATCTGTTATTTATTAATTGTCGAGTTTATCTTTGGAATTTGATTTATAGTGGATAAAGTTTAAAAAAATGACATATTTTTAAATTCATATTGAACCAGTAACTGTTCAGAACTGTCAGCAAGAAGTTTTGCAAATAGTGTTCTTTGTGAAAAAAAAACACAATGAAAAGTGAGAATTAAATTATGAGTATTACAATCCTCGATAATATCAGCAGGGATTTGTGGGGTTCTTTTCCAAAACTCACTATTGTCTAAGTTGCCAAAATTAGTTTTTAAGATGGGTCTCATCAAATATGTACAAATCTGTCAACGGCTAGAATTTCAAACACCTTACCGAGCACAGAAACACAGAGCACAGAATTGTATATTTGAAAACATTTAATAAGATTTTACCTGCAATTATTTTTTTAGTTAAATACTAAAATATCAATTGATTACATGCTCTTCGATGGAATAAATAATCTTGAATATTTGACACGTTTTTGGAAGTAGTAATGGAAAAGAGCCACACAATAACTAATAGAATTTTATTGCGAACTTGATTCATTGACATTTATGTATCAATGTCTGCCATAAGATTGAAAATAATGTGCATATTATATAATATTATGGTGCTTTCAAAAATAATTATCTCTTTTAGCACAGCCTGTTAAAAGTATGATAAGAGGGAGCTTTTATGATATTAAATATAAAATCTAATTTATTACAACCCAGTGAAACTATTTCGTTGAAAGAATAAACATATTTTACTAAGCATAGTTGAGCTATATCAAGAAAAAATGAATCATTTTACAAATGATAAAATGAAAGAGTGAGAATAAATAGTAGGCATTAAAATTGTGTATATAGTAAATATACAAACTGAATAAAAATAAATTTAAAAGAAAAACAGCTAACTAAAAAATTCATTTAAAAAAATCTATAATAATTATGCAGAATAGGCTTATAATATTTTTGTATTTAAAGAATATTTATACAATTTCATTTAATAAATTTTCCATACTTTAAAAGTCGCTTTGCAACAACTTCAAATTCAATATATTGTCTCTATGTATCCTGCAATTAAAATACAGATATATAGACAGACATATAAAGAACATTTCATATAAGTTGCACCAAATATTGCCAAACTGCAATAGAATAGCACTTTACAAAAATATAACCATCATTGTCATGTTACTTCACAAGTCGATACATATTTTTAAAGCCATCTCTCTTTCCGTAGAAATAATGTGTAACTATGTATTTCTATCTGCACTATGTGATTTTGCTATTATAAATTGTGATTTCAGTTAAGATTTATCCAATTTGAATTGTGCGATTATTGTAAAAGAAAAAAAGGATTTTGCATAAAATAAATTATTTATCAGCAGTTAGAAAATAGTTAACGAATATTGGATTTACCATTTCGCTCCCTCCTACAAGAAAAACCATTTTCATTATCAGTTCTGGGACAATAAGACAATTCATGAAACAAAGTAAAACAGTAACTTTAAAGATACATTTGATTACTAATAGCAATAAAACATACAGAGATTTTATAAGCAAACCTTTTCTTGTTGAACAGCTCTTATCCATAAATGGAACATTAAAGATTGTATGATAATTCAGAAAATTAGAGCGATCAAAGCTCAAAGCTTTGAAAACATTATTATGTTTGAAACATTTCACGGACTTAGTGATATTGTGGAATATTTGTATTCCTTATAAATTAAAAGAAATAATGATAGCTAATTTGTTCTATACATTTCAATAACATTCAATTAGATACTGTCGTATCAATAGTTCAGTCGGCAGTTTATTATCAGACAGTCTTAATAATACATTTCTAAGCATCATAATTCTTCTTTCTTAATATACTGGGACCCGGATCGGCAAGTGAATACGTTTCTGGCTCAAATACTGGAGGATATTCTAAATGCGGATAGTCCGGAGTGCTCACGTTACTAATATTCGTAGCGTCGCAACTGGATATGGTCAGAGCGGAATCGCTCGGAAATACGGAAAACAAATAGGGATCGTTACCTAAATTATCTAAGTTGGACGCTGAAGGACAACCCTGTGAAAATAAAATAAAATAAAAAATAAACAAAAGAAAATACAAATAATACTTTAAAAAAAGAAAAGAATACTTAAAAACAAAATGGACACTAAAAAGTAAACAATAGAAGAAATTGACCTTTGAGTAAATGAAATCCTGCGACCATTCATCGGGTGAAGTCGGATTGTGTTTCCGGAATATAGCCCTGTGAAGTCTCGGCGATCCTAGTAGAGTTTTTTCTTTAGGCGGTGTGATATTGACAACCGTGCTAGTTTTATTTGAAGAGTTTCCACTGTGCTGAAACATTTGCTTAAAGCGAGAAATCCCAGAAGCAGCGGGTGCCATGTCTCTGTTCAATGAAGAAAATGAATATTTATTTCAATAACCAAACATATATAATTAGATATCACAGTACAATTGAATGAACAGATCTAACCTGGAATCCAATGACAGTTCAAATTGAGGCGAGGGTTTCAATGCTTTACTGGTCGATGCGAGAGGTAAAGACATAGGCGTATACTGTGTAGCACTTTTAAGTGGCTTATGCTCTCCAACTTTTACTGAATACACATTATCGTTATTAGATAATCCTTTATTTTGAAGTTTGTCAGATTTCACAATAGTTGCTTCGCTGCTTTTCATGTATGTTGAAGGTTCACTGTGTTTGGTATAAAATTTATCAGGCCGTAGCCCACTTGAATGTTCGCTGAGTTTGGCGGCTTTCACCTTATCGTTCCTCCTCAGAGAGTCTAACCAAAATTTTTCAGGGCAATCCCCTTGCTTGAAGACAGGCTTCGTATCGGGGCCAATAGACTTGCGATCCCCGATAGACGTAATAGAACTCTGTCGACTCACAGAATATTTCACTTTCGTCGTTTTCGGTGGAGGAAGAGGTTTTTTAGATTCAGCAGTGGCTTTCCTGACTGTAATTTTTTCATCGTCAATAATTGTTGTCATTGAACTGTTAGAACTCACATTGTACGATGGAGGTTGTACACTATCATCATAGAGTGTCTCGTACCCCAAATCTTTAGCGTTGAAGCATTTATCAACATTTTTGGAAAATGTACTCAGATTGTGTTCTTTTACATTAGGCTCGATAGGTAATATTCTAGAGTTATCTAACAAGATGCTGGTACCAAATAAACTAACGAAATTTTCTTTCACAGCATCCTCTAAAGGGGACAGTGAAACTTCGCAATTATTTTTTTCATAACTTTCCTTCCCAGAATTAAAGGACAGCTTACGCGTGACAACTTTTTGATGAATATCAATATTGTTATTATCTTTATTCATTTTCACTTTATCGGCGTCATCATACTCGATAGTTTCATAACCGTCATTCTTTTTTTTCGGACCGTACCTTGAATTTTTCTTATTCTCTCGGGATATATGCGATTCGCTTGCATTGTGATTGTCTTCTATTTTAGTTTTTATAACATCCGGCGTCTTCGGTAAACATCTATTTTGAATTCGCTCCATCTTAGCAGTGGTCATGTTTTTCTCTAAAAATGGAGGATTTTCCCCGTAGATAACGTCCGGAACAATTTTGTCCCACTGCCTCTGCAGATTGATATCGTTCATCTGTTTCTTATTATGGTTCTTTTCATCGGCTCGCAAGTCTTTCTCTACACCCATGAGAACTCTGTTTGAATAAACTTGCCTTCTCTCTTCTTCTTGCTTATTTAACATGAATTGTTCCAAGGTGACAAATCCAATCAAATTATCCGGTCTCTGAACTATATTCTTTGTGAATGGGGCATTGCATTTTGGCTTAGTAACGAAATCGCACTTCTCAAAATCCAAAAGGTTAGGATTCGACGCGTGAATATAATTGATAGGATTCGGTGCCAATTTATGGTGGTTGGAAGTTACATCCGGAAGATTTTCTTTCAGGTTGTGTTGGTTTTCTATAGGTCCAATTTTCTTGATTTTAGCGATACTTTGGGATGTTTCATCTTGAACTGCTTTTGTAATTTTACTAGTGGAACTGGCACTTTGCAAGTTTGACTGAGAAGACATCGAAGGGCCGCTCAGAGGGATTTTTCTGTAGCTTCTGTACTGATCGGTCGGCACAGGAACATCGTTACTTTTAAACTTTGACTTCTCTTCCTTGCTTTTACTATGCTTGGAAGAAAAAAAACGTAAGTATTTTCTATCGAGACTCGTAGAAGATTGATTCACATTTTCTTGCGAGTCAGACTTTTGCATTCTAGCAAACTTTTTCAAAGACCCAAATTTATTAGACTTTTCAGATTTCTCTTGTTTATTTTCATTGGATTTTGACTTTAATGCATCCTGGTCATCATCTGAGTAATCGGTTTCCGAAAAATGTTTTGATTCGTCGATTTTTCTATCTTTCTTGTGAATTCTGTCCCACGAGTCGTTATTTGTCAATGTTGCAGAAGTGATACAATCTACCCATCCAGTCATCGCTTCAGCACTGTCGGAGGCAAAATAAAAGAATGTCCCTGTGTGATAAATTTTAAAGGCAAATTGTTTCGAGTTGACTTCTTGTGCCTTCGATACTGTAAATCCACTCAGGAAAATCAGACATTCTGCTTTTACCGACTGTAAGAATATAAAAAAAGAGGAATTGAATATAAAAATATTGAGAAACACTTTTCACTAATCTATTGTAGGGATCTTAGCCCTGTGCCAGTGGGCGCACGATTCAGATGATCATTTTACGCTGCCAAATATAAGAAATTAGTAAACGAATTACAAGATCAAAGATGTAATTGTGCTTCGTTATATTTTAAGATATTTTTGTATTTCGTATTGAATTTTATAACTCTTTATTTTGTTAAAGCTCTTATACCCATATAAATATATAATTTACCAACTTATAACAGTTGAGTAATAATAAAGTAAATATAACACATATCGACTGTGGAAAGGAAAAAGGATGTAACCCACACATAGCAAATTTTACAGGAGGCATAAAAAACGTGTTTTGATGATTTTCGGTCATATGCAAATTATTAAATAAATACAACCTTGAAGTGCGCAGAGACTTCTACACTGGTGTTTAATTGACATAATCTAATATTTAATTTAAGAAATTTTCTTGAAAAAACCTTTATTTTAGTTTTTATCCATGGTTTTAATTTTTTACAAGGTCATCTTTTTCAAATATAAAAGCTACATTTAGATACTAATTCGGCATTTGCATCTTGCATCCTTTTGATAGAACGTGTATCAAGTTTGATACATTGTGATTATCGAAAAATACCTGTTTTTAAAAAACTGTGGGTTACGTCCTTTTTCCTTTCCACTGTCGATATGCAATTGTGTATTTTAGAAATCTGGTGTGCGCCCACCACTATTATCCAAGTCTCAAATGCACCCATCACCACTTAAAAGATTAAGAACTTCTGATCTATTGAATCACACAGACACTGAATAAGCATTGCAATAATTGGAATGCTATCCGATCATTCAGCAACATTTGAAATATTAAATTTAGTAAGCAAACTGCAGAATTAAAATTTTACTTACATTTTTGCCTTTGAATCCATAAAATGTATTACCAACGAGAACGCACCACCGTACGTCCCAGTTACTGCTATTTCGAGAACGACATCTCTGATGGAGAAAACCTTGCATATCGCCAACTCCTAAATCTTTAACTGAAATTTTTCGCCTTTCTGTAAAAGAATGAATGGAAAATTAAGAAATACTTTCATAGGAATAAATTTTTATATGAATTTTCTTGATAATTAAAAATACAAAAAAATGCAAAAGAACACTTACTTGCAAGTATTGAATTTTTCTTCTTTATGCTTTTAGATTTCCCTGTAGATAAAATTCCTCTGACCATGCTGTTTGCTGGAGACAGCGGTGATTTTGATGTGTCATAGTTAATAGGCTTTAAAGATGAAACTGATGTATCAATTTTATTTACTACGGGGGAGGGCGTTTTCTGATCGACTTCCAATCTTTGCAGACTTTGAGAAGCCATCAATGGAGTACGAGGTGATGAGAGTTCTGATGTTGATAAATTACTATTGGAATGCTTTATTTCTAAAGAGATAGATCCAGACAAAGAATTTATCCCTGGAGAGATGGGTAACGGTATATCATTTCTAATGTTCATATTCGAAGGTCCTATGTCGGTATTCGGAATCACTTGTATATCTTGTTTTTGAATATTTTTTAATGGCTTGGGAGGTACGTATCCAGGTTTTTGAGTGCTCAAGGGTCGAGGAGGCGGTTCCGGAGGCACATCCACTTTAGAAGCAATCTCGTGGGGTTTGGGAAATGATCGTTTCCTCTGTTCATTTATCGCCTCTAACAATTCATTTTGTATAGTTTGAATTTGTTCACTCATACCAGAATCATACACTTTATTGCAAGTCGATTCCCCGAATTCGGTCACAAATATGCTTTGCACTCCATTGATATTATTAGCAAACTTCTGTTGAAGGTCTGCCTCTTTTTTTCTGTGCTCGAGTAAAGCGATATTAATTGTTTCAAAGATTTTACCGACTTTATCTTGATCATGTTGAACATTCACATTTTTGTCTATATCTTTTGAATCGCTAGAACTATTTTCTATTTCTCCAAATATGTTTTCCAGCACTATTTTGTCTACAATGTCGCCGTTTGGTTTGTTTTTATCTCTGTTTTTTTGATTAATCATAGCTCCGCCAATCTGTTCGCTGGATTTCATGAATTCAATGATTTGATCTTTCTGCGGACTGTGTAAAATAATATTAGGACTGTCAATAGACGTGGGCGATTCCGGAATAACTTCTCTTATGAGGGTAAATTCGCTGTCATCAGGCTCGCCAAAATCATAAGCAGGAGTTGAAAAACTTTTATCGAGTCGTCCTCTTTCTCTCGTTTGTCGTTCGTCGTGATTATTTGCGTTAGGATTGTTATTTTCAAAGTCTGCCATCACCAGTTGATCGTGAAATTTAACCATTTTGGTAGGAGACTTATCGTTTGTACCGCTAGTGAACTCTTCTTTTAATTTTACCACTTTTGGATGGGTGAGTCCTACACCCAAACACGTTTTAGCTCTCGGGGAGAGTTCCAGGCCTGTACTATAAGATACAGACTTGTCTCTCCGATAAAGATTATCAGAAATGATATCTGATTCATTTTGGTTAGCCATCTGCGCACTTCCAGAATGTTGAAGAAATTTGTGATTATTCAACTCTCGCCAAAACTAAAAAGTGATTTACACATTGAATATGATTATCCTTTGAAACTGACTACACTCACTACATATGACAAATAAAAAAAATATATATATATGTATTATTTTTCAATACTTAATGTAATAACTTACCTGTTCAATGCTAATATTCGGCCTCTTTGAAATTGGACTACTACCGCTGGTTGTATTTCTTCTCTGTACAACTGAGCGCGGCTTAGGTAGGTAGATTCTAAAAAGAATAAAAAAAGTCACTATTTATTTTCTTAGACAATAATTTATGCGGACACAATATTTTCACCATTTAATATTTAATATGCATGTGCAAATAAAAGATAGCATATCGGTCGGTCGGGATTTCGAGGAAATCATTTATTCAAAATAAATAGTCGTCAAGAAATTAATAAATTTGCAAAAAAATACAATTTTCATTTGCACTACTTCCATTTATAATTTAAAAAGATCAGGACCGGTTTCGCTTATGACGAGCATTATCAACTATCAATCTATTTCAAATCGATAATTTTTACAATTCAATATATACCTAGGTTGGGAAGAAATGTGTTCAGATGTTGGAGATCCTGGACGGGATAGATTCTCACTTTCATCAGATGATGAATTTTCTTCGTCTAACAACGGCGTAGGAATTGCAACGATTGGTCTGTAACAATACATTCACAGAAGATGAAAAAAAATATAAATAAAACAGAAGATAGTTAAGACAGTTGGCTCTGCAAAATTACCTGGGTTTTGGCAACTCAAAGGCTACGAGTTCCGGTCTAGGTGATGGTAAACTTCCCCATCGGTTGTACGGCATGGACCTTTTCCTACTGGGTAAGCGATATGGCTTCATATATATTTGTCCATAGGTGTGAGTGAGACGCGGACGTTTCTTAAGAGTGAGAAGAACGTCAGCCGGAGATTCCTGACACAACAATAGTACTTCTTTGGGCTGCCAACCAACTACAGTTTGGTAATTCACCTATAAAATGTATCAGAAATATGTTTGTCAATGTTAAAACACACAAAAATGTTAAATATAAACAGCTAACCTTAATATTTGCATATTGATATTAAATGGCATGTTTATACCATATGGTTGAAAGAAAAAACATTATAAACAATCCAAATCATTGAAACAACGTATTACACAATAAGATCCCAATTCATCCCCAAGTCAGCATTTGTTTTTAACACAATCAAAGCCTGAAAATTAATTGTTTTAAGAATTCAATATCCAAATACTCATGCAATGAAAGTTATTAATTACACAGGTTATTCATTTTCATAAAACAAATGAAAAGTAGAGACTGAAAGTTAGTTATTAGACAGTGAAGCATTGCCCATATTTGGCTTATAACCTATAAATAATTTGAAATATATCAACCCTGAAACACAATTTCAGGTGGAACACAGTCCACAGACTCGGCCTGATGGAGGCGTACGGACCAATTCCAGACCAATACTATTATTACTACTTAATAGTATACAAAATTAAAATCAAATATACTTCATGAATGAGTTAATTACAATAAGAACAATATACAGAGGAATCAATAACGACAGTATTATAGGGAAAAAAAACCATCTGTGAATATTATATCAATTTCAATTCTACTGTATTCAATATTATCATTTATACTTGTAATATAATGTCAATAGATTTATGTTGACAGTTTGAACCCTACATTTACATACAGATTATAATTCTTGCATCCGTGCCAGATAAACACTATCTCGGCCAACAGAAATAAATTCCTTTATAATGTTCAACTTTTTTTTCAAATACACATTATTTACACCTCTACAGTCAGTTTTATGTATGTTTTTTTTTTAATACACCAAGTCATTGTAGCTCTCCCACTGATAACACTGTAGTAAAATGGTAGGTAGGTATACCATATCAAATCAAAAACATGCAGACGTTAAAATTATTTATGTGATATCTACATTGAAATATGTCGAAGTACAGAAATTCATGAATGATATATTACTTGGGTATTTTGTTTATGCAAAATTTCAGTTACGATAATGTTAGTGAATGTTAATAAAAAATATGACACGCATTTAAATCAGAACCACGATAAGAAACTCCTCAATATTTGTTTAACATATGATAAACTACTATTTTTAAAATACCCCCATCCTTTTTTATGCGATACATTGGTTCCAGAAACGGACGCGTAAATAAGTATCAAAGATGTAGGAAAAACTAAAATTTGCGCAAAAAAAGTTTTTTTTACATATTAACCATTGATAAATTGTATTAACTTTTTAACGTATCTTGTTAAAGTATTTTTGAACGAAAGTATTGAATTTTGCTCCGACTTGTTTGATAAAATGCTGTTTTTCATAGATTCTTGATCTGAGTCGATTATTATTACATTGGATTTGTCTTGATGATCTGACAGTTAATTATTTCTCTTTACAATAACGGAGACTTCTACTGTGCATTTATTTAGTAGATTTAATACATATTCAGCTCTCTGTGTTGGGATAAAATGTATGACCGAAACATGCTATTTAACGAATTCAATAAATGTATTTTAACAAGATTCAAAACAAATTCATCAATCCAAGATTTTGTGAAAGTTCACCGTTTCTTCTGTAATAAAAATTTTTAGAAGGAAAAAATCGCATAACAAGTAAATCAGGTTAGAAAGAAACAGTGCTGTACAGTGCAATCCTGATAATCAGGAATATGAATTTTAAAATATTTAATTTGAAGAATATTATTTTATATCTTTAAAGCCCAGACAGAGCATGGGCAGGCATTCTTCGTTCTGAGTTCAGCGTTCTTTGAAATGTATTGACGTCATCAAACTTTGCACACAGCATACAGTCAGATTGCACCGGTCAATGAGAACACATGCGTTAATGAGTTCTATACTCGCCACTACAAAGAAGTCCATACCTCTCATATCTTTGCAATGTCCGAGATGTTGGATTCAGAAAAATTAATTGATTTAGTGCAAAAGAGAAGATTTTTCAATGTTTTCACAGTATGGCCAAGATTGATTGATTTATCGATTTTTGTTCGAAGGCATGGATGTTTGTGATGTTGAAAATTACCTCCTGACCATCTGATCCTTAAAACAAGGCGTGACAAGAGTAATGATCTAATTACTAGTCCCCCCTTAAGCATTGTCGTATATTTAGTCTGTCCGAAGAAAGAAACGTCTATTGATATACATCTACAAACAGTCCATGTGTTCCCTTTAACCTCTTCTGACCATTTTGGTGACAGTGGAAGAGACATATGCATCGCTTACAAACACAAATCAATTGAACCATGACTCGGTATTTCCAAGGCCTTTTCACATATTTCAGACATTTCAATTGCCTCAGGCACATTTTTTACTATGATTGAAAAATTTCAAGTTAAAATTGTGATATTAATTTATAATGCTTTTGTTCAAAGCAGATTTAAGAGTGAGTTGATCGTTTAGACCTGACTAAGTTTGAAATATACCCTTATGGAGATTCAGAAGACATTTTTGAGAGATCTTTAACAAAGGGCGATATTACCTACAACTTTATACAATTAACTTTCTTTTAATCATGCTCACATTAAATAGTTTGACTGCCTGAAAAGAAATGTCCAAAATGAGGCCAAACAATTTCTGTCATTCTTGAAAATGTCAAACTTAATGTTCCTGCCCATTCTTTGAATTATCGTGAACATGAATTGTTTATTCTTCCAAGAAGTAGAACCAGGCTGCCATTGGGGATACTATTTGCGAGAGCTACAACAATTTTACGGAATTTCTACAAATTTCGACAAATTCTGCTTGGACATGAGCGAGTTCAGACGAGCACAATTTTTAGGTATTAAAGTATACTTCGTTGAAACTTACTCGGTGGACTTCATTACCAATTTAAAATCCTATGTCAATGCTTTTTACAACCTTTAATCTACTCACATTGCAAAAGCAATGAGTAAATAATTTGTAGTTTTTGAATGAACGTATTATATAATATATGAAATATACATACATAAAAAAACAAATAAATAGATATGTTGGAATCACCGACGAACAATCAGTACTCAGATAATCAAGAATTAACTGTGGTATTGCTAAAGTAAAATTTCTGTCTGAGAAGATTGATTTATCAAGATCAACTAGGAGAAATGTATAAATTTATAAATGAACAATAAAACATAGGGAAGATGTAAGCTAACAACATTATATTATAGATTTCAGTTTGAATTGATAAAATAAAAATGTATCAAGTACCTGAACAATCTCATCACCGTCTTCTATTTTCCCACTCAAATGTGCAGGGGAGCCAAATTTGATATCAGTCACTTTGTGAATTCCAGTGCAGCTTGGTAAAATATCAAACCCAAGCTCGTTTTCTTTTTTTTTCAATGTTGCCAAGTCCAATGTTGCCGGCTGTAAAACCATTGGATCTGATATTTCCTGAAAGTAAACAAAATTTTCAATTACATAAATATACACACTGATAATTGTTCAACAACTAACAAAAGTGAGATGCACAAACTGACTGCGGCAACAGTTCTCAATCATCATTTGGATTATTTTTACAATTTCAAATTATATAAGTATACTCTAACTAAAATGTTTTGAATAAATTACTGGTGTCTTTTTAATTCTTAAACAAATTATAGGGAAAAAAATCTGACAAATACATTTAAATTTAGTAGATGTATCCATAAATTCCTTGCCAATAGAACAAAGAACAATAAGCAAACAGTGAATGATAGAAATTAAGGGATATATAATTTGTATATGTAATAATTAACGATAAAAAATAATATCTGAGGATTTACAAGATTAAAATCCTAAAATCGAGATAAATGAAGAAAATATCTTACTTGAAATATAATTTTCATTCAACCTTTTATAACAGATAAAAGTAATACCATTTCAGAGACTAACATAGCTTAAGGTGGAAACATACTGCAAACACGCCACACTTAGTGTGTACGGCATCCATTGGTTGAGACCGCGTCGTGTGGCGTGGCGTGTTTGCAGTATGTTTTCACCTTTACGGATACAATTGAAAATTCTTCACCTTTTCCTATTTCATATATATCGTATTGCTAAATTAAAACCACATAAGTGACTCAGTTTTAATAGTAGTATCTATGTCGACAAAATGGTTACATATTTGCTTTGGGCACAAATTAAAAAACTAATAGGAAAACCTCCAAAATAAGTATTTAGCAGCAATTTTTTCCATAACTATATTTGCCAGGTCTGATTGATATACATCTACAAAAAAATAGGTTCAACATAACATAAATAAAAAAGACTCAGTGTTCATAAAAAATAAATAACAGAACTAGACGACAGTTACTAACTTAGAAGCAGGGATGCAGGGATACAGGCACAGCTATCTATTAGAAAACAAAATACACACATCCAAAGTATGAAACAATTATATATCTTAGTGAAAATGAACTGTATACTTTAACTTACTTAAAGTATATAGATACTTAAAAAAAAAACAGTTATTTACAGCATAGGCTGTAAATATCAGGTTTCACACAATCACAAGTGATGAGGAACATCACAGAATCTTCAAAACCATCTGGTTTTACATTTTTTCTTATTTTTAATGATACAATCAGATTCATAATTGTCATGACTTGAATCACTACACAAAAGAATGAATTTTGTATTCTGATATCGATTTCTTGGTTCTAATCGTCACAATCAACTATTTCAAATCTCATACTTCACTATCACAATTTTTTTCAAAGGTAAAAATTTTTTTTTTTTTAAATATTAAGGTGTGCGCAATGTGTACTGTCAGATACATCCGTAATGAGAGAGGCCAGGAATTTTTTTACATGCACGTAGTTTGGATACATCCAAAATTTCAAAACATTGTACATGAGTCGACCTGTGTTGGATAAAGCACGATAAATTATTTATAAAATGTTGCCAAGAATACGAAATAATAATAAGATTTCTTATTTAAACAAACCTGTATAATGATATCAGCAAGGATACTCAGTTTACGGCACGACTCTTTGATTTCACAACGTGGCATTTCTGCAAATCTATCACGGTGACCATTGGTCGCCATTTTTTCAGAAAGTTGAAGAAGTTTAGTTTTCTTATCTCTGTAGTCGATTTGCCCAGAAAATGGAGCCCTGAAAATTAAGCATTCATATATATTCCAAAAGACTGCTGTAATGCTGTTTACGTCAATAACTTCAAAACCTCGGGCGGGTCAATATGTGAACTAGATATGCAGCGATTTACAAAATCATATTATCATTACAAAATGTTTCATTGCAGGAAAATGTAAGAAACCTAGTAAATAAAGTTAAATCAATTCAACTGTGAAATGCATTATGCACGTAAAAAGATTCAAAGCAAATGTGGACAAACATGCTAGCATAGCTTTTACACAAACATCACTGCACTAGTTCAATACATAAACAAAATTCAATCACACAATTTGAATTTTGTTAACTGACACATTCAAATAAAACTCATATAGGGAACAAAAGAGTTCTTTGAGGAAACATTTGAGTGAAAATCCAAGTAATTCCTTTTATTTTCAAACTAATGACTGTAAACGATGATTAATAATATTACACATACTAAAAAAATACTTCTTACCGATTTAACCAACACGCTAAGGGCTTGACTGTAGCAATAACATTAGTTGCATCACTCAGGGTTTGTGTTTCCAGCATCGCATTGTCTTCCTGTTGGTAGAGATCATTGAACAGCGATGTAGCTGCACATGATAATCTCAGAGCGAGGTATTGTAGATTTTCCCTGTCCAATTCATAATGCTAAAAAAGATGTCATTACACCAAGTCAATATTATTGCTACTAAATAGCATGACAAAACGGCACAACATTGGCGGTTAGCAAAACCATAACTCAAATTTTCGCAGAAATTGAGTCATTTTTCTAAATAATTACTAATGTAGGTATGTGTATGAAAAAATTACTCACAAAGTTTCGAAGTTGTCCTACGGCTTCCAATATCAGTTCCTGGTGCCCGATGGTGACGACTCCAAGATTTTCTAGGTAATCTGCCCTTAGATTTAATAATTCTTTTCCTCCCACTTCATTGTTTAAAAACAATGGTATGTATTGTGATATTACGCTACCCAAACCTGTCATAACAAGTAAAAACTTGACATTTACACTTTGACAACAGTTATACATGAAATGAAGAGAGTACGTAAAAAATTAATAAACACATAAATAGAGGTATAACATTATATTTCCAGTACACTTGCCTCTCAGCCATTCGGCTATTTGGTCGTGAGACCATTCTGCAACATTTACGTACGCCATCAAAATTTTTACATCCCCATTTTTGTTTTCGAAGTTATCATTGCGCAACAGTGTTGCTAGAATAGAAATACCATTACCGATGTTGAATTAAAAAAATAATTTACCCTCAAATCTACACTAGAAATCTAATGAAACTAAGAAAAAATAATTTCGACTTTAACGTTCTTAAATAATTTTTCAACATTTTACTTCAATTCTTATCATAGATTTTTAAAATTATAATTTTATGTACAACAAAAGTAGTAAATATTTTTTTTTTATTTGTGTACTGATTATTTATGTATTTAGTATGATATTTTTTTGTTGTGGTTTTCTTTGATCAATCTGATAAATCTCAATAAAAAATACAATTGTTATCATACCAAAAACAACAATAACTATTGAGTGTCCTCTGTGAATATAAGTATGAACCAAAATTGAAGGATTCGCTCATTTTGTGTGTGTACTCAAAAATATAGATTATAGATGCCGTGAAAACACATTTTACTAATATTTTTAAAAATATATATATATATTTAAACTGCCAATGGTATAATTTTTAAAAACGTTGATAATGAATAGGAAAATATAAACAATTGAATATCGAAGAAACAACTTTTTCATGATAAATATAACAATAAAAATCACAAATACTCTTAGACGCTGTGGCCTAGTTATTATTGACGCGTGCTCAATTTAAAGTGGAATCGGCCCGTGAACAGCGGTGGGCTGCCAATAAGTTAACAAGAGGCTCGCTTAATATCAGAGCTATTTGAGGTATTTGAGGTAAGTGGTGATTTTTCGTGATCACTCTTATTAATTTAAACGATACTTTTTAAGGAATCGAATGTTACCCAATGTACTTATATTATGTAACAAAAGGCCAAGTACCGTACAATAATAAATATCAATGGCTGAAAATATACTACTGTATAGTTAAACCATCGTGCATAATATATATATATATATATATATATGTCAGATATTGTTGTTAAGTAATGATTTGATTTGGTAATATTGTTTTTTCTCTTTTTAACAAGGGGCACGGAGGCCTGAGTTAAATCTAACAATGGGCTCGCGTGAGCCTCTGCGAGCCTCCTGCAGTCCACCCCTGACCGTGGATATAAACAACAATTACAATTATACAAAAAATGTAATCAGAAAAAGGCACCAAAAGCACAAAAGTATCTATCTATCTCATCACCCCTTTTACCAGCATAATGTCAAAGATTCGTCTTTGACACGGATAAAAACAATGTTATTATGAAGAGAAATCTTATTATCACACCTGACATAGAGCTAAGATTTTTTCCTACTACATTTTTATGTGTACGTTAATTTCTAATATGAAATTATGCAAATCAAATTATTTTAAGTAGTAATAAACATGCCTATTACGAAAATTTTAAAAGACATCTAGGTATTAACATTAATTATTTTCCATTTAGGTGAAAGCAACTGCTCTATTTCCTATTCTTAAGTAAGATGGAATAGATGTTATATGAAACTGACAATCAATAGCAAAACACTGTCAAAAATTGATTGTGTAGTAAATTTAAAATAAATAGTTAATAATCACAACAGTATGGTAAAGATGGTAAAGATATGGCAACGTGTGGCCGCGGTGGAGTCCAACTATTATTTTACCACTTTGAGGTAATAAAACCGAAAACACGAAGGCTCTATATATCTTTAAATTAAAACCTTAAGAATCTTGTGACAACGTTCTCATCTTGGGTGGCATTGACAGGTAGGCCTTAACGATTGGACGCTGCCTTATTAGTTGAGCATTGATAGCCGTTAGGTAAGACTAACTGAAATCAGTGACGTGCTTATAGTTTTTCACAATGAGGATCAAGCAATAGAAATTCAAGGTGCGAAAAAAGGTCGAGTGCAAAGTATGTTCACTTTGATAGAATTCTATTTGTTTTTTGCATTTTCAGTTTTTTCTACGTTTTACACGAATTTCTCTATGGAGTTTCTATAATAATTGTACGATAGCTATTTTGTATAGATTTTTCACATTTATACAATTGAGTTCTACCAAGTAAACGCCGATTTAATTGTTAGTATAATAATGAAAATTACATGATTATAAAATATTTTCCAGATTTGTTTTACTAAACGTTATAATATTTAAATCATGTTGTAGAATTATTAAATAAAATAAATTACACAAGTCAATTATAATATAATATATTAAACAATATTTATAAAATAATTAAGTCATCCATATAATAAAAGTCACACAAATTTGCAAAACAATCAAGAATACCTCTTGTTTCTTTTTGGAAAAATGAATCTAGATTACTCTGCTTGGCCTTTAACTTATTATGTCAAATTTAGTGATGACCGTCAAATTATTAATTAGGTACAATATAAACCCATTATAATGATTTTTGACATGTATCAAACTTAGGAAAATGCCAAAAAATATATATTGAAAATAAATCGAATTATAACGAAGCCACACTCACCAAGTTTGCAAATTGCGATTAACGAGGGTTACATTTTAAAAGAAGTTAGTCGGCATGCAGATATAGCAGTCGATTTGTTTATAATAAACACTATAGCTTTTCGGCATCTTGAATGCCACTGGTGATCTCTGAAAAGGCTTGCATATCCATCGTCTAAATTATCGACACTTTTAAACAGGACTTAACGAGCTTTCGGCATTTGGACCGATAACCACCTACTGTGTTTATTTGATCCTTAGTAGCGGAAGACCTGTAGCCATTAACAAAATCCGAACGGTGATAATATGAGTTAATTAGATGATTGTATTTTTATCTATCAAATGTTAATATTATGCATAAATGGCACATTGCTTTTGAATGTTATGCTATCTACACAGCTTAGAGTTTTTTTTTCCAATATTGGTATTTTTAAAAACGAATATCGAACAGTTGTCATTAATGAATGCATCGATATTATCATCGCCATTTGTATAACCAATCAATTTTCCAATGCAGCGCGATATTAAAGTTTTTTTCGATATGAGTTATTAACCCGCAACATACCATCCTAAAAAATCACGTTCCCTGCCATGATGGCATCACAGTTTCACTGTTTATTAACAGTATTTAAACCTAAGTTAGAAGCGAAAAAATATTTTTAAAAATGTATATATGCTAGAATACCTAAAATGATAAATACTTATTGACAATATTAAGAGAAATATTGAATGATTTAATGGATCAACTATTTATGATTGCGTCATAGGCACGGAGGTGTTAATGACGTCATCGATGATATAGTAATAATAATTTGTGATTTCTGTGTTCGTTTTTAAATGTAATAAGTTGTGAAATCATTATATAAAAAAACAAACATAAAACCCACAATGCATATTATTATATGTGTTTATCATAAGTCAAGACAAATGTGTCAATTTATTTTTTCCAGGGTACGTAACAAAATAAATTCAGATGAAAAACGACCTATCTAAAAATGTAACGTTTATTTAAAGTATTATATCATATTTATAACCAGGGCTGTGGAGTCGCGTGAAAAAAAGACGACTCCGACTCCGACTACAGCTTTAAAATAATTAACGAGTCCGACTCTGAATCCGACTTTTCAATAATTTCATTTTAACATATATATATGTATACCATCAGATCATCTTTAATCAGCCAAGCATGAAATGTTAACATTTTTGACTATTTTGTTTAAATACACATCATTAAATATATTTTTCAAAAAAAAATCGAGCCGCTCATTTTTCACGACTCCGACTCCGGCCAAAATACCGCGACTCCGAATCCACAGCCCTGTTTATAACATCTATCTATTCGTTGTTTATGTTTTATAACGCATAATGGAACGTTACGAGTAGGGATTCCAACTATTTGTCATTTTCAACTATCCGGATATCGAATAGTAAAATTGAAACTATCCGGATATATCCGGATATCCGGATAGTTTTAGTAAGTATGAAAATAGCAAAACATTACTACATATATAAATTTATGTACTAAAATAATACATTAAAAACGAGTTAATTTGTAATATAAGTCATTTATTCAGATTTTAACAATTCATATTTAAAAAATAAGAGAGTATTAAATGTATCATATTATAAATTTGATCTTAATTTAGTTTTAACTTGTCCTACTGTTGAAAATACTCGTTCCGTTGCAGTTGATGTTGGTTTTATTGTTAGAAGTGTTTTAACCAACACGTCCAACTTTTCCGTCCTTTTTAAAAATTGATTAAGTATTTAAAATCTTTTTTCAGATTTTTTGTATTGTCATTTGTATTGTCGTCAGTTTCCGCGATAGATAAAATAGAATTAAACATTTCATGTTGCAATTCGGAAGTCGAAAAAGAGAGATGTGTTATTTCTACATCAGAGTCCTGAAAGATTTCATCATTACTAGATAACAAATTTGGGGTGAATTCTCTTAATTAATACCTTGTGCTAAAGAAATGGCCTCATATTTATTTGAGTATCGAAAATGTTCATTAGAACTGGGAACATTTCCACTTTGTAGATATATCACGAGTGTTATTATTTTTTTTATGTCGGCGTTCGTTCATTCTCTTTTTAATCGCATGTAAAAATTCTTCACTTAATGAACTTCTAAATTTTTCCAACTTATTGAATACAAATTTATTAACTCCCTCGGCCGTTAATAACGTTGCATTATTATTGCTAAGTTCTTTATTATTATCCTCACTAATTCATTTCCCACTTCTGTAATGTCTTAGATAGAGACAATACACACTTCAATACTATTCCATCATATTAAAATATTGAAAATTTGCAGCTGCATTAGATTACTGCAACGGCATTTTTTCAATGAATGAAATTTCAGCAGTAAAGGTTTTTTTGTTGCCTCAAGTCCGAACTGATTCGTCGAACTTTTAAGTATTAAGATAACAAGATAAGATATTTATTCATAATACCCGGGTTTGGGGAAGGTAAAAAAAACACTACTCTTAAGTAATGGTTTCTCCCAGGTAGTAAATGCCTCAGTATTCATATCATCTTTCGCCGATTTTGTAAAATATTTCATTAAAAATTATAACGAATAGTATCCGGATATTTCCCCAAATATCCGGATATCGAATAGTCAAAAAGGGCCGGATATATCCGGATATCGGATATCCGGATATCCGAGTTGGAATCCCTAGTTACGAGTACTTAGAAACGTTTTTGCAATAAAAAAAAACATCTTTAAAACGGTTCTTCGAGGAAATTCCAAGCATTCTTCTTGTCCACTTTACAGTCAATCAATTATTGATAGTATGTTCAATGTTGCATTAAAACAAAACGGTTATTCTTGTCATATTGTGTGAAAATTGTTGATATTGTATCACCAGACAACTGTGTGCTATTTGCACAACGGGTTATGCAAATGAAAATGTTGCCAATTTCAGGAAACGTATAAAACTTCGTCTTGTCAACAAAGTCGTCTTCCACTACGGGGCCCATATTGTTGCCAATAGAAATTCAACTTCCGCTTGACTTTCGTAATTCAATAGCTACTTGAATATGTATGATATTGAATAAGTAGTAAATAAGGAAATAACAATTTATTATCGTTTCTACAAGAGTTCGAATATTTTAAGGGAGCGAAAATATTAGATTTTACGAAAAAAAATATTTTGATTGATATTATTGATCATCACAATTCTACTGAAAGATTATACGATAAGTTTTTTTTGGAAATAAAAATATTTGGCAATGCAGGTAATATTAAGCAAAAATACTCGAGATCAACTCGAAAATAAAAGACAGATTTTAAAAACCTAAATTTGATATTGACCTTACCGACTCTTATCACCAGACCACAGAGGCCGACTTAAGGCTTTTACATTTTTTTCCCATATCAGGTTCTTATACGGAGCATACGGTCACCACATGATTACTCCAAAATTCTCAATCCCCAGCCAGTCTCTTTGCTTCCTCACAGATCATCCCAACGTCCCGTAGCTCCGCTGAGTTCATCCTGTGGATGGTCATCAGTAGCCTTCCACGACGTCACGATTCATCTGGTTGGTAGAAAAGACAGGCATGGTTCAGACTCTCTTGAGGCATTCGCAGTACATGTCCAAGCCAGGTCCATTGTCACTTTTTTATTTTTGGAGGTAATAAGAGGTCTGGTTAGTCTACTCCATATTTCTGACAAAGTCAGACCATCTGTTTTCAAATCACAGTATACGGTTACTCTGCGCTTTATTATTGTTTTGATTTTAAAAATTGTTTTACATATTTAATGGAAATAAAATCACTAGGTTTTCTCTTATGCTTATGTACCCTAGGAATCCATCAAATTGATGTCCAAATAATCATAGCTCATTATGGTACCATACATCAAGCCAGTGAAGAGACTGTTTAATTTTTTTTATCAGGTATTGTAAATTGTTGTCATCAATTTAACTTGTGGTATTTCTTTATTCGAAATGTTATTGTTTTAAAATTGATTATTCAAAAATGCCATGAATCCCACACTCGCGACACAACTCATTTGAAGCAGCTGTTCAGCAATCTACATACTCTGCGTAACAACAAAATGGTCGTTTTAAAATAATGTGAGGAATGCACTTTGTATGTAACGGCGCCGTTAAACTATTAAAAAGGTATCTTCCTTTTCGTAACACTGCATTTGCTATTGCCCGTTATAACATACAAATGCATTTCACTAACCCTTTGATGGTGCATCCTTTGAAAGCTTCTACTATATAAAGTCAAATTTATCATATACGCGTTTTGAGTTATTTGAACAAGCATACCAATGCTGAAAAATAACAGCCACGTAATTAACATTGCATATTGAAAAGGGGTAATATTTTTATATACACTTTAACTCGTAATATATTTTAGTTATAGACCAGCAAAATATATAAATGAGAACTCAGGAAACAAAGCCGGCAGTTTCATAATCCTAAAATGTTGTCAAATCAATTAAAACATTTGAACTAATTCCAACTTATAAGAGTAAGAATTAGTATATGCGTTGTAGAGTAGACGTGTACATTTAATAATGGAACAAATCAATTATTTTTCACGATTGTAAATGAATAAAAAAACATTTCAACACATGCAGCTGCCTAAATAAGTTTTCGTTTGTATCAATTGTGCAAGAATTTGATTAATTGTTATGTAGTTTAATTTATCGAATGATTAATTGTTATACCCGTAATGTCAATTTCGAAATTAGCAACTTTCAGATTGTAAATACATTAAGTAAATATTGTAGAAATATACGGAAAATGTATTGTCGAAGTTAGGATGTTAACGAATGTTGATTACCCACATATTCAGGAGTCATCTATTTTCTTGGTCCAGTATTAGGACGTCGATATATCAGAATAAACGGTTACTGGCGTGACGAAATATCTAGACATAATTTATTTCTTTGCGATTCAATGGATTGTAACCTGGGTAAATAAGGTAAGTTGTATGTCTTATATATTGGTATATACACGCAGAACTTTTCAGATATCGAAGCTAATGTTGTTTATCAATCCAAACCGAACCCTACGCATTAAAAATATTACATAATAATTTAATTCATTAGCTTTATTGTAATTCAGTGTTGCTAGTGCATTAAATCTTTCATTGAATTATGCTATTCGCAAGCTTTTTGAATGTTAGTTAGATATATTATCGAAAAGCTTGATGGATGGTCTGTTTAAATTTTAAATGGTAATGTTATTTCTTTTAATGGCTTAATTGAAGGGAGTATTATCATTGCGAAAGGGGATAGGGATAAAAATGAGAGGTCTCCAGAAGAATTCTTTTTTTTTATTAATAAATTCATAAAATTTGAGGGAATAAAATCATATTTTAGAAAAACCTGCACGAACAGAACGTTCAAAATATATAACACTCTTATTCCACAACTATTTATTAGGATCAGAATCATTCCACCACGTATTGGCAATAAACACCTTAAAAGTGAATATGTATGTATTTGACATACTAAAAAAATTGTACGAGAACCTCAAAATAACTGTTTTTTTATTGAAATTTGAATTCAATTTGTTTGTAAGTAATTTGATATTTAAAGTCCATAAATATAAAATTTCTTCATTTGAATATTTTGTTCACACTATGACTAAAAATATGAATCAAATATTCTTGTACATCTCACAAATAAAAATTAAAATATTTTTATGAAGCTGTTAACTATTTGAAATCCAAAATGATTCAAGGATAAATTGAGTAATGACATTCGATTTCCTCGTACGATATTGAATGCAATGATGCTCGCAGTAAATGCATCCCAGAATTTCGGACGACGGAATATTTATCTCGCCAATTGCAATGGTTCGGCCAATGCGATAGACATTTCAATTCAGCCCTCCATCAAAGAGAGACAAGTCACTGTAGATAATTATTTATACATGGGTAACGATGAAGAACTGGGAATTACTAGTAAGCATTACTATCACTATCTAATTATAATCGAGATATAAATTGTACTCACTACTATAAAAATGAGTGGTCATAAAATGTGTAGATAAATCATACATTTTTTTATATTGTACAAAATCTATAAAAGCAGTTTCCATAGCCATATGAAAATTCAGTTTAAGTCGATATATAATATTATACAAGCCTTGTTTTCAAATTAAATTAATCAACTCTTGTAATAATTTTTTGGATTATAATATATTTTATTCCGATTTCTTATATTATACATTTGCTTGCAAATGTATTGAATTTTACCGTTCATTTTACCATTTAAACCATTATTTTTTTATGAAAAACTAATTAGATTAATCAAATTACACCAGGCTTTTCACAGAATGTTAAGAAAGATTAAGATAATGACTGTTCTTTTCAATATATACGAGATTGGAGAAGCTAGAATGCGAATCGAGAAGCTTGGAAAATTTCAAAAATATAAAAAGTAACCAAATTCACCAAACTGAAACTTAAGGTCAGTGTTTAGCACTATAATAATATATTAGCAGCAAAAGTATATTTATACGTCTGGTACATTACTTCGCATTTGAATGATACAATGGCACTGAAAATACCCTTCTATATACTACGCTTATCTTTTATAAGCTCAAACAAAGAAATTTAATAAATAAAATATTGTTTCGACCTATAATTTAAGATGTTTCAAATGGCGTATTTACGTCAAATTAAAATTATAATCAGCATAACATTTTTCATTTTATGTTTATTTCAGTCATTATTCGAAATATTTTTTCATCATCCAATATTATGATAAGATGGGTGAATTAAGATTATCAATCAACTCATCTTCCTAGACAAAAGCTTCATTCGCATATTTTAGCAAGTAAATATGTATATTTTTTAATCCATGTCCGCTCCCAATGTAGAGGATGTGGTAATGGAGATATGTCAACAGAAGTTTTTCTAATAGAACTTTTTTTCTTTTTCAGAGAGAGAAGTAGGGGAAGAAGAATAAGGCCAGGACCGGAAGAGTGGAAGGGAATTATTAGACAAACCTTCGAAAATAAATTGAAAAAATGCTGTTCGTACTAGGACTCGAATCCGTGAGATCCAACACGAAAGCTAACAACGCTAACCGCTGCGCCATGGACCCTACTAATTATTTTATTCAAAACATTATTAAAGGTGTATACAGTATTTTTGTTGTGTAGTTTTAAGTATATAAATATGTGAAATATTCAAATGATTATTTAGATTAAATTTTTTAAATACCTTTGAGCTTTATTTCCCGTTCAGTTCAGTTCATTGTGAACCTGAAAGTGGGGAGTTATATCCATGAAGCGCCCATTTACCCCTTGTAATTTGCATTCGCATATTGGATGAACAATTTGCTCCTCACTCACTGTCTGATGCCAGGAATTATCAACATTACGTATGGTTCAATATTTTGTCATAAAAATCTATTACATTTTATTTTTAATATTCTTAATAGTCAATAGATATATTTCATGTGTTCAGTTATCAAGGAATTCAAGGAATAAGCCACGGGTAAAATGTGACAAATATTATCTGAATCCAGATTTCAAGTAAGTAAAGAACATACATACATACAAAAAACCGTGAAAATATTTTTTGCCACAGAAATAATTAAGATGTTTATTAGTCTTTGATTCCACGCAAGAAGTTTTCTTTTAAACAATATGTATTATAAATAGATGGCTAAGGCAAGTCAAATTTATTTTGTTCTTTGTAAAGACTATTGTTAACTATAACTATCTATAACTTATATAACTATAGCGTGTATTGATCGAAACGCCCCTACAATATAAAATTATGTGCTATATAAGATAAACAGTTGAAAATATGTTAAATCAAATACACCATTTTCGATAATATAATAAGTAAGCTGTTACCTGTAAGTGTATTTGATAGATTCAGAGGCAACTTGGTGAAAGTTCATTTTTAATATGAAATTAAATTTGATAACTTTGTTATTACACTTGCTGTGGCCTGTAATACATTTTTTGACACATGTTTCGCTTCTTTGAAAAATATTATCACACTATTGTGCTCATTCGTAAACGTTGCGATAGTCTGATCATGCTTCTCAAAGAGACAAAACACGTGACACAAGTTGTAGCACACCAAGTGGAAAACAAATATATAAAATTTAATTTTATAATAATGTGTTAGTGTTCAAACTCTTGTGTGACTGTATCTTTAATCCATGTCTATTTTATGTTCTGAAAATTCTGTCTGAAGAGTACTGTAACAAAAAAAATATGAGAACCACTGTTTGATTATACATTTTATTTTTTACATATTACTGTTATATCGACATAATTGGTATTTAAATAAATAGTGAAACAAACCACAGCGCTAATATCAAATGACTACCTTTTCTTTATAATCGAATACTAAAACTACCGTCAAATCCATTTATTCGTAATAACCATGAAAAATCAAAGTTATTATCATAATAAATTATTAAGTAAAACTGTTTGTCACTTTTTACAATTTGTATAAATGCGGAAAACAATTAGATAAATCAGTAATTTTATTTCACTATCATTTGACAATTCCTGAGAAATGCATCCGCGCAGGCAGACAGACAATAATAATCTCGAAATAATGTTGGTTATGATGCCGATACGCATACTATAGTGGTTTTAGTGGTTATTCATCAGTTGCTTGAAAGATAACAACATTTCACGCAATATACTAAATCATGAAATTTCAAATATCACCAAACAATTGTAATGAATTTGTATTTTATTCGTTGGAAATATTGTTTTTTAAAAATAAAATCATTTTGAAGCAGTCAATGTAGAGTAAGGAAAAATGAGTTACTCCGGAAACAATCTATCCGAAATGTAGCCTTTTTCAAGCATAGTTGTTTGGAAAAACAAATTAATTGTAATTATTGGATTAAGACATATTCCCGATACAATTATTCAAATATTTATAATCGTAATCACAAAAAATAAAAAAATCCATTTTATTAACAAGATTTAAATAATATCTATAATTAGATTAACTTTTATTAGCTATCAAACTGTTTGTATTTATTTATTTTTGCATTTGATCAATCAATTATAATAGTTTGAGTGATATAAACGCAAATATTAATACTAAATTAAAAACAACAATGCATAAATAGAGAATTCTGTTTGTGGAAAATCTTTGTTATATATATTTAGAGTTTAGTTTACTTAATTAATTAACTAAAACTGCTTCAGTAGGAAGCAATATTTAGATGAATCACTTTTAAGGTGTTTACTGTCAATACTTGGTGGAATGGCATTATAATAAAAAAGTTTACTATTTTTATTATTTAGATAAATAAACAATTATAACTAATGTTTAAGGATTACATTTTGTGATATAAGCCTATTATCTTTATATCGACGTCAATAGCTCTTAACATCCAGTTATCTTCATAACTCATCCTTCTGCCTTTATCCTTACTAATACGGAGGCCAAGCAGATCTATTTTGTGTGTGCATTATTTTTTATGTTCATATGTATGTACATTAAAAATCAGCGTTGTTTATTCGTACCGCCGTACTAAAATTAGTTCTGATGATTTTATTTATATTAAAATTATTAATGTATATGTAAATAAATATGCAAGGTTACAATATAAATTAACGTATGAATGAACACAAATATATGTGAAAAGTTAACGAGTCGTTTTTTCCACTCGTTAAATCGTCTAAATTATTGGCGAATGAAATTTTCTCGAGACGGAAAAACGACAGCCTTTATAAATGTCAAACATTGTTGGCACACTTTGCATGCGCTCTTCACAAGCCAAACAAACTATTCGAAAGAGATCTATTATAGTACTTTTATAAAACAAAAGTATTGTGTGACCACTTACACATAACCTGACATTTTTAAATGCGCCGTTCTAAGCCATACGAATGTTTTTCTCGGAACTATCCAAACATTTTGATTAATGATTCCTTAGGACACGCAAATATTTTTGCAACACTATTTTTTAAACTACTGATTTTTTAGGTCATTTCCCTTTCTCTAACTAAAAACATGTGCTGGTGGATTGTTTTCAAATCAGATAATATGTACCATTGTTGATTTGATTGTAATACAATGATCCATAATAATAGAAATACATGTATAAAACTTTAATATCACTATTAAAACGTTTTCATTTATGAGGCTTACTCGTTTTTAGGTTTTGTCGCTAATTATTTGGGCTTTGTCAATATGTTCAGCAACTTTTTAGAACATGTATCACTTCAATATCAGAGAATTTCGTGATATTGATAATGCGAATATGAATAAATGTATTTAATACTTTCGATGGTTTCGGCGGTAACTTTGTGGAAGTTCATTTCTTTATTTTAAATTTTATAATAAAATGTATTTAATATACCGAAGACATAATATTTTAAATTAACGCACGTGACATTAATTAAGATGTATACATGGTAATACAATCTTGACTCTTGACTGAGTGGAAGCAGTTTAAGACTTGTTCGTTCGAAGCCGTATTGAGATCAATAATACGAATACCAAAATGGATATTATCACACATCGATAAATTGATATGCAAACATTTAAGAGTTTTCAACATTCATCATTAGGATACAAAACCATTAAATCTCATCATTTTACCCCCATTGTTTCTTAAAAGAGTGATTTTACGATGGATTTATTAACAGTTTTCGCTTAACGTTCAATATATTGATAAAACGGCTAATTCAGCAGCGGTTGTGAAAACAAGAATTAGTTTTTCATTAGAAATGTTTAAAAATTTTCATTACACTCAATCCAATTTTAGTATTAAATAATATATCTCAATGCTGCAAAAATAAATGGTTTCGAAATTATTTTATAATATAGGTTATCATAACGCACCTTTATAAATTATAGTCGATAGTGATATTAAGAGGGTATCGGAGGCAGTGGATGCTTGTGCCATGGGTATCAATCTTCAACTCTGAAGTTGTAAATTGTCATTTTGTTTCAGTAATTTACAGAAGAAAATAAAAACCATGTTTTATTTTTTACGCGTAGTTTCGAATTTAAAAAAGGGGTCTTATAGTATTAGTTACAATATTGCACGAAAACTAACTGCGATTAATATGAATAGTTACGTCAATTGGTATTTTCAGCAAACACACTCAACACAGAGCTCAACCTCTGACCTAGTTAAACTCTCAAGAAGTAGACATTTTGTGTAGACACAGTGACTGGTCAGGTAGGCATTCTCTTGGCCGATAATATCTCAGGTAGGTTGATACATATTATTTTCTACGGCTGGTAAAGTATAGTTTTGTGCCGAGCGGAGCTTTTATCTGTCCAGAGCTTGCAAGCCCGCCATGACACCAGATTGATTTATTCGTTCTCCTCGGTAAGATTTACTGCTCTTTAATTAAATTCAGCGAAAGCTTTTACCAGCGTGCCGTACTTAGACACATGGCATAACTCGCTCTATTTCGTTCAGGTGTTTGTCTTTGCTACAATAAAAATATTCTTCCTATACGATTTTGACTGCAGAGTATAATCTACTATGTGAACAACTTAGTAGTTAGTTGAAAAAAGCTGCAATAGTCAATTGATAAAAGATGCTTAAATTTGCATGATCATATCCGATTCAAATTCTGAACATATTGACTCTCAATTTGACACTTGAAAAAAAATCTGTTAGTTTTCTTTATAACTTAATTTCACAAACGTATACGGATAAGATATGAATAGAAAATAAACGACAACATCACAAAAATCTTAATCTATGGATAGAAACCTTTTAAAAAATCAATGTTGGATTTTTGTCTACTATAGTGATGTAAAAATAAATTTTAAGTTTTATATTTTATTTTATGTATAAATAATAAACGAAGTGCAAGCTTTACAATTATTAACCAACAGGAACAATAAAAAAATACACAGTTAATTTAAGTAGACAAAAACACAAATTAATAAAAAATGTTCGATTTCTAAAAACTAAAAAAATCCAGATGTTTGAAATCATCTGGTGACATTGATTGTTTTGTGTCGCACATAAAAACTGAATGGGCCGCAGGTTGAGTATGGCTAGTGGAACCAGATGGAATTAATTTTAGAATTATTTTATCATTTGGCTACAGGACAAATTAAAATAGTGCCGATTTTTAATATTTCGGAATAACCCATAGTTTTTTTGTTATATTATAATAATTATTACAATGAAGATAAAACAATGCAAACAACATCAAATTGTGTCAAATATTCATATTAGAAAGAGAATATTTACCGATTTATTTGAGAGCACTAATTTTCTCTGAAAAAAGAAATTACGTGAAGTCATGTGAGGTTTTAAAAATAATATTTACTTATTTCAAAAAACGAAGTGAATATTTTGCTGAAATTTTACAAACCTGCACTTGGTAGGACCTAAGTTCAATAAAATTTGAAAACCCTATTTTTCAAATAGTATAAAAGCGTTGCAAAATTGTACACAATATAACAATTAATACTGGAAACTAAATTTAAAGTATAATATGGCGTTGATGTATATATATACGCTACGCTTATGGCATAATCTGCATCTGAAAAAAATTAAATGATTTAATGATAAAATGATAAATGATGATCCCCACTACAATTTTAATAATTCTAATAACACTTATAAATACATCTTCATTTTCATCGACTGACTAATAAAGTGCTCAAAAACGCGTACATTTTTCATTTCAGCCCTTGTTTAAAAACGACCCCACTTGTGATTCGATTTTTTTTCAGAGTCATTGTATCATCGGGAGTAATGAAATAAATTCTCGCATGAAAAGTACAAATCGTTCATAATAATATTGGGCGGTACCCGACGACCTTTATAGTTCGCTGAGTGATGAATTCTGGTGCACGTGCAGCAACTTAGCGGCCACGTGTGTATCATGGATAAATACCTATCGAAGCTGTGAGTGAAAACTTTTATGATGATGCCGACTTACGATTAGGTATCATTCTATGTATATTGGTGCTCATGCATCCTTGATATATACGCAATTATTGGAAAATTATCAAAGTTTATACATGTAAATTTAATTGATTTTGTTTACTTTTTATATACTTATAATCGAATAAATGTAAAAGTAATAAGCAATTGGTATTGAAAAGAATTTACACTTTTTTATTTCATTGAATTTTATTCACTTATCAGTTGATAACACTCGTCATAAGCAAAACCGGGCTGATCTTTCTTAATAAATGTTTAATTAGTACAAATGATTTTTTAAAAAATAATGCCTTTCCTGCAAGTATTGACAATGAACACCTTAAAAGTGATTTTCCATTATACTACAATTTGCAATGGGTATTAATTACATCAAAGTTAATAATTACAGCGACTCAACTTGATTTTCTTGAAATAATGAACAAATTTTCAAAGTGGTTTTTGGAACAAAGATTAATAATACTGTTGTCTGCGGACCAAGAAATTTGTGAGATACCTTACTTTAGGAATATTCAAATATCCCCTGAATTGAATTGATACTCTTTCAGTACTTGGGTCACATTTTTGTACTGTTCCTATGACCACGAGATTACATAATAAATGTTATATTTATTATAACACGTCAACGTATTAAAACAATATTTATTGTATTTAAAAAAATATTATTATTTAAATATCTTTTTTTTTATAAAAAATAAAACACGTTTCCTTGTACTTATTCCGTTTTTGTTAGTGTCACCAAGACTAGTTCCGCGTAGCGAGTCATAATTCTCAGCAGATTATAATTAAATCTATATAATGGGCTGTTGATTGAAAGTAATCATAGTATTTAAATACGTATATAACTTTTCACATTAATTACGAAAAATCAACATAACATTTTAATGATAATTGTTTTTAGAGATTCTTGAAATGTTTTAAGAATTCCTACACTAATTCAAGTAGGTATTTAAATAATTTTGAAAGATTTATTTTTCTTTTCAGTGGTGCGGTGCTATTTGTTTTATCACGCAGATTGTTGAAATGTTGGCATTGATTCAATATGATTAGCGTATATTGCTTAACACATTCCTGATCAAACTGTGAACAAAACACATTCCAATTTCAATTATTTAGCAATGATTGACGTTTCACGGTTCTCGGCCAAATTCGGTGTGAGAAATCAAAATGAAACATTCTCACTAAGTCGTAAATCTATCGGCCCCTGTAAGGTAAGACTGCTACAGAAAATGGGCGATGATTAATGTCTTATTACGCAGGTAACCTCTCTCATTCTCTTTTTAATATTCATTTAAATCATTTTAATTTAACTAAAAAATTAATTTGATTTTAATTAAATAAATAAAATATGGCATAATTCTAAATTGAATTTGTAACTATGGTTAGGTGTGTATAACATTTACAAAAATATAATATTTTTTTCTTCATATTTTTTTTCTATTTTTACAGAAAAGTGACAACACTAAAAATAAAACAGCTTAACGGATAAAATAAACTTTCAAGAAATATAAACAAGTCATTAGTAATAAAAAACTTATTTTAAGAGTTTTTCGATAAAAAATATAATTGAAGTGTTAAATTGCGGATCCAAAAACCGAATAAAGTGAGATACATAAATCATTACCACTCGGCTACGGCAATATGAAACATAATTAAAGTTATATATACTTTATTATAGTTATATCAAATATCGACTTTATTATTCGTGTTACTTCAATCATATCATTTAATTATTATTATAGTTGTTTTATGATTGTATATAAAAAAAAACTTTACTGGAATATTGAGGTTAGCTGAGCAAACTTAAAGCAAGCGAAGTCCATCATCTCTCAACTTCGGTTGACAGCGCATCAAGTGGGAATCTCTCTCATCATCCCCTGTTAAAATTAATCACCCTTCAAACCACCCCTAATATTTGCAAAAGTAATAAAACAACCTGTTTTTAATATTGGCTTCCTCAACCCCTTGTAACGGATTAGCAATGGACCCGTGAACACCCCAATATGTTTTATTATATTCAGGCCCAAATCAAGAAGTGAAATATATTTTATTTAATACCAATATCAAAATTATAACAGTGAAACCTCCGAAATAGTATTTTCCTAAAATTCATATGGGATTTTTACAATTGTGTTTATTTTATACCTACTAGTATGTATAATTTTATTTTATTTTACTATAGGTGTTTTTCCTTACTTAAAAATACAAAGTAAACGTTTGTATATAAAATCTGCGATTCATCTCTCGTGTTATATTCATCGTTATCCTGTTTCCTATTTTTGCTAAGTATATACATATATAATTTTCAAATATTCTCTCTAATTAACTGAAAAATTGGAAAAAAAATGTAACATTTTTTTATATGGATATTTCTATGATATAATACACTTTTAAAAATATTAATAAATTATCCCAAGAGCTTATCAATTAAATGTACATTAATAGATACAACTTTAATTTAATGGTATAAAAATAACAAAATATTTAATTCCACAAGAATAAATAACAGAGTGCCTCTGATGTATGCAAAATGATCATATTTACTATAAAAATAATATTTTATTTAATTAATAATTAATCATAATATTTTCACTGAATACTGTCCTATAATATACGCAATTCAAATAATAGACAATTGCACCGCTCGTGTATGCACTTTTCACCGTGAAAAGAAAAGATTTTCCAGCAAGCGTATGATATGTGCTTTATTAGGTTCCAAAACACGCCACTAGGGTGAAGTGAGGGCAGTCGGATCCGCATCCAATCAATTAATTTTGCATTATTGGATTTTACTACATCCCCTGCTCGCCGTGCATCTTATTTTATTGCACTTGTCGCTGTGAGCCTGCATGCGCCGGCGTATTTAAAATCACCCTTATTATTAATATGACATGCATTTCATTTGAAACGAAAGCAATAAATTATATTATTATTTATTTAATTACATACTGGCTAATTTATTTATTTTATAAATGTGCAATCCGTAAAGTTTATGAGGGTACGCGGGATTCATGTTGTCTTACAAGCTTTAAAACACATTTATTATATAAAAGATTTAATTTTAGCGCAGTATAATCGGTTTTGAAAAATCTTATTAAATGTATTTTGTATAAATATTTTTACTAAAAGAATTTTTAGTTTATACTCTATGATATATATGTAGATTAGATAAATTAATAGCATTGCAAAAGGAATTACTTTACTAAAAGTACATTAAAATTTTAAGAAACTCTAATTCGCATTTTAAATTTAGAAAATTTAAAAAAAAAATTCTCGCTAGAAAATGTATTTTTAGAAAGGTGTTAAAAACAATTTTCTTTTATAACAAACCCACTTTTTTATTTGAAGAAGTTTACCGACTACATCCGCGAATATAATTTTAATTTATTTACCAATTTTATATTTGTGTGTATATATTTATGCCAGCTTTCAGCAATCGTAACAGAATATAATAAAAAGGTTGTCAAAATCGATTGACTATATAACGTTTGAAAATATATTCTTGGTACAATTAAAATTTTCTGTCAAATGAGAACAATAAAATTAGTAATTACATAAGGTCAAAGTATATCATCAACTTTTAGACTATTGAAAATGGATCAATACAATAATACTAACATTTTCAACAAATTGTTAGCATAAAACCAACACAACTATGCCACGCAAAATTTGTTCAATTTATATTCTACCCTTTTCCTCGCCCATTCAAAAAGTAAGACTTGTTCACCTCCATCTATTGTCATCCTTTCATATTACCTTTCCTATGATGCAAATTCGTTTGGTATATCGTTTCTGTATGTACGTATTATATATTCTGTACCGACCCTTTGTGTTTATCATATAGGATCAAAGGTCCTGTTCACCGCTCTCTAAAAGCGGAGACAAGAGAAGTTCGCAGAGAGAAAAAGGAAAGAAGGACACCTGCTAACCTAATAAATACATTGTTCGCATTCCTCGCTATTTTATAATATGACAGCGCTTACATTTTGTTTCATTCAGGGATGTCATGGTATTCGTTGGAAATAAAAATTCCTTCAAAATATTTGCACACTTTCTAGAAGTTTCATTATATCCAAAGAAATATAAAGGTATTGCTGTGACTGGCCTATTAAAAGGTTACAAAAAAAATATTTATATTTTCATTTATAATAATGCTCATTTTTACAAATGGCAAGATGCAGTAAATTCATTGTCTTCGTTTTGGCAAAAATATCATAGTATTTTCTGTTAAAAATGTTCGTTTTGAGTAAAACTTTGTGGAACGATGCGTTGAATGCAGAAGCATTTTTCTATTTCTGTGGCTTAGAAGCAGAATGTGGCTAGTCCATTTTTTCCGAAAATGATGTTTTGGTGCCAATTTTCTAATGATGAAACACTTTACTTTTCAAAATAAATCTTTAATTTATAAAGTTATTCTTTATATTTTTAGAAGCAGAATACAATAGATTGACATGTTGCATTGTATTCCTGAAATTTGACGAACATATTGAGTGAAAACATGTTAGACTTATTACGTTCTGTAACCTCAATTTGACATGATATAAAAATGGGTAAATTATAAGTAAATGAATAGCTAACCAGTTAATATATTTAAAATCGCTCTTCTGAACATTTATTTTTGGTGACTTGCGGTATTCTGCTTTTCAGTCTCAGATTTTTAATTAAATTTAACTAATCATTACTCAAATATCTCAAAATAAATAAGTGTTCAATTACTGAAACATTTTTGTGAACATTGTGCAACTATTTATATTTTTTTGCTATTGTACTTCAAATTGTCATTCCTACATAATATTTTAAGACGTAGGTTTTTTGGAACATAATTCAAATTCGATTAAAATGAGTTTTATAAGAGAAACGTTGTAATATACAATAAATAGCTTGAAACATAGCGTATCGTTATTCTAACATTACTAATTGATAATGTAATGATAATAATTAAAAAATCAAGCTGAATCTTAAAATCAAAACAACGTGTTCGTATAATTATTATGAAAAAGTAAGACGTTCAAAAATCTGAAACGACCCATATTATGTTACATAAATTAGTGTTTTTTTTTTATTATCTAGTTTACGTCTAGTGTGCTATTAGTATATTAGTAATTTTTGTTTTAGAGTACGGTTTGATTAGTATCGATGTTATTTTTTATCTTTGAACCAGACTCTATTGTTACTAAAAATATGTATCACTTTGACTATAAGCGACTTAATTTAAGCATTGTAATGATAGTGTACTTTAATATAACGTCTATACTATATTGTTTTTGCGTATGTGTGTGTTTGGCTAAAATTCTTTCATTTAAAAGCAAAAGAAATTGCTGACCTTCAAATGATACAGAAACTAATATATTATCTCGGTTGGGAAAGGAAGAAGTCTTAAAAAATGAAAAATATGTTGAATATTCCATCGTAACTACAATGCGTATATGCGTAAAGTAAGAGGCCACGTTTATTAAAAAGTGTATTAAATTTCACGTTGAAAAATCACATTTTACATCCAAGATCACATCACATTAAGACCCTTTTTTCCCTTCGCACACATATTTATTAAAATATATTATAAAATCATGTGTGTATACAACAACGATTTTATAATATTATGTTTATATCACAGATATAAAATAATACACACACACACACACAATAAAAACAATACTCGCCCAATAACAGTGATCAAAAATCAGGATCATCGACGTGTCCCCAACACAAATCAAAGCTAACAAGGAGCTTTATTGTTTTACGACATCGGCAGCAAAATAACACGAGAAAAAAACTAGACATTTTAAATTTCACCACAAAGTTTCAATGCCATCTACGAATCGGTCCAAATGAAACTGGATATATTTTGTTATTTTGTTCTACGATTATATTCCTTATGGCAGTTTGATTCAGGTGTTTTTTTAGCGAGGTATCGATTCTTTTATTAAGGCGTTTTGAATTCGAGCTCTGTTATAGGCGCATTATATTCCCATGGAGTTAGGGTAAGCAATTAATTACGAGAGCCGCGGGGAGCCGTCCTTTCAAAAAGACGTTTGTCTTTTTGTATGTCACCACCTATGGCTTGCAACGGCGGCGCGGTTGCATTCCTTCACAGGCCGTTATCGTTTCCTCAACTCAATCAGACCAAATATCCGCATCTCATACGCGATTCCATGCATCAAAATACGCATTTTGCCATCTAGCGAAGGGTTTCATGAATTAATATTACATTACCATTGTCAGCCGCTACCGACCGACCGCTGAATAGCATCAGTCTCCTCGACTAGTCAATACGTTTTACAAATCAATATATTTAAAAAAAATGTTTTGTTAACCTGCCATTTTTCATCTTTAGTGGAATAGAAGGTTTAACTCTCGCGGCTCGGAGACTAGAAAAATACTTCTCATCCGATGGGGGTCGTTTAGGGGCCCCAGTGGTTTCCTCATTATTGGCCTTATTCTTATGAATTTCAAAAAAATAATAGTCTAAAAGCTTTAAAAATCCGTGGTTTTTTAATAAATAATCATATTTTAAGTTGCGCGTAAAAAAGACGTCATCCCAGCACACATATGAAACTGCAACTGATGAGTTTAGCCCGGCTATCTTACGAACGATCGCTTATCGCGGGCGCTTATCGTGTTATCGCGCCATCGTGTATTTATATAAACTACAAAAGGTCCAAAAACTATAATATAAGAAAACCTTAATTATAAACATTTTATCACCCATATTAAAATAGATATTTAAGAAAATGTGGGTATTGGGGTCGCATTTCTTGAGCTTAGAACCAGGGGGCTTAGAACCAGGGCTGGAGGGGGCTCGGAGGGGCTCGCCCGAGCCCCTTGTTAAAATTCGGCGCGGCCGGCGAGCCCCTTGTTAAGTCAAGAAAATCATTCGTCTCGTCAAATCAGCACCTAACTGCAATTGCAGTTAAATTGTAATACGAAGATGTTTCATACATAGTGTAAAGGCGGCTGAGATTTACCGATCCCCTTGTTAATATATTAGCAGCCCACCGCTGTTTAGAACCGGAAAAGTTAATCAAACTAAAAGTACAACAAATATTCCTCATTTTATTTAACGATGTATGAATTTACGAAATGGATATGGAAAATCAAACGACAAAAATTTTGCGTAGCCCGTATACACAATATGAATGAAAATTATTTTTAAAAGTATTAATTTAGTTTTCTTATACAAAAAATGAGATTCTTTCCTAAAACTATTCAGAATTAAATCACTTAACCGGAAACAAAGCATATCAAGAAATGTTTTTATATTCCATAGACATTTAAAAACCTTTAAAGAAATACTGAAACAAAATTTTACAAAGAGTTTGCACAAATTCTTTATTTCTTAAAAAATCGCAATAATTTTAATCGGATTTTTTTTATAATATACATATGTAATAAGTTATTTTTATTCCAATGTGGTTCACTTTTCGATTAAAATCAAGTACACGTCAGTGGCGGATCCAGAAATTGTCCCAGGAGGGGGCCATTCAATTTGAAAATCAACATAATACATAAAAAACAGATGATTTAAAAATAATATACCTATAAAAAAATAGTCAATACATAATTAAGTATGTATTCTATAAAAAAAATTGTAAACTGAACAATTAAAGAGCTATTAAAGTGTTAATCAATTAGAACAATGGAAAATAAATTGTCCTCAGGGGGGGCATGGCCCCCATGGCCTCCCACTTGGATCCGCCAATGGTACGCGTTATTAAATCTAAATTTAATTTGAAAACTTTTTTCTTCTTTTGCTGTATTACATCCCGTGACGAACTTTCATGTAGTTGGGATTGGTTTTAAGCCTAAGAAGTCTGTTTTACCTATTGCTTGCGACAAATCCCTGTAAAACTATAGCTCATTATGAGGACCTTTAATATATTATGTTAGAAAATAATTCGGTCATTATTATTAGTCACTACGCTCCGTTGAAATATATTATAGAATGACTATGAATAAATTGTATTGTACGGTTGGTTTATTTTTCAAACCTCATTTCCATTTTTCAAACGATTACTAAAAAATAATAAATAAACAAAAATCTTCATAGGATTTAAAATGACAACGAAATTTTGCAATGCATGTGTAATATATTAATGAATAAGCTATATACAAATACGCCTGTTTTAATATTAATAAAAATATTTTAATAGATAAGCCATTTTCAAAATACATTTGAATATTTTTTATTTCCTTCCTTATTCAGTATGACCGGCGCCTCTTTCTACAATAGTACCTAATAAAAGCTATCTGAATATTGACAAAATTAGGGTTCGAAAGGACAATGTCTATATCGATGCCAGTAGATAGGACATCATGCTGGGACCAGGGGACAGGGACACGAGGACACCCCATCGAGAAAGACTCGCATGACAATATGGATCGGACAAATCATGACTCATATCACAAAGCAACACCGGTGATAAATTAATTTCAATTTCAAGTCATTTAATAGTGATTCTAGCTACTCCTAAAGGGCTCAACCCATTTAGTTACACTTTGAAATTGTTGTGGATTTTAATGATGATATTTTGATCAGTTTACTTTATAAAATATAGTGAAAATTTAACTGATTAATCCACAAAACACACAACACCATAAAAATAGCCAGGAAATTATGCTTTATTTTATAGTGCGTCCGGAGAAAGGGTCAGAAAAGATTACTAGTACATACATCGTTTCAAACCTCGGAGATAGTTGATTACCTTGTAAATACAATCAATAATTATAAAACAATTCTGTTATATACCTTGTATTCAATCATCAATAGTTTTTTTTTTTGTTTTTATTAATTCTCTGAATTCTATGAATCTCTGATTGTATTTTTTATTCAGTTTAAATTGTCTTTTGCCGAACGAAAAAGGTATTCGGTATAAGAAGTGTGTTTTAATTTAATAAATAAATCTCTTTTCATCAAGAGTTGACAGTTAACATTAGTTTATACCAGCGGTCAGCAAAATTTAGAATGTCACGGACTACTAAATACGATATTTTAAATCCCGCGAATCACTTTCAAGATTTTTTAAAGTATAATATATAGAAAAAGTTATAAAAGAAAACGTCATAAAATGCATCTAGATTATTAAATAAAACCAATAATTGCAACAAAATTATTAAAGCTCAATTAATAGTACAAAAATTGTATAAACAGAAAAAATAAAGATGGTTCAACATTTCACTGCGGACTACCGAAATTTTATCGCGTACCACCACGCTTACACCAATCAATTGATTATAATAGAAAATCATTGCAAGTGTTATACATATTACATTAATTCAAATAATATACAACGTCATAATTGTTTTTATTTAATAGTTTGTATATCTGTCAATTATAACTGTATCAGCTTTATATTTTATCTGAAACGTGTTCGTTTTCGTACAATAATTCTATTAGTATACCAATATTATATAGGTAAGTAACGAACAAGCTCGTGCAGAATTCTTGAGGAGATAAATGCGCAAGAGGCAAGCAATCCATCTAACAAAATCCAAATATGGAAATATCTTATGCGTAACATTTGAATATTATGCACTTATACGCATTCTTCACATACCTGATTGGAAAATGTTATGCAACTTAATCAGTTGCAATAATTATTGCAAAATTAGTTGGAATATTATTAAAATAAAGTTCGAAGCAGTAAATTAGAATATTTTTTGTATTCGCAATACACCGAGGAACATTATTTTACATATATGTTAACTATAAAAATACACATTTTCTTTAAGGGAGTAATAATATGTTCCGTCTATATCTAAGTTTATATAAAATTAATAAATTATAAAGAAACCTATCGTCAATATGTAATTCATGATGAAAATATTGCATATTAAAAAATAACACTTATTCAGATAGTGAATTTTTTGTTGGTGAATTAAAAGATTCTAAAAGATGTAGAAACTTTGCATGCTGCCTCAAATTCTGGTTTAATTATTGGGCCCCAGATCGTTAGATTAATTATACATGTACCTCTCAATATAAAATAATCTTTTTAGTAAAAACATGAAAATGATTATAGATAAGTCACCACAATTTGTCTGTTTGTCTAAAAACCAATTCATGCATTATTTCAATAAATCTTATACCATCTACCATCGTGCAAAATAGAAAAAAATCAACTAAGCCGAGAGGTGCATTGGTGCATATATTTTATTTAAAAAGAAATTTGATCTAATGAACTATCTTTTGTGACAATTATCAATGATCATTATGCCGTCCAAAACATACTCAATAATAAAAATAGTGTCAATTATCGTGTTGGACGCATGATCTGTTCATACATTACAATTTATAGGGAAATGAAATACGAATTGTCAAAGACTTTTCTAAATTATATTAAACTCAAAAAGTGGAACGGAAACATTTTAAAAACATGTGTAATAATCAATTATCGTCAGTGTATTTTATTTTTTTCAAAATGAACGACAATTTATGAACACGTAAAACAGTGCAACGGTGTAAAAAACGCATTAAGAGTGCACATAAAGATGTCAACTTAACCGATTATTCATTCTCATCTTTATCCTGTATATACCGAGAAAGTATACCAATGGTTTTCATACTTACGTTCTTCTAACAATCTGCGAGTTGGTTAATGTGTAATTGATTTAAAATCTGGATTGTTTCTTTAGTGTAAATTATATGTATTCAATATTCATGGAAATGATGTTTTTTCGATGCATAAGTATGTCTGTATTCTTATCCATACAGAAAAAAGATTACAAAGTAACATTTGTTTTTTAAAATCAATCGGTTCTCTTACTAAAGTCGCGTAATTTTTTTTCGTCCCGTCTAGGAATCAAAATTCCGGGATCCCACCTATTTTTCTTGAATATACATTATTTCAATTCAATACGTGAAATCCCAAAATTCACCTGGTTAGAATCTTTTTACAGCATTCCAACAATTAACAATACAAAACATCGCAAATTAGAATTGAATAATATCTGAAATATTTTACTGAATTGTTTGGTGAACCTTTATTTGAATTCAAATTTTTCACTTTTTTGACAGATGAAATGTTTTATTATGATTACTTAAAAATATCTGGGGGCTTAGATTAGTTCAATAATTATGAATTTAATCTGTCTTCTTAAAAGATTTCAAAGTTGAAAAATTATGAACACAATTTCTGATTTGAGAGGAGTTGATACTTTGGAGTCAATCTAAGATCTCAGTAACAAAATTTGTGGGCAAAATAATTACTAACATAAGTTTTTCTTAATTAAGTACCTTCACTTCTCGGCAAATCAATCGGTTGAACTTGAAATCGTAATCATAATAAAACGCGTAGTTAAAATGCCCATCATTCGAATTCGAGTGTGCTATATTTTTGGTAATCTTAATTAAAAAACACTTTTTTCCATTAACTGTGCTTACAGTTGTATGCTTTTATTTCAGTATTATCTCTGGATCGGTAAAACGTACCAGAATTACATTCCCGACGCTACCTAAGCTCCTTTTCACATAATTTCATTTTTATGCGCGCTTATAAACACTTTTTGCAAGCGTGCAATCCCAAAAGTGAGCATTGGTTACGGTCTTTGAGCATTCGTTATATTACATATGTATTATAAAATTCACGTAAAGAATAAATTACCATTAATCTTAAAAAAACTGAGAATATTTGAGCATCAATTTTTACTGTCAATCAGGAGAATTTTTATTTCACCCGCTCAGAAAAAAGAACATACAATTAGTAAATTCGAGGGCTGTGGATTTGGAGTCGGAGTCGGAAAAATCTTACGACTCAGACCCATTAAAACATAAAAATATTGATTTATATTCAAACTACAATTGTCCATACTGTTGCCAGTGCATGCTAGACTGACTAAAGATGATCTGATGGTATACATATATATGAAATCATTTTAAAAATTCTTTGGAGTCGGAGTTGGCGTCGGAGTCGTCTTTTTTTACACGACTCCACAGCCCTGGTAAATTCATTGAATTCATATCGTATTTCTACAAAGAAAATTATACAGAAAAATGTAATGGCTATATTATAATATTATGATATTAGTAGTTCGACCGGGCTTCTTTTTTACGAAACAACATTAAGTTAATATAGTTTATTCAAAAATACAATAATCATTTGTATATTTTGAATATAATACCTTTCCAGTCTTCACACTTAGTATTGACAGTGAAAACCCTAAAAGTAATATAATTTGTGTATCAGTTGTGTAAATAAAGTTAAATTTAGTCTACAAAATATATGATAGTAAAAATGTTTAAGCAAATCGCTTTCCCAATCTATATGTTAAATTATTAAGAAAATGAATTTTGATAGTGTCATTAAACGAATAAGATGCATGTATGTTATATGAAGAAGAGTGACAATTTAATGTGTATTAAAATTATTCCCTATAATAATTTTGGTTTCAGTAGAAAGATGCACTATCTTGGAAGCGATGTATCAGGTCTTAGATCACCCTCTGAGCTAGCCTCATGGATGATTTGTGAATGTTTTCTGAGGAGACAGTGTGACGCGTATGAAAAAAACAACATCCCAAAACATGCTCAAGGAGATGACAGATGTGAACACAGCAGTAGGCGGTCGCTGGCTACAACCAATGTACAATAAATATATTACCTTATTCTATTTTATTTGTCACAAAGCGCCGGTGAATTACGATTTTACGGTCAAAATAATATACATAGGTAGACATTATTAACATGGGCCTAAATGATTTGTAGATGTCTACTACCCAACTCAGTTACACAATGTTCTTAATCTCTATAATATTTAGATATGGACAGTCTTTAATGAATTTATTAATTTCTTACTGCTTGTAAATTCGTAATAAATCATCTTCTTAATTAAATATAGCTGATTTATATTCAGACGAAATCAAACAATTTACATATCGTAGCGGTGTTGAGAAAACCTTTAATTTTGTCTTTTCATAGTTTAGTTTATCAATAATGTGATACATTTTACTTCAAATACATGACAACTTTTATAACTAGGTACTTATTTCGACTTTGTGAGTCTTTTTTTCAAATGTTAGCTAAGGCCTAGGCCACTTAGAGTAAGCACTAAAGCTTGTAATGGATTAATCATATGAGAGGCTATAGGCGCAATAAAATTTGTAGGCCTTATTTTTCGGATAACTTACAAACGTCATAATATTCATATAAAATAAAGTAACTTAGATTATTCCACGTATTGTGTTACAAACTGTGACACGTGTTTCGCCTCTTTCAAAGCCATCCTCAGACAACTACTTTTGCAAATGCTTGCTTAAGTACGAATGATTTTAATTTTACTTTTCTGATATATTATAATAAAAATCAAATAAAAATAAAAATGGTAGGCAAGGAGGGGGTAATAGAAAAACAAACAAACGATAATGGTAATACAAATGACATTTACATTAATAAATGCTGATGCAACTCATTGATGCAAAAAAAGATGCAACTCATTAGTTAAATATCTTGCTTTTGTCACAAAGCCAAGTCCTAAATTAATTTATCGTTTGTAATCATATGAATTTAAATTAAAAACAAAGTAAATTCACTATATCATTTTCATATTTGAAACATGCATGCATAATTCATATAGAAACATGTATTTACTCCCTGAAATTGTGATAATAGTTTTTAAAGCAACGAAACGTATTTCTTATTTAAACTATGAAGTGCGAAAAGAGAATATTTTTTTATTATTTTACTGGAAACGTCTATCACATGGATCACATTTGTTTTATAGAGACATATTATTTTGTGCGCGTAAATATTGTCCATTATTCTTTATCTGCGTTGAATGAATAAGACTCAGCTGCATTTTTTAAACGTAAGAAAACCATTAAGAGATAATTAAGATACATAAATGAATTTCAAAGTGAAGATTGACTCCACTTTATATTGCAATGTCCATTACATTTGGAGTACACCGTTTCTTGGCTTAGTAGATAGTTGTGTAACGATAATATGATCGGTGGTGTCGAAATTATTATGGAAAGATGGTAACGTTATTAACCTGTTGATCTCTCCGGGGCGCCGAGGCAGCTGGCGCTACGCGACAAAAACTTATCGAAGGATCATCATCCCTATTTTTATGATCAACAGTGGAAGAAATGGAATGACCAAAGAATGGTACAAAATCATATTCATTGATTTTTTGTTATACCTGTAATATTCATTAAGACATCGGAATATAATACAAAACTTTCATCATAAACGAATATATCAAATTATATATGTGTAACCAAGTCTGTCTCAAAGTGGAGCATATTGAATTCATACGTAGCATTGACTTTAAAAGAATAAGATTTACGTACCAACATGGCTATATAGGAAATGAATTTTGGTAAGCTTATCGTTCTTACTACGCCCCGTTTATTGCGCCTGATAGGGGGGAGGTAATTCGCAGATTATACATGTCTTTGAACACAAATCGATACATCGGTTGCAGGACTAATTAATTAAACTGTCTGTACTGGAACTGTGACCGGTAAAATCTTTACTTAAGCCAACGTCGTTGACTACTCGTCTACAGCCCCGGACAAATTTTACATGTATTTTATTATAGCGATAGCTATTCTTGTCTTAGGCTATTATCATTAACATGTTTCCATAGTTAAATGTAGTAACTGATACGTTATATATAATTTAACATACAGAATGAGAATAATATCAAATATTGCTGCTCCAAAATGTCATTTCAATATTTGTAAATAATTCTGATAATAAAATGTCTGTAGGTACAAGTAAAATTAATTTTAAGTGTGTACTTTGTATTTCGCCATCGTTATGAACAACGACGTAAGGACGTGAACACTTTTAACGTAATAATAACAATGTAATTATTATCCTTACAAAGTTTAGTTTAAAATAGTTCGTTGCTATATCTACTTCTGGATAAAATTCTGACGATGGAGAAATGTCAAAATAGCTTAAGACTATACAACATAATTCGTGCGTAACTTTATTAATTGATTTTAACCGGAATATGAAAATGTTATACCTACATACTAAGTAGCAAGGGGGTGCGATAAGGGCGGACCGCCCGAGCACCACAATGTTGGGGGCGGCATTTTCAAAAATAAATACAGTATTTGTCGAGAAATTATATTTATACATAACAAAATTAAGTCACCTGTAGTAAAAACTCCTAGTTCATAGATAAAAAATAGTAGAAGTAGAACCAAATTAAAGGACATATTGGGAGCAGCAAATTCAAGGACCGCCCCGGGTGGCAGGACCCCTTACTTCACCACTGCTGCAATCCCGTAATTCCGTGATTGTCATATTATTTATCCCTGGATTCACTATAATAAGTGAAAAATCTGTTTAATCCGAGGCACTACAGTCGTAACTTTTTGAAAGGATGGAGGCAAAAAATTAAAAGCTTTCACATTTTTAAATAATTGTGATATCTGTAAATTCCATCGCCCTCCCATAGTAAATACCAATTCAATCTTAAATAATTGCTTGAGTTATCGATTTTAATTGCACATGATATAAATAACTATTTAAATAGAATATAGTAATAAAACATTGATATTTTCTATAATTTATATAATAATACTAAAAAAATCAGGAAGATGAATAGTAAATGCATATTTTTGTTCAGATTTGAATACATAAAATTGGCATTAATACTAGATTTATTGTAATATTTTGCTATTTTTTTTCGGTCATTTCAACCACTGGATATAAGTTACTTTTAATTTTTTTCCTGTGACACCCCATGATTCAAAATTTTTACTTTTGTATAATTTTTGTCATCAGGCTGCGTGTCAATAAATTAACATTTAAATTAATTTAAACCAATAAAACAGCACGATTGTAGCATCAGCTTTAATCGTCTTTAATAAAATGTGTCACCGCTAGTATGTAAAAACAAAAAATACAATTTTTTTAAATATAATAATTTGTGTAAAATACATTTTTATTCATAAATTATTATGTCTAAAAGCTTTGGGGTGAATGCAATAAATTACGATATAAGCAATAATATTTGATAAAATCATTAAAAGAACCATTTTATTATTCAAATCGATGTTTAATTCCGTCAACTAATGTTTAAAATATTAAGTCGCACTTATACTATAATGGCATTCCAACGTGCTTAAAAAATATTAATAAATTATCGAATATGTTACTCAATATTTGTCAAATAAATACGTAATATAAATCAAAAAGAAGATTCGTTTTTATTTTAACTATACATGATCATTTTCTCAATTATCGTTCCAACACGATTTTGGCAGGCTAAATGACATTCAAAACATTTTTTTTTATATACCATGCCCGCTCCCAATGTGGAGCATATGGACTCCTAATGAAGTTTATCTCAACAGAAGTGTTTCTACGAAAACTGCTTGTTATTCAGTTGCTCAACCTCTCTTTTTCTGAAGAGAGTAGGAATAGAAGGATAGGACTAGGACAGGACCAGTGGTTAACTAATCGCTCTCAATACGCCCCGTTCATAGGATACTTTGACCACTCGACCACACAGGTGGCAAAACATTTAAGGTCTAAATAAATATTCGATATTTATTTGCTAAATTTACCGGAATCATTTTTTTAAATAGTTCTTGCATATTTTTGTCATATTCAGAATATATGCTTGTTTTTCTTAAACAATATAAGGAATTACAATTCTTGACAAATAATCAGCCGCAAATGCAAAATTTCCGACACTATAATGTGTCGGTAAACATAAAACAAGATAATCTGAGCTGTAATTTAGAAAATGGTGCATACAAATTTCCAAGATTTAATTGTTTTAAACTAAAGTAAACAACCCAGTACATTACATAATCCATATCATCAAAACTGCAATTCCCACCACCATGTTTAGTACTAGACGTAAGAAGACGATTCCTGTGGAACAGCGATACTCTACCCTTTTTCGTCTGATCCGCATGCCGGTTTTTACCTTAGTACGTCAATATATCACATAATTAATATACATAGTGATATAACAAAAATTTAAGTACATAAAAATTCAAATGTACCCAAAATACTCTATTTTTTTGTAAAGAACATCAGATGTTTGAAAAAGTATTTATTGACTATGATTTTTTTTAGGCCTAGTGATGTAGTGGGGTGGGGGCGCGTGGGGTCGGCGCTCCCATACTTTTTTCTAGACGATTTAGAAAATATGCTTTAAATTTTTATTTTTACGTAAATATAAAAAATGATTTTTTTAACAATGTATTGGAAGAACATTTGGTTGCAGACTTAATGATGCCGAAATCGTATCACTGCGGTTAGAGAGATTTACAATAATGTAATTAATCAGCGCTCCCAGACATTTTTAGTTTGCACTACACCACTGTTTAGGCCACACATAAAATGTGTATGGCCGCAGGTTGAGTATCGCTGCTGTGGAGTAACAACTTTATGCGTTTGTTCAGTGCTAAGTGCAGAGATTGTTTCGGAAGCAGTTACCCAATACTTGGTGGCTTGCATTTCAGTTTGCAAAAAGTGCCTCGTTAAATAAATTATGGAGTTCTGTTCTCCGCAAAACGAAACAAAATTATATTTTCAACATTAAAAAATTAGACCCTATTCGCACCGGTAGGCTGCCAAAATGTTAACATCAGGCACGGTTAACTTGAGAGATATTCGTGGTGTTCCAGGGATAAGGGATAGATTTTCTATCACTCTTATAGGATGATTCGCAATAATTATGATATCAATCGAATATGGCTTAATATGCTTTTATTATGTAAAAATATACTGCTTTATATATATAAGAAAACTCATTATATCTTTAACTCTTTAAGCATGCACCCGAAATAAATGTATTTTACGAGAAATTTCAAAATGCAAGTCTTTTATTTCACAATACATATTAACCATTTACATACAGCAATTTCCGTTGATCTGAGATTTTTTAAACTTTAACAAGGGGCTCGCCGGCTTCAGTAAAATATAAGAAGAGGCTCGAGCTAGCCCCACCGAGCCCCTTCCAGCCCACTCCTGCCCATTAGGAATACATTAAATACTTCTTTGCTCTTCTGCTATTCATTGCATGTAACCAGTGGCGGCCAGTCAATGTGGCATTGGACAATGCACCCCTTGTATATGCAGGGGCGGTTATATTTCATGAAATAATATTCAAACATAACATTTATACCATTCACTCATTTTAAATTCTTCATGTTTTTATTGTCTAAAATAAAATAAAATAAAATGTTCTAAAGTATTTATTATAGTCAATAAATACATGAAGAATTTAAAATGAGTGAATGGTCTAAATGTTATGATGTTTGAATATTATTTAATGAAATATAACCACCCTTGCATATATATACAAGGGGTGCGTTGATACAATGCCACATTGGCCGGCCGCCACTGCTTGTAAGTCTTTCTTTTAAAAAAAATAAAGTCTCTAAGATTACAAAAAAAGTAAGTAGTATTCAGTGGATAGTAAAGTACAATAATACATTGATATTTACACAATTGTATTTTTTTTACGCTGTTTTCTGGTCCAAATTTCTCACCATTATTTGTGTTTAAGCGATGTACGTTATTTCATTTGTTTTCGTTTGTGTGACACAGTGTCACTGAAACTCTTTTTTCCTGTCTCTTTTCGCTACTGGTTTATGTTATAGGTATTTTATACAAATATTTTACAGCCGTTGCATTTGTTATTTTAGTCCGTTAAGAAAATTCCTTGCGGAAAGGGTGTATGAAATATATCCTTATCGAGTGACATAATTTCATAAATGGACATAACAAATACAATTCAAGACGTCTACTGTTGGTATGCAGGTAGAAGTTATCGCTTTCAATATTCAATTACCCGCCTTATGAGAGGATTAGCTGTGTGACAATCTAATTGCAAAATATGGTCGAGAGAATTTTTTCACATTCCGACGGTGATGATATGCTGGTTAACCGATCATTTCATATAGATAATCATAAACACATTATATCATTATACCGCATATCTTAAATAAAAACATAGGAATTTAAAAATACAAAGTTACAAACATGCACACTTTAACAGTCAATAATGTAATGCTTCTAGAAGCTTGATAAAAAGTATCGACTGTACCCAGTGGCGGCCGGTCAATGTGGCATTGGATCAATGCACCCCTTGTATATGCAGCGGCGGTTATATTTCATGAAATAATATTCAAACATGACATTTATACCATTTTAAATTCAATAAAATAAAACAAAATTTTAAATAGAATAAAATAAAATTTTCTAAAATATTTATTATATATTTATTTATATATGACAATAAATACATGAAGAATTTAAAATGAGTGAATGGTATAAATGTTATGTTTGAATATGATTTCATACAATACAATCACCTCTGCATATACAAGAGGTACATTAATCAGCGGTGGGCTGCCAATATCTTAACAAGGGGCTCGGTAAATGTTATTCATTTTTTTACCCATGTCCGCTCCCAATATCGAGCATATGGCCTCCTAATGAAGGTATCTCAACAAAATTTATTTTTCTACGAGAACTGCTTGTTATTTAGTCCCTCAACCTCTCTTTTCTTAAGAAAAAATTAAGGGACAACTAATTTTCAAATTTAACCATCTACAGAAATTGCAGTTATCTGATGATTTGATCTAAGACAAATAATTTTCTTATATTAACAAGGGGCTCGCCGTCCACGCCGAAATTTAACAAGGGGCTCGCGCGAGCCCTCCCGAGCCCCCTCCAGCCCATTCCTGGCATTAATCCAATGCCACATTGAACGGCCGCCATTGACTGTACCTTTAAAGTTTAAAGTGCACAATTCTCACGCAATAGAATTTTTTGTATCTTTACAATATCTTCTCTATTACGAATTAGAACACTATGAAACTGAAAATTCGCAGTATATATTAAGGTTTCATTGAAGCCTAACAAAGATATCTACAGCCATAAGCATATCTATCATATTAAAATTAGACTGTAGTATAGTACACAAATCGATAATTGAAACATAAAAAATAGTGAAAACAATTCATTAATATTAACGATAGTATTCACAAAGATTATGAGAAGAGACAGATTGACCTACGTAATGAATTGGTTTTTCAACATTGGATCCCATTATACCCAGTATTTAGAGATTTTGAACAATAAATTCATACAATTATTTACCAAATTATTATGGGAGTTAATACAGATAATACATTTTGACAACAACTGATACTAGCTTTATTACGCAATATACAGTAAAGCTACTTATTTAAAAAAAAATCATATTGATTGCATTTTGTATCATAATTTGTATGGGCTTATTAGAGGTGAAGATAGTCAAGTGGTACTTTAGGAAAATATAAGTTAGATGCGTTGTGATATTCTACACGTCTTAAAGTATCGTAAAGGTTAAGTAACCTCAGTTAATACACATTGCAAAAGTGTTATCTCGGTAAAATAAAAATATGCAATCCTTCGAAACATTAAGTAAAGACGTAAGCAGTGGTGTAGCGGAGCCAGGTCGGCAACCTGGCACCTGAAAATGAGCCAGGGCGCCCCTTGCCATCTTTTTGACTTGTAACTTAATTTCCAAGTACACATATATATTCAAAATACTGTTCATACAATTTAAAACCATATCAAAATTGATCAACCCGACGGATTTTACACATGTAACGTGAAGAAATTAATTAACCAATTATATTTAATTGCGTTAATTGCGCGTTTTTTTGTTGATTTAATTGTTAAAACTTGTGTTTTTTAACTTCGGACGGAAAAAAAATAGGGAAAAAATTAAAGACCGACCTGGTCCTATTTATTTACCACTACACCACTGGACGTAAGTGTACTTAAAATTCCAAAAAAAGAGTTTAACCATTTTATTAGTTGGCTCACTTTACCTCTCAAGGGATCATATTATATTTCTACCAAAAAATCTATTTAAAAACTATTTCAATATTAAATACGATATATGTATATCGCAACATTTTCAAAAAAAATTACGAAGAATAAAAAAAACAGGTTACCATATAAAAAAAAAATATACCAACAAGTGCAAGATATCTGAATATGTACGTTATATTGTTTTTTAATGATTTAATTTACCCTTCATTATTGCAAATACTTGTTTACCAAAGGGCTTCTCAATATCATCAGATGTTACAAAACAAAACATGTTGTCTACTAATAAACGAAAAAAAAATATAATTGCATTCGTTGGCGTGAGACTTATTATTAAAATATTGTTTAAATAGCGTTTAACAAACAGCAATAAAAAAAATCACCAGCTTGCGGTGTCACCATAAGCTATTTCAATATTAACATAACGCGGGTAGATAACTAATATCCGTATGGATGAGGGCCGGCCATTTAGTCGCGTTAGAGTTATTATTTTCATACGTAAAGCGCAATAATGCCTAGGGCCTTATTCGGATTGTGGGAGATGAATGGTCACAAGGTGTTAACCGAGCGTGTCCGACTAACGATATGAGGGCGATTATCACGATCCCTGACTTAATTAAAACATGTTGCATTGCATTTAATTATAGGCCACATAATTGGTAAACTTTAGTGAATAATAATTTCAACAACAATGATTAATTGTGATCATCGATGATCTTTGTCATTTGTTATTGTTTCCATTAGGATTTTTTAACAACTAGTAATTATCGTGCATTCCAGTCTCCTTTGTCAATAAAACGTAAAAAAAATTATATCACAATATATTATTGACGATGGAGTTGATCAATCGATAAAAGTCTAAAATAATTTACATGGTGATGACGATAAGCGTTGCGTTTTCATCTTTTTCACAACATTTAGGCACATTAAGTAAAGTTACATAATACAACTTTACATTTGATTTTTTTTATATAATTATTGCGGTATAATTGTATACTAGTGATAAAAATCACCGCAAATAGTTTTGAGATTAAGCGAGCTTTTTGTTAATGTATTGGCAGCCCACCGCTTAAATAAGAAGAATGTGGAGTGTTAGACTGTAACTGAAAACAGAATAAGTATGGTATTGATAAAAAATATATGTCTTCTGCGAACAAATTAAATTTGTTAGCGTACGCATTTTTTCAATCATTTTTTTTTTAACCATGTCCGCTCCCAATGTGGAGCATATGGACGCCTAATGGAGTTTATCTCAACAGAAGTGTTTCTACGAGAACTGCTTGTTACTCAGTTGCTTAACCTCTCTTTTTCCAAAGTGAGTAGGAATAGAAGGAAAGGGCTAGGACAGGACTAGTGGTTAGCTAATCGCTCTCGATACGCCCTGTTTATAGGATAGGATGGGTGGGAGGGGGGAATTCAAGACATTACATACATCCATGCCTTTGAACAGAAATTCATAAATCGATTGAAAAATCAATTTATAAAACTGCCCGTACTGGGATTCGAACTCGTGACCTCCGTAGCGGTAGCCAACGACGTTGACCACTCGACCACACAGGCGGCAAATTCAATCAATTACTCTACTAAATCTTTTCATTGTAAAAATATGAAATACCATTTTGTAGCATGTCAATTTATTGAACATTGAGACTACATTGTGAAGAAATTTGCGTTCGTTGGCATAAAATCGCGATCATATGGCTTGATCGTGATAAATAGAATCCATGGCCGTTTTTTCGATCAAAACAGCCATTACCATTATACCACTCTGCAGCTGAGATGCCTTAAAGATAACAAACTACACTTGTGATTATGCCGACTATTCTAAAAAAAAAAAAAACATTTTATGTAATGGTTTTTTTTTTAAATATTCTCAATATTCTACGGCTAGAGAGCGTTACAACAATGTGGTCAGTCATTTTAAGAAATATATATATATATCAATCCATGTCCACTCTCAATGCGGAGCATATGGCCTCACAATGAAGGTATCTCAACAGAAGTTTTTCTACGAAAACTGATTTTTACTCAGTTGTTCAACTTCTATTTTTTTAACAGAATACGGACAGAAATGATATAACTAGAACAAGATCAGTGGTTGGCTGATCACCGTCGCTCACACCGTTATTTTAGGATCGGAATAATGAAACATCCATAAGTTCAAACAGAAGTCGATAAATTGATTGAAAAGATTTTGTTCGTACTGAGATTCGAACCCGTGAAGTTCGGCATGGAGGCCAACGACGTTGAACACAAATTGAAAAATATTTTAGTTATAAGATAAGTATAATATAGTATTATATTGTAAATAAAATTTCACAGCACCAACTCGATGAGTAAGAACATCATATGTACACATGTCCAAAAACTTAAATTGTACTTTTTTTCAATTCTCTGATTCTCTGAAAATATGATTAAAGCTCGTGCAGATTATTATTCCTTTTTATATATATTGTATTTTTATCGATATTATTCTACTTAATAACCAGTTCGAATAATGCTGTTAAACGGTGTGATGGTAATGTGTACTTTATAGTGACACCGCAGATGAAAATATGAATAGTAAGTTGATCTAATTAAAACTAGTTTTGTTTGAAAGTGTAAGTAACATATTATGATCGGGGTGGGGTTCAGTGTATCCAGTTTATAAATAAAGTACCAGTCGAGCAAACAAGTTGAAGGGTATAATAATAAGATACGAGTGTTGTGCGCAGGATTCGGAGCGCACATGGTGACGTCGCCACTCGCCGATAAATCAACCACGCAGGAAGTTGCGCCGACACTTCCTTTTCCAAGAGAGAGATATACTCAATTCTCAACATCTCGCCAAGTCAAAGTCTGACATCTTGGCGCACGCTGACAAACTGCCTGATCTGCTCCTTTTATTTATATCTCCCGTCCGTCATTCGGGAACGGGATCCCCCTAATAATGATGTTGTAGCCGAGGCTTAGCCATGAGGTGGGAGTTCGTCATTGTTTGACAGGGGGAGTTAAACATAACTGAGTGCCAAATAAAACCAAGGAAAGGCGACTTCATCTTTAAAACAAAAAATAGTTATTCACGCATCTTTTTACTTCTTATGAGAACCTAAACCTTCTAGAGTTTTTATCTGATTTATGTAGCGTTTTTATCATATCCGCTCCCAATGTGGAGTAAATAGACATAATCTTAATGAAGCGTCTCTCAAAATACGTTTTCTACGACAACTGAATGTTACTCAGTTCCGCAAACTCTCTTTTTTGAAAAGAGTAGGAATAGAAGCATAGTTCTAGGAAGAGACAAGTGGTTATTTTCACGCTTTTGGAACGTAACATTTTTTTGTAATTCAGCGACGTCAAACAGTTGACCATGATATTTTTTTTGTTTAATCATAAATTAAAATAAGAATTACGATTTTTTAGATGATTAGTCAACTTTTACACCACCAGTTATGTTATTACAGATATAATTTGCAGCCTCTTATTTAAATGCAGCTTTTCATGATGTTATATTAACCGAAAAAATATATTTCACATTATAATCCATCTATAAGCCTTAACGAAGATTTTTCGTTCAAAACGAACTAGTTGGCTATGTTGTTTGAGGAAATATCATAAATATTCGTCTTATAATTATTATAGTCGCCGATGGAAAATCTTGAAAAATTTGATAATAATTTTGGATTATAATTAAGTTTTTCTTAAATTGTTGTTATCTATAAGCCGTTTTAAATAATAAACTACTCTAAAATACAAGATACATAGTCGAATAAGAAGCATTCATTTAAAATAAAAATATGTTTTTCCTATAATATCATTTCAACAAGGATTGAAAGAAAGCAATTTATTCTGTGTTCAACCGATCGACTTGAATATTCTCGAAATAATTGCAGAATATTTACATTATTCAAAATATGAAGGGTCAATTTAAAGATGAGATAGATGTCGCACATAAAAAGTTAATTCGGTATTGAAAAATTCTATATGCACTTGAATGTTTTTTCAGATACCAATGCATTTTATTACCATCTCCATTCGTTATAATTTATTTGACATAAATATAAATGAGACGCAAAAGCATATCTTAATATGACATATTTCATAAACACTTTTTTATCTGACAGTAAGATATTACCGAACGTGTGCTTTGAAAAATAAGAAAATTAAAAATATGTTTGTATACACGCACACAAACGCGCACGCTGTCTCTCGGAAATATTATTTGTAATCATTCTAATGTTTCACGATGTGGCTAGAGCCAGAAGGCAACAAAAATATATTTTTAATTCAATAAAATAAAGATTAAATTTAACATCGATTGTATCAAAAACTATGAAAAAGTATGATTTTATACCAGATTTTCGAGTGTAATTCCCGTAGCTCCACTAAGTGTAAAGTGTAAAAGATTTTTCTTGTAAAATAGTATGTTATCGATTAAACTGGCATTCACCTTGTAGATCTGCATTAAAATATGTCAAAATATTAAATTATAGTTCAGGCAATGGCGTGAAACTTTAATAGCTGTAAACTTACTAATATACCTAAGTCTTGTGAAACTAAATACTTTGATATTTTGAGCATATTTTATTAATATAAGTTAGCGTAAAATTTAATGAAATCAATATCATTAATTTTCGATACTGCTTAATGATATTCCTTCATTTAAATATATTTGTGACAACCATCTTCCTGAAACTTAAATCAGAAGAAATATAGCTGGAAATATAACAGAAATAGATAGTAATTAAACATAATGATTTTCTTAGTCGTAACCATTGTTTTATAAAATAATGTTAAAGCCTGGTTGGATACAACAAGAAAATTACAAATAACATTTTTTATTCGTACAACTAACTACGTAAAGTCGGTGTCGTTCGCATGGCTGTTCGTCAGCTATCTTCTCTGTTTCCCTCTTCGCGGGTGCGATGACAATTTCACGGTGGCTGGAATATTGTAACACCTATACGCTTTATTTCTCTAGTAATAATGAAAAAATACTTCAATAATTAGAGATTACGAAGATGAGATATGCTAGAAATGCAACATACTCAATCAAAATTCTCGGCGGTGAATTTAATTTTCCTGGAATTTGAACATTTTAATTAATGTAGAATCACACATAACACAATACAATCGTACATTTTCTCATGAAAAAGTTACAACTTGCCTGTAAGTATAGCATATTTCCTAGCGAAGAGAAAACGTAAGACAACTGTAACCCCACTTACTCCCACGCGATTGTAATGAAAACGGCACCCGATTTCACTGTCCGCAATGGTAGAAATGAAATTCTTGCTGGCTCATTTTTGAGCGGTATGTATTATATGGGCCCTCAAGAGTTGAAGTGAGCCAACTAGAAAAATAATAGAACTTCTTTATTTGACTTTTAATTACACTCACGTCTTTATTTAGTGTTTTGGTGGATTACCATATTATTATTTTACGAATATAATACTATTGATATATTTATTATTGACTGAGGTTACTTCACTTTTACATAATTTAAGACGTGAAAAATATTAGAACGCATCTAACTTTTTATTCTAAAATACCACATGGCTCACTTCACCTCTAATGAGCCCATATTGTGTAACATGATAAATTTGTAATTTAAGCTCGAAACCAACACATCGATTTGATTGCTTACTCAGGTCAATTCATTTAATCCATATTGCTGATTAGCATAAATTTCAAATATACGCCCATAATAAATATTTTCATAGCTTTCTTTTTAATTTATGATCGGATTATAACAATGGCAGAATGGAAAAACCAATGACTCGCGACTCAATTCTTATTTAGATTCTCAAAAAATCATTTGTTTTTTAATCTGTCTGCTATTAATATGGCAGTATGGACGTTGTAAAACAAGTGCTTTGCGAAGATTATTTTGTTATTTACTGTTAGTTACTACAAACAATCGTTTGGAATCATTCGTTTTCGAAATTACATTTTTTTTGACTAAAAAGAAAAATTCTCCGTGGTAGATACAAAACTATAAAAATATCACAAAATTATAATTGAATGATCATCAAAAATTGCCAAATTCGACTCTTGGATTACAGCAATGGAACACAATTCGTTAGTCTCTGAAGGTTGATTTTCAGTACAATTTATTATACTTTTGAAAATAATATCAATAATATTAAAATTAATTATCTCACTACAACAAAATGTGTCTAAAATATTTGATGGATTAAACAATTTCAATTCACACAAAAGTTAAATGGTTTTCAACGAAATCATTTTATCATATTTACATTTGCTATTTAAACATTTTTTTAAACAATTTGCAGGGATAACCAAGCAGACTGGTAAGCTCTGTTTACGTCAGCAAATACTCAACAAGTACCAAAGTAACCCTTGAGAAGTATAGTAGCTAATTGTAAATGAATATTTCACGGGCGGAGAGAGTCGTTAATGACAGGTGACTGTCGGCGCCTCTTTTCGAAACGTTAATGACGTCGGAAAATGAAAAATCACTATTTGAAAGGCGTCCCGATCGCTACACTGAAAATGTTTTTACCAAATGAAGGTAAACGTCATGAAGAGACTAGACAACACCCCTAAAGTGAAATGTAAAATATTTATTTAACATAAGAAATATTTAATTAAAACATGTCAAAATACGTATAGACATGAAGTATATATATTTTTTTTGTGTTACCTACTATATATTTCAAGACATACTTACCAAATAAAATAAATTTTACATTTAAAAAAATATAATTGTACAAGTTACTAACTAAATATATGTACTATATACAATATTTAAATTAATTTAAAAGGTCTCCATATAATATAAAAAATGCATCAGTTTTGATTTTATATTGAAAGTATCATACAAGCATTAATAATAAAGAAACATTATTAAATAATATCTTGAATAAATCAGGTGGTTCACCACTGTTAAATATATTTTCAAACGGTTTAACCCGTCCTAATTGATGCAACTCATTAGATAATCATTTCTTAATATAAATGTCATTTTGTATTACCTTTATCGTTTGTTTGTTCCCCCCCCCCTTGCCACCCATTTTTATTTGATTTTTGTTATAATATATCAGAATAGTAATATATTTTCTATCGGTTTAACCCGTCCTAATTGATTCAACTCATTAGATAATCATTTCTTAATGTAAATGTCATTTGTATTACCATTATAGTTTGTTTGTTTTTCTATCATCCCCTACCATTTTATTTTGATCTTTATTATAATATATCAGAATAGTAAAATTAAAATCATTCGTACTTAAGCAAACATTTGCGAAAGTAGTTGTCTGAGGATGCCTCTGAAAGAGGCGAAACACGTGTCACATTTTGATACACAATACGTGGAATAATCAAAGTTATTTTTATTTTATATTAAAATGAACTTCCACAAAGTTACCGCCGAATCCATCGAAAGTATCATACAAATCAATCATATATGTACTAACATTTTTTTTGTAAATTTATAATAAACATATGCATGAAATAGAAAATATTCATCGTCACCAATGAGATTCACATTGATTGTTTCATAATGATGTGATAGTTTTATTTTAAATTTGACGTCTCAATTTTCAGGATGCGGTTAGTGATCAATATACTGGATTCATATTCTTACTATTAACCTAAATGAAAAGCTTAAAACAGTGCGTATAGAAAAAGTTTCGTTCTAAATTTGATAATATATTGTGCTGCTTATATGCAGGATCAAAAGTGCAAAAAATGCTTTGATTCTAACTACTTATATTTTGTTACTGAAAAAATGGTTTTTTTCAATATCCGTTTTGGCACGTAGTAAAAATACCAATTTGGCGTAAATTTTTAATTTTCATTCACACTATTGTAAAATTGATAATATATGTTTAATTTGACAATACAATCATTTTAAATAAGATGGCTTTGGTGGCCAGTTAGTGGAGATGCATTTACAAAAATAAATAAAACATGAATATAATACAAATAATGATGTAAGGAATTTTGCCGATGACTGATTATGGAGTAATATAAGATATACTTTACAACTTATATATAATAATAGCAACAATAATGGTAATACTGTATCTATATCATGTAGTTTATATTAATCATTTATCAAATGAAATGGCGTAAAATTTTATTATCTTTTCTCGCGAGAAAATTAATCTTTTCTTCTCGTTGCCAGGTGTTCAGTCATCTCTCTTCGGTTCACCTTCCGCGAGGAAAGCATCATTAACGTTGTAGCGTTGAGGAGTGACGTCTGTTCCACGTTAATGTGCCGCGCGAAAGAGTTGCCAGTCTGTCAAAATAATTCCATACATCATAAAAGAGTAATGATTCGGAACGACTTAGAATGAATTACCATTAGTTCGGATTCCGTGACAAGACGCCTCGAGTGAACTGAGACCACATTTCATATCATTCGTTTTCTTCCAAACGATTTTAGAATCACTACAGTATAGTTCTTGATATTTATGAATTCGTGACAGTGAATGGTTTCAGTGTCAACGATGCTTAGTTCATTCAGATTTCAGACTTCAATATTAAGAGATTAGTAGCCGGAAGTCGGAGTACTTAACTACGAATGTTTGGGTATACCAACATAACTCTCGAAACGTTCACTAAATTATGATAATATTCCCGAATGTATAATAAATAATATGAAAACGATATCTAGCCCATGTTGGTTTGCTGCAATTTTCGGATATTATTCTACATCAGCGTCCAAAAAAAATATGATTTTTACTATGAGAAAGTTATTGGCTATTAGTTTATTACCACGATTATTATTCGTTTATCAAAGATCAAGAGAATGATAAAAATCTAATATTTAAAAAAAAAAAAAAACGAATACTTATCAAGTACAAAGTTGACTAGTAAACGCTCCTGGGTTTGGGTTTTCACTGATTGATTTTATTGGTTCATATTAATTTTAAACTGCTATCTAACGTCTTGTATGTATGTGATATATCGTTGAGATATCTACCACTAATTTTTTACCTATTCATCCAGCGGTGGGCTGTCAATACCCTAACAAGAGGTTCCCTTAATCTCAAAGCAATTCTCAGTGATCTGGGGAAGGAGTGATTTTTTATTACTCCTATGCAACTATATGCAATACTTAAATAATAAATCGATTGTTACTTATAATACACTTGATAATGTGTAACAATATGCAATTACCGTTAACTATATACATATACCACTGTGTATACTGAAGCTGTCGTAGATAATATATGTATGTCAGAAATTGCAGATATGTACTTATTAGATCTAAGGATATTTTTTTTGTAAATTAACAAGGGGCTCGCCGGCCTTAGTAAAATTTAACAAGGGGCTCGCGCGAGCCTCTCTGAGCTCCCTCCAGCCCAACCCTGTATTCACCTGTCCTATTAGCAAAACTGACTGACAACCCGTTTTTTTTTTTAAACTTATGTTTATACTTAAAATGCTTCACAGCACAAGTGTAATTGGCAAAAAAAAGTTTACCCAATACAATATAATATATGAATTTTCTCAGTTATAAATGTAAAATATATCAATAATTTAAAAAATATATATAATCTCTAATTACAGAACATGGAATAAACATCCGCATTTTGGCCGATGATCGATGTTGACTGTTTGACAGATTCTTGCACGTCATCGTGGATGATAGATTTTATTTTATATCACCCGAGCTATTTTTATGTGAAAACATAATTTATTTTATAAGTAAGAAATCAAATCTTTTTTACGCCCGAGCAACTTAATATTATTAATGTTGTTTTTGAAAACCATTAAGACTACAGATATTCAGAGTAATGTTTTGACATGATATAATCATATCTTGCGATTAGTATTAAGTATTAAAGTATCCTAAAATACGACTACAGTTATTTTTTTTGCGTTTTTAATGTGAAACATTCACCTGTCTATTTGAGAAATAAAATTAAAATGTCATATATATAAAATTATAGAGAAAATTCAACATTCAAGGTTCATTATATTAATGATTTGGAAATTTAATACTACAGAATTTCTAAATCAATAGAGTACCGGACGTATGTGTATCTTACGGACATAAACATAAAAACAATATCTAATACGCCAACTCTGGTCTCAGTACGAATTTTCCAATCTGTTTCATATTACTTCTTCATTTTTTTTCCAAATCAAAACGCATATTTATTGATTTGGCATTTACTTGGTAGAACTCCATTTTAATAGGGTAAAATATCAAGGTATTTCAGTTCTACAGTTTTTTTTTTTTTTTAAGTTAAAGGTTGATAGCTATTTCGGCTTACGCCATCGTCAGAACTCCGTTCTCCGAACTCCGTCCGTCCTAGTTCTGACGATGGCGTAAGCCGAAATAGCTATCAATCTTAAACTTAAAAAAAAAAAACTGTAGAACTGAAATACCTTGATATTTTACCCTATTCAAAACGCATAGTTAAAGTGAGTGAAATTATATTTTCGATGGATGGATTCGGCGGTAACATTATAGAAGTTCATTTTTAATATAAAATTAAATTTCAAAACGTTATTTCACTTGATGTGTTTTAAAAGTGCGACACGTGTTTCGCTTCTTTGAGAAGCATCATCGCAAGGCTTACGAATAAACTTATGTCTAATGATGCTTCTCAAAGAAGCAAAGCACGTGTTCTATTTTGTTACACACAAGTTGATTAACAAAGTTATCAAATTGAATTTTACATACGTATATTATAGTCAAATTATGTTTACTAATCAAAAAAGTATTCTTTTTATTAAGGTCAAAGTCAGAACAGACATAAATAACATAATTTCATTTTTAGTATAAATGTGGCAATATAAACTCGGTAAACATAAAATATTTATGAGATGTTTCGACCGCCCTGAGGCAATTGATGACTGCGAGCTTCCGTGCTACTGCCCGTGTATTAGATGTTGAACTAGAATTATTGATCAAATAACAAATAAATGATAAATATTATTTCTTTGATTATCATAAAATTATTTAAAGTCAGTGTTGTGTTGGCATATAAAGCAGGGCTGTGGAGTTGGAGTTGATAATTTTGTCGAGAATGGAGTCGGAAAAATCTTACGAGTCAGACTCATTTTTTGAAAATTTAATGATGTATATTCAATCCACAATAGTCCATAAAGTTGCCACTATATGCTAGGCTGACTAAAGATGATCTGATGGTAAACATATATTATATATAAGTTGAAATGAAATAATAGAAAAAAAAAATTGGAGTCGATGTCGGAGTCGTCTTTTTTTACATAATTCCAAAGCCTTATTATAAAGATGTAACATTATTTAGTTGATTTAATTAAAGCTTTGCACCAAATATTTTTAATCGGAAAATCAAATTAAAAAGAGTTTTTAAAAGCTATCTGAGAACAATTCAAGGAGAAAAAACTTCACATAAACCTTGTCTAATTTTTTAAATTTAAATATAATAAATTTCATATTAACTTTGCCAGAACTTACCTAATTGATATGGCAAAGCTCTAAGTAATATATAGAATTCAGAGGCTAGCTATAAATTCAGCGGTATTTTTTGTTTGACACAAAATCCACACACCATAATAGTATTTACTTGCAATATCATGTTACAAACAAAAATATTAACTTAATATTTCATTTTTACAAAAGGCGTTTCTTTTGTTTATACCGCATGCCATGGGAAAAGTCGTAATTTAAAAGTGACCAACTGTGAACAGCAAGAAATTTATTTGACGTTAATTAAATAAAACTACCGTTATCCTAACACACCGTAAACTTCTGTAAAACGATATCCCGTAAAAGGTGACCTTTAACACTTGCACTTTATAAAAGTCGACTGTGTTATTCCGAATAAGCAAAAAATCGTTCCATTACGACGTATTAAACCAAAGATTTAAAGAGAGTATCCTAAAAGACATAATATTTTTTTGGCGTGTGATTCATATAGTTTCAATACTGACTTTGAATTGTGGGAAGAATTTGGCGATTCCTGTATTCCCAGCCAGTGTGTCTAGGAGTGCGGCAAAGGAAATGTTTTCGCCTTAGAAAAAAAGACATTTCGGATTCTTAATGAGGACCGACACATGTTTAGCACATCCCCCACACGGATGAATGAGTTTTACTTCTGATAAATTGGTTTATATTCCGAGGGTGGATGAATATTTTGCCGCTTAAATAATTATACTGATCCTACGTTTATATATTTTGATGCTTCGGATTTGTTACCATCTGTTTTCCTGTTTTGTTTTTTTTTGTATATAACGGCAAATCTGGACCATCAATGCTTAATTTCACAAATATAAAATAATATCAAGTCATTTTGCACCGCTATCTTTACGATACTCACCGGCAAATCATATTTAATAATATATTAGTTGCCCCATTCTGAGTAAAGTTTTCTACAACAGTAATGTTGTTCTATTATTGTGCCATTTAAATTAGTATTGGTAATCAAAGCAAATTTACAACTGAACTTGACTTGAATCACTCTCAGATAGTTAAAGACAGAATTATGCAAAAAATATCTAATAATACGAATTACATGATTTGTATTACCTGGAACCTTAAAAGCGATAACATGCATTTTTCACCAACTTTACAGTATCACAAACAAGTACTTCGCATAACATAGGATTGTGATTAAATTGTCGAAGTTTTATTTTAAATAAATACATGGTGATTTAAAAATCATCATTCTTTCAAATATGTTAATTTTACTAATTTTTTGATCAATGTAACCTTTGATAGTAGGTGTAACAACACAAATTTTGTTAAAATCACTTAGCAATCAAAAATATTTTATCATAAATATCGCAAATGATAAAATATGAAGATAAATTTTACTGGAGTCTTCGTTGCCATCGAATTTATGTTTTTCAATTCAAAAGACACTGCAGAGAATTAATTACCCATCATTAAAAAAATTAAGCTTCACAAATCTCGCTCAAAAAACAACGAAAAACATGCATGGAAACCAATATATATATATTTTTTTATAATTATAATATTTTAAGATAACCTATATGAATACGACAAGGTTTTTTACTAAGCTTTATTTCTGCAATGTCTAAAAAAAGTTTATTATTTTCGATGGATTCGGCGGTAACTTTGTGGAAGTTCATTTTGTATATAAAATTAAATTTGATAACTCTGTTTCTTTATTATCTGTATTACAACGTGTGGCACGTGTTTCGCCTTTTGGAGAAGCGTCATATGACATAACGTAGTAACTCGTAAGGTTTATGAATAAGTAACAAAAATCTAATTCTTATAATCGCAATATAAATAAAACAAAAATAAACCAATAAATATATTTGTATTATTATTTACAGTACTTAATATAAGTAATTCATTTTTGTAACCATTGCTTTCGATGTTTGTATCTTATCCTTTCCCTGCGCCCAGTCGAAATATAAAAAAATCGACTTTAATTTTGCAATTTATAACTTAACAATAATTATCAATTTTTAGTTTATTCGTAAACTTAACGACGTTCTACCTATGATGCTTCTTCAAATAGCAAAACACGTGTCACAGCTTGTAACACGACAACTTTCAAGTAAAGTAAAAAAGTTATCAAATTTTATTTCAAATTGATAAGTTTATTTATCATAAATAAATTCACACTTGAATTAATATCAATACTTGTCTTTGCTAATTTGTATCAGAAGTGTTGATTTTCTTTGAGGAGAATACTACTGATTTATCACACGATAAACTGACAGATGACTTACATTAATCAAAACAAATGACATGAAAACATTTAAAAATACATTCTTGCGCAAAAAAAAGCATGCAAATTATATACATCATAATAAAAATTCAACACCATCTTGCTAAATTGTAAACAAATTGGTCGGTTAAATAATTAAGATAGAAATTTTTAACATAAACCGAGCAACGGGTATGCAAATTATGATGTTTGTCTGCAAAAAGAAAGCTCGCAAAAGCTCCTACGTTTGCGAGTCAACACACATGTGCGTCGGGTGAGACTTGTGTCATTTTTTCCGGTCGATCTTTTTTCTTTCCATTACTCATATCCAGATTGTAACAGTTCGTCACCGTACTATTTGATTAATATCCAATAAAAACTTGTACACTATTGTATCAGCTCAATTGATGCATCGGTGCATTTTTTTTAAATGATAAGCCAACAGGCAAGGCCTACTTACACTTACATATATTACAGTAGCAAGTAATTTAAATTATAGGTAAAATAAAATCTTTGAATATTTTTATCTGTAGTATGTTTAAATTTATATGTTATTCATAAAATAATATAAAGCATAATTTCTTTTTAGAAACTAAACACAATATTATGTACAACAATTTCAATTATCGATCATTGTGGGCTAAAGGTATTGATAATGTTTTTATGTCTTTTCGTATATCTCAGCGTACTACGAATGGTGTGTAAATTATTTTACGACGGACGATCAAACATCTGGCGATACCCGAAGTTGATCAACTCAATAATATTGTAATGTCATGCGAATGAATATTGATGAAAATGGATCAAGATTGTTGAGCACAGCGAAAAACAGAGGTGATCAAAAACAGCACTCGCAAATATTTTGTAATTAATCATTAAAAATATTGTGTCATCGCTAGTATAAATAAAAAAATATTATTAGGCCTACAAAACAAATATATACATTTCGCTACATGAAAGCAACAGTAAGGTAGTTTTGACATAATTGTCTTTTAAGGTGTGTTTCATACTTTTAAAATAGTTGATAAGAGTTTTATTCAGCTTCTCTTTTTATAGTTTTTTTATAGACCTTTTTAAACATATCTAGTAATCCCAATTATACTACTGATGCTTTGAAGTTTCAGAAAAATATAGCATTAGGATTTTGATTTTTAATGAGAATAAGTTTTTGTTTATATCTCAGTACAGTGGAGCCTCTCATAACGAGCCCCTCTTATAACGAACAATTCGCATAACGAGCAAAACAGATTTTGGGAGGAAAATGCTACCTTAACGAGCGAAATTTCGCATAACGAGTGACACAGAGTTTTGAAAAGATCACTTTTACATCGTTGCTTGCCTCAAGATGATCGACAAGGCGTGGGAAGGGGTTACCAATAGAGCCCTCACTTCAGCTTGGAAGCTTTGCCAAAGAGCGTTGTCGAATGTGATTTTAAAGGGTTTGAAACAGTACCTGTTAAGTCTACAGTCAACGAGATTTTATCTTAGGCCAAACCATAGGACTGGAGGTGGATAATAACGATATCGATGAACTTGTGAAAGAGTACAGTCAAGAGCTGACCACCGAAAAGCTTATGGAGTTGCATTGTTTTTCACAGCAAGAAGTTATAGAGGAGAGTTTGTTAGTGGAGGAGGAGGAAGTAGCCGAGCAACAATCTTCTGGCGCAATAAGAGAAAAGCAGAAAGCATGTGAAACTGTTTCATCGTACATTGAGAAGCAACACCTTACTAAGGAGGCGGCTATGCGTTTTACAAATTTATTCAATAATAATGCTGTCATATTTTCACCAAATTTTGAAGCGTCGGCAAAAACAAATGTCTGATAGTAAAAAATATTTAGTTATTTGTCATAAATAATAAGTTAGTCGATTTTTTATTGTTTGTTTGCAAATCGAAATCGCATTCCAGGTTGTTACACTCCTTAACAATTTATAAAAATGTAATTTTACTTTAATACACGTTAAAAATATAAAAAATGATTTTTTTTCCGGCATGGAACGCATTATTGTATTTCACATTGTTTTATATGGGAAAAAATGTTTTGCTTAACGAGTATGATTCTGCAACGAATTAAACTCGTTATGAGAGGTTCCACTGTATTTCATTATGTAGACGTAGCTCTCGACAATCGATTTGCATACTTATCTCAAAATCGTTTATTTTATTTTATCATGCTTTCAGGATGCGATATTATAGTATTATACATTTACTTAGTTGGTAATCTTGGTTATTCTCAAACTTCTCGAGTGACTTGTATATTGTACATTTCTTAAAATCATATTTTATTTAATCAAAAATAATATTGTTTATAATTCAAAATTATCTGGAATATTGGAAATTTTGTGTAATGTGAAATACTATTATTTAAAAAGTTAATGATACGTCATAATCATTGAAATAAATTACATTTAATATATATAGATAATATTCACAGAGCGAAACCATTCGAGACTTACCATAATGCATTTGTAATTCAACGCATTACGTTGCGTCCGAAATTTTCAATGAAAGTGAGTATAATATGAGTTCTCCATCATCTGAAATGGATACACAGTAATCACTGGCAATTAAAAACTGGTAGGCTTGCCCTACTTGTCCATGCCAACTTTATTTATTTAAATGGTATCATGATTTCTTTTCAAAGAACATCTATTAACAGTGTTACAGTTTTTTTTACTTATTTAAACTACGTTATTTGTCTACTGCTTATACCATAAAGCAAATTGTTTTCACCTTATGTCTTTTCAAGTAAAATCTCATCATTTTCGAAATTATTTAAGCTACCTATACATATCTATAGTTTGAATTAAATTTCCATCAAGCACCTTTAGTCGAAGTTCTAAATTATATGTATAGTTGTTAAATTTTATTTACATTTTTAGCCTGTGTGGTGTTTGTTACCTGGCGATTTTCATTGGAATGAGATTATATTTTTTTTACAAAAATTAAAATAATACATATTTGAATTCAGTTCGCATTTATTTCATTATTTTAATTTAGGCTTACAACTTTTATTGATTACCTGATTTAATTATAGAAATAGTACAATAAAATATGTTATATTTTCAGCATTCCATAAAAACTTCACTACATCTAATCCAGGGGTGGGCTGGAGAGGGCTCGGGGGGCTCGCGCGAGCCCCTTGTTAAGATAAGAAAATCATTCGTCTTAGATCAAATCAGCACCTAACTGCAATTTCAGTAGATGGTTAAATTTTATTATGAAACAAGACTTAGAAGCCCCTTCATTTTTTCATTCAGCGTTGTGGGCTTTTGTGCCGGACCTCATGGGCTTGAGTTAATCACTAGTCCTGTCTATCCTTTCTACTCTCTCTGGAAAAGAATGGTTGAGCGATTAAGAAGCAAACAGTTCTCGTAGAAAAAAGACTTTTGTTGAGATACCTTCATTGGGAGGCCATATGCTCCACATTGGGAGCGAAAATGGATACAAATAAATGGATACGATTTACCGAGCCCCTTGTTAAGATATTGGCAGCCCCCCGCTATTAGATTCTAATCATAATTTAGTGTTAATTTCAACCAACATCTCGAGGAGAAATTTAAAATACAAAACATTAAATTTGTTCTTGACACTACCGGAACTAGAACCTATACCCATCTGATCACTTCGGTAAAGCTTTTGCTACTAAACCACAGAAATTAATTCGATAAATCTAATTCATATTACAATTTTTTACTTATATTATTTACCATCTATCTTGAAAACATTGTATTGAAAGCCACTGCTTGCTGTATGTAGCCACTGCTAAAATTGCAGATGGTAGGCGGGTTCTTTGATTATTCATGTACTATGTCGGACATTGCTATTGTAAAACAAAGAGCCTTTGTATAATGGACCCTTCTTATTGAATCATTATTACGTCACATTCATTTTGACAGTGTGGTGATACTTTTGCATTGGCAAGAATACGAACTTCCGAAGTTTCATATCCGTCGACAAAATAATATTTTTTTATATCCACCTGGAAATACAAACAACTAACTTCAAAAGTATAGAATACACATGTGGTTATTTTACTCTCCTTATTTCTTTGCAATTATTCACTCCGGATAGATCTGTCTTATTTTTTTATAAATCCACCTTTCCTTCATAAAAAAATGAATTACAATATTTATTTATTTTAATCATAAAATACGTATTGTTTTTTAATATAATTATAATTATTATGTCATGTTATAATATATTATAATATGTTCACAACGACTAACTAACTTGACAATTACGACTATAATTTGTCTCTGTTGTCTATGAATAAATAAATAATGTATAAATTTAAAATTGAATTTAATATTTGTTATTCCATTGATCATGTTACAAATAATTGTGACGCGTGGTTTTACCTGTTTTTAAAGCATTTTCAGACCAACTATAATAAAATTGATTATTCGCAAATACATTAATTTTGATTTTAATTTCAAAATCACAAAATGTGTGTTGGGGTTTCTTTTTTTACTGGACGCAGGAGTGCGCCAAATAATGTGTATAACCAGTGGTGTAGTGGTAAATAAATAGATACCAGGTCGGTCATTGATTTCTTCCCTATTTTTTAATTTATTAGTTTTTTTCATATCCGTCCGAAGTTAAAAAAAAACACAACTTGTAACAATTAAATCAATAAAGAAAACAATTTTGAATCTGTGTATGTACTTTAAAATAGAGTAATAAGTCAAAAAGGTGGCAGGGCGGCGCCCTGGCTCATTTTCAGGTGCCAGGTCGCCGACCTGGCGCGACTTGGCTCCACTACACCACTGTGTATAACACTACTGATTATTTATGAATGGGTGGTTAAATCTCATAGAAAATATTTTTTGCAGTTGTGAGCCGCCTTCAGTTTTTATAACGTTATTTACAAATAATTTTGAATTGAATAAAAATGATTTTCCACAAAATTACTGCGGAATCCATCGAAAAAATGGTTATTGGACTACAAAAATATTATTGATAGATAACTTTTTTTATAGGTTATGTGTTGTATCATGTAAGTGATATCAGAATTAATGACAATTATATAAAAATACTATTTTATAATGATGTATTAACATCAAAACAATGCGTTAATGTTTTTATGTGAGTGAAATATCTTAAATATATAACTATTCTCAAGATATTTATTAGGAAACTACCAACTAACATCGAATGGCTTTGATGCATTTACTTACTCGATGTTAATTTATGCGTTGTGTATTTTTTAAAACGCTAATAATATTCTTTTTTTACTTTAGAACACACCTACGTTCTGTGTGGCCTCTGGTCTGTCAAAACTGTCGTCACGTACATGGTAAAAAAGCTTAACTATCTGACATTGATGTCCTCCCCACCTAACACATATAAATTACTACAATTAAACTTTTGCAAAAAAATCATTTGATAAAGTTCAGATTAATTTATTTGGGTAATAAATAAATAGCCTATCAACTCTCAGTTCTTCTGTAGCCAATTGTAATCAGATAAATAAATCGGTTGAGAGAAAACAATCGAAAGAAAAAGCCAGCATGCTGGTGGTGGAATAAACAATGACAGTAATACTCGGCGGTGAATAAACATTGTAAATTATCGGTTTTTGATAACGCTTGAAGATTGTGAAGCCGAAATATTTGTCGACTTCAGACCGGTAGTAACGCTATAAGTCAGGGAACTCAAACTGTTCAATTTTCACTGCGAGTATGTATGTGATATTCCGAAATTTATCACTGACAATTATTTATTGCATCGGTGAGTTGATATTTTAATCTCGTATAATAAAATATTTGTAACTTCAATGATATTGTATATAATACGTTATTTTATTAAAACTGTGTTCTTTCAAATATTTACTGTTTAATCTTATTTTTACTAAAAAAAATTATAAAAAATGTTTTAAAAACAATACAAAAAAAATAGCCAGAAATCAATTATTATATGTTGAGATTAGGACTGCTTTCGCGCATGAAAATATTTCAAGAATAATAATAGATCTACAGTTTACACTTAGACTTAGTTGTCCCTTCATTATTTCATGCAGAGTTGTGGGCTTCCGTGCCGGACCTCACGAGTTCGAATCCCAGTACGAAACAGCATATTTTCGATCGATTTATCGATTTTCTGCTCGAAGGCACAAGTGTTTGTGACGTCTGAAAATTCCCCCCCCTCTCTTTCGATCCTTTAATTCAACTGGGCGTTACGCGAGCGATTAGTTAATTAGCCCTGTCTTAGCCTCGTCGTTCTATCCGTACTTCTCTCTTTAGAAAAGAGAGGTTGAACGACTACGTAACAAACAGTTCTCGTAGAAAAAAAGCTTTTGTTGAGAAACCTTCGTATGGACACCATTTGCTCGGCATTGGGAGCGGACATGGATAAACAAAAAAAATGGATAAGATTTACCGAGCCCCTTGTTAATATATTGGCAGCCCACCGCTGGTTTACACCTTTATTCTTACTTCATTTTGTATAATCCCGAATCAATGTATATTTTTATCAGTGTACAGTGACAGTGTACCTCTTTAAATCTGTCTACGCTTGTTTTAGTATTTCATTGTTATAAAAGTCTATTTTTGTTTACAAATAAAATAAAATGTAATGATCATATTTTATCATCTAAATATGTCACCTGAGAAAAAAAAATATAAATCTATTTCAATTCAAAAGTTTTTATTTCGTAATTTAGTGATGCAAAAGTTGACGACCGGTCGACCATGGATGTGGTACGCTTGCTACTCACACACATTATAAGGCGATTGTTCTGTCATTCATTTAACTGATACATAATATATTATATCTATATTAGATAACTCTATAAACATCCAAAATATAATGCAGCCACACCTGCAATCCAAGAATGCCACAATAATGCAATTATACGATCATGTTATTTGATTTGAAAAAGTATTTTCATTTACATTATTCCTAGAACTTATTCTTATCCCGATAAAATCAAAAATAGCTCAAATGCCAATGGTAATTTTTCCAAATAACAGTAGTTGGTAAGTCTTTCTTTTCATTAAATATTATACATAAATACCCAAAAATACACTTATCGCCCTAACACCTTATTGGGATATGTCAAATTGTTATTTTTATATTTAGGAAACAGTTTTTGTTAATTACTTAAGTATCCTTTTTTATCTCAATATCACAAAAAGCCTTTTTAATAAGTTATATTATTTCAACACTGCCCACGCGATTTATGGATTTGTTCGTAAGAGCATGGGTGTCAGTAACTTTGTCACCCTTTCTGATATAAAAAACGAGGCGTCTTTTTTAAATCATCTTTATTCTTGTCCTCTCCAGGATAAACGAATTTGAACGACTGTTTTATAGCTGAAAAACTGCTTATTGAAAAACACCCACTGAGAAAATATGGCTTAGATTTGATTAATATTATGCTAACTGCATAAAGGACGGCTTAAAGATGTATATTTAAGGAAGCGAAGCTATATTTTTTTTTAATTCAATTTAACAGCAGATTTTTTATTGTTTCATGACAAATTTTATCATTTTCACACGATTAAAATTTTACTGCTCAATAAATAAGATCAAAAACTCTATTGAAATATTGTAAACAACAAAACAATTGATAAAAAAAATAATATATAACATTAAAGGATTTGATCAATCATTGAGCTTCCCCGCGGATTTGATGTTAGTTACGGGCATTGGTTGTATCATAAACTATTTAAGTGGGTACCCACTTAAATAAAAATAACATTTTATTTTGTTATTTCTTAAAAATTTAAACGAGTGACGTTTTTTTGAATGAAGCGAATAAATTACATCACTAATACTGCTAAGGTTCGTCAGTGGCGAGATTTTTTATTCAAATAAGAAAACCGTGAAATTTAATGAATCATTAACATCATTTCATAAACCTCGTTAATTTATACGTGTATGTAAAAATACACAAAAGCAATTAGACCTCTTGGGCGAGCATTGAAACGACGTGAGCCACGGAACCGCCATTAAACTTTGATAATCATCAATTCACATTTCTCGAATACCGGTCCACCAATAAACCGCTCTTTATTGTTTTAGGTTTGACAAAAGCCATAAAAAGTCAGGTAGCGCGGTGACGCTTCAATAAAATATAAAATAAAATTTGATTCCCGTGATCGATAGGTAAAAGACTACATGCCCGAACGTGAGATGCGCTTTTCTGGCACAGCACAATTTTAACACAATTTAATGAATATATAAATAACGTTTGTGTCTCAGTGAATTTATAAATAAGCTGAATTCCTCCCTTGACGAAAGCATTTGAAAAAAACTCTGCTCTCTAATATCTGAACCGGAATTTCTTATCTATAAAATAAGAATCGATATCTACGTTATGCTTTAAAATTTTACGCCAAAATATGTCTCAAAACATGTAAGTACAGACTGAAAAAGTAATTTATTTCAATTGTATTGTAGTAATAATTATTTTTGATTTATCTGTAGCCGAGTCAACGTTGTTAACTTCGGTTGTGGAGTTAATGGATGGGTATTAGCAGTTACAGTAATTGTCTTATGTTAATTAAAAGGCATGGTCGTCTGTGATGTTTAAATCCCCCTTGCCTATCCAATCTTAAAACGACAAGACGCGAGTAATTCACGTAAAACAATATCTGTGGAGATAAACTCCATTAGGACTGCATGTTTTGTCAAAAAAAAAAATTCATAAGATCACTGCGATAAAATTCAAAACCTTTGTTTATAAATAATATTCGTTGTTCTATCACAAATCTTGCTTTAAATAATAACTCCATTAGCGTAAGATTTAAAAATACTGCACGATGATGGAAACTATCGATATATTAATTATTATCTTCTAGGTTTGTAGTATTTGATTGATTTTAGATCCAGCAAACTCTTCATTTTGAAACTTTTCAATTTGACACTATTTTCAAAAATCGCGAAAATTGTCATGAGGCAGGTGCCTTTGCAATTGTCAATCATTACACTTTAAGGACTTTTAAGTCTTTGAAACTCCGCACACTTTCCTGATAACTTATAAATACCAATTTGTTTGAACCATCACTGTGAATTTCAGCACATCACTCCAATTAAGATTATTCATTACAGTGGAGAGGATTCGTTGAAAGGATAAATTGAAAATAAGCCTGTTTTTTTTTATTTATGAATAGCAGCAATACCAGCAACATTTTCAACAAGCCAATCTCAGTACATATTCAATGATAAAATGAAGAGTCCGCATTAGATCACCGGTGGGGTGGTATGATTGGCATACTATGGAAGTTTACCTTTCTACCAATCTTGATAGTTTCGACTGTTGTATTTTCACCAGCGCTACCTGAGTAGGAGTTCAACGTTAAGTGCCTTAAACGATATTCATTAAATTTTAAATGATTCTGTAAATCTGTATAATTTTTCTTACCTTATTTAATTTGTTGTATTCTTTTATATTTGGTAGTGCTGTAGTTCCGCATTTTCTAGATATACACCGTGCTTGCTTTCCACCCTACCCTAATCTAATTTCACAAAAGTAAACTTTTTTTTGAAACCTTTTTCTGTGTATTTAATAAATACTATAAAATGTGCTATTTTTTTCCAAACAACAATTTTTAGAAATCAAAGTTTTTTTGTTCGTATTTTATGCGTTGCCACACCGCTCATCCGATTGCAATAAAACTTTGACAAACTTTTTGCTTGCACTTTCGGAAAGGTTATAAGCATAGTAAAATTTACTTACAGTAGGTCTTATATATAAAAATCAATCTTTGTATGTCTGCCATACAATTCATTTTGATAACGTTATAGTACAATGCGCGAAGGTAATAGTACAATTAACTTACAGTAGGTGGCGCGTTTGTCGTACCATAGAAAATCGGCAGCAAACGTCAAGCGTCAAAAAAACAGAAAAAGAAAACAAGCACTTCAATAAAAACAATTAAAACACAAACACTTTCTTTCTTTGAGTGGCATTGCAAGTTGCAACGCTTGCCAGGAACCGGCTAGTAGTTTATAAAAGTGCTTCAAATTTCAACTTAATTTTCTTAGTGTTATAATATAATTAATGACGACGTACGAGTATAACCGGCTCAATAAGCAGAAAATAAATTGCATGAATAACATAAGCTCGCCTTTTTTAATAATGAAAATGTCTGATTGAACCCTTCTTTCTTATCCATGCAGCAGTTAATATTTTGGATGATACATTTGTTTCCATATATTTGAATAATCTAAAAAAATTTGAATACATATGTAGCTTGAATCGGTCTCTTGGGGGGAAAGCCTTGACCCTCTGGTTACGACTTCGCCATCGCTGTTTTACGCATAAAAACAAAAAAATACACTTCTTTGTCATTATGTAATGAGTTTATTGGTTATAAAATAAGCAAGAATTTTTTTAATAATCCAAAATCAGAAGCCAACAGTTTTGTTCATTTAAAAATAACGATCGGATCTTATAACATCATTTGTAAACAATGATATAAATTTTATTACACATAAAGATTTTTAGTATACATCGAAGCAGTCAAGCGACTTAAAAAACATTGACCATTAAATGTAGTATTTTATTCATACACGAATAGAAAAAAAACGTTGATTTGCGTTATAAAGAAGCCGCCATGGCTGTTATCTTGATCTACGGTACCCGAACCCCGATTCACAAGTCTGTAAGTCACAGAGGCTTAATCAATTATTAAATGTCACATTTCTTATAATCGAAAAACACGCTGACCGAACCTAAATTCACAACTGATATTTGATATCATCGCTGATATAATGTTAATATAATATAATACGTCTTTATACATTATGTATATTGGATTCAGAGGTTAAATGTCATATTGAAATGAAGGAATACAATTATTTATCGTGTAAAAAGAATTAATGACATATTTATGGGTATTTTTGTTGAAATACAAAAGTTTACAGTGACATTATGTCAATGCCGCAAGGCTATCCAAGTAGGCAAATAAAAAGGAGTGGCTTAATTGACACGGAAGAGTATAAAATATTATATATTTTAATATTTTCGTAAATTAGTCTTAATTCAAAGTATAATTGGGCCCATTAGAGGTAAAGTGAGCCAAGTAGTATTTTAGAAAAAAAGTTAGATGCGTTGTAATATTCTACACGTCTACAATTACTATCGTAAAAGTGAAATAATCTCAGTTAATACACATTGCAATAGTGTTATATCCTTAAAATAAAAATATGCAATCCACCTAAACACCGAATAAAGACATGATTGTACTTAAAAAAGTTTTATAATTTTACTAGTTGGCTCACTTCACTTCTAAGGAGAGCCATTTTATTATCATTAATTTGAGCCATTCTGAACTTAAGAAAACATATTTTATAAGAATTTCATCAGGATAAAACATGTGTGTATCAATTGGGAAAAAAGCTATCACCTTTTCCCAAATGTGACTTGATGCATAAATAAGTAAAAGGTAGATACGTTTTCCTGGTAGAGTTTGAAACTTACGCTGTTTCTGTTCTCCGTTGTAAATTCGCCGCCTTACGTCGGAATGCTTGTAATTGGTCAAGACGAAGCGCGGGAACTGATCTTCTCCTTTTATCTCGAGGAGAACGCCGCTACGTGCTGAGCAAGAGACCAGGCAGTCGGACCTTGAATAAAGTTCAAGAGGGAGGGAAACAGTCAGTCGGGCAGAAGTCTGAAGGGCGACGGGATGAAAACCATGCCTGCCTGCGAAAGCTTGCTTCTGACGTCGCGATAACAATGAACACAGTGCGAAACATTCGTGAGGCAGTGATGCCAAACAAATACCACGCCGAAAAAACGTAACTTTTAAATGCTTTTTTTTTTGCATTCAATAGTACCAAATAAATTCAAAAATATTTTTTAAATATAATTATTTTACACCAACATTGACAGTGCACACTAAAAGTGAATGTCAAATATAAATGGTCATAACCAAAAATATTTAAGCTGCCAAAATAGAGATTTTACAAAATTGAACAAGTGTCCATATAATTTAAGGAATTTGTCATTATATATTATTATCGGTTGCTTATTACTAATAATAATCAATAATATCAAAAAACTCAAATTATTATCTTTGAAACTCACCAAAATTTAGCATTCGTTAACTAACAGGACAGTTAATGAAACATTTGTTAGAAATAACAATTTGATGATAACTTTTTTTTATTTTATCTATGAATTAAGTAAGATTTTTTTAATGATTATTTCGAAGACAAGAAATATACAATTAACTGATTACTGATTAACAGATTTTTATAAAGTGATTTGCAAAAAGGTATTATACATTACTTTCACACAAGTGCTACAACATTGTTTTAAATATTTCTATAAATAAAGAATAAAATCATATTCATGAAAAAATGCCACAGAATTATTTATTAAATAGTGATGAAATAATTAATAATAAGTTTTTATCGTGTATACTAATATTGTTTGACATTTGAATAGATTTTTAAGTTTCATTTTCAATAAATTATAATTAAAATTAATATATTATATTAGAGGTTTCCAACTGAAAACAAACATACCAATTTAAATATAATCTAGTTGTACCGTAAACAGTTAACGAGATGACTTATTATCAATAGTAAGAGTAATTAAAATTGAATCATAAATGAATTTTATCATAAAAAATAAACAATAGTAACTTTTTATTATAATACACAAATAACCGAATTTTTGCATTGATCATCAAAACAATCAATTACTGAAACTATGCATAACCAGGTAGTAATAATTATATGTTGCAAAGTGTATATCCAGCCATATTGCTTCAGGTTTTTTGCCACTGATGCGCTCTTATTGGCTAAAATACCACTCCTTCAAGTACTCTTTCAAATTTGCACAAACTTTCTTTTTGAGTCATTTTTTAGTTATAAAAAACACAGATTTACTTCTGTTATGTATAAATAAAATAAAATGGTTAGATTTCATTACAATTTGAATTAAAAATATTTTTTTTATATTGCATAGCTACAGGAAAACATTTTTTCAATAAATATACAGTTTTTTAAATATTATTAGTTTTGATTAAAATAATTTCCAACTCGTAATTTGGTCAAACAATTGATGAACTGAAATGTTATCTATTAATCTAATTTATAACGTTTTAATAAACGCCTTCCTACTAAATTCTGAATGATGTTTCAATTTAATATTATTCAATCAATTTTAATATTTTTCTTACATGTTCACCGTTACATTACAATATATACAAACAAGGTTGTACGGTTATTTTGAGCATATTATGTTACTGTCAAAAAGCCAATGCTCATTGATTTCAAATTGGTTGAATATTGTCACGCGTTAATTAATTAAACTGCTTTCACACTGTGGTTGCATGTTGGGTGTATATATTTTAAGAGGGGAACAATTTGAATAATATATATATAAAAAAATATGTTCAATGCCAATTCTGCTTTGCCAAAAAATCACTATACTCAAACAACATATTATTATACTTAGTGATTTTTTTATTATTGGAATAAATCTCGACGAACCTCTGTTTCTAAATAGTAAAATGTAATATTTTTATACTATTCATATTCCTAAATCATGAAACGAGGGTCAAAGCAAAGCAAACAATGAGCGGCGGTCAACCATTGACATGATGATGCCGGTCATGTGTCGCGAATGAAAAATGCTCGACGTCATCGTGAAACGTCGACTGATGAATCACAAGACGTCCGAACATTGACAGGGGTGCACAACTGCTGCAATCAAAAGATTTAAGTTAATTAGCACTTTATAAAACTAGCTAAGATCAACTACAAAATAAGGCTTAGTATCTAACTAAATTAAAATATATATTTTCTCATTTACAGTTAAATTAACACTCTTCGATCGAGCTTGTCATTTTTTCCAATCAGTATATTATATTTCTAATTAATATATTTATCATCCAACACACTTTCTCAATTTGCATAGAAGTGTATTTAAAAATAATTGTCGTTATTTAATAATATGCAAAAATGTGTATTAATTGAGTATAGGTTATAGATTAAATATACCATGTGTCATTTAAATTATTTAAAATTATTCAATATATTCTTCATATATGAACTAGAACGCAAAATAGATACATCTACCTTAGATGGTTGCCATAGATAAAATATTGAGTACACTAATTATGAATGAAATACTTGTCACTTAGAATAGTAATGATGTTATTAAAAAATAATGTTAAAAATCAGTTTATTAACCACCACTTATTCTTAATGAAAACATACTTTTGTTTTTACACTTTCATAGTTACAAAATTTCCTGCAATATAAGAATTATATTCAGATTCATATCACTTACTTTTAATATTCATTAAAATATATTAATATATGCTAAGCATTCTCATTATGATTGTCAAATTTAACTCATATTCTAAATAAAAAAAAACGACTTGCACATAATATTAAAGCTAAAATGTAATGCTGTTTCCATTTTACCAACCCTAGTTTTTCTCGAAACTGCAAATCTAGGCGGCACATATATAAATTACTGTCTTCGTGTTTACTTTAAAACAATTTTGTCAACATACCATCCGATTCTATAAGTACTGTATTTTATTTATTTTTGTATACACTAGTTTGATTCCGATTTGTGCATACATATTATGGAATCTAAAAAAGTAACCTTCAAAATCGATGTACAGTAAACCCCCCATTTACACAATAGTTGGGACCGTGTAATTGGGGGTAGTGTAATTGGGGGTGTGAATCTCGTACAAAATTAGGGATTTGGTTTTTTTCGCGGAAAATGCAAAACTAAGGGAAATCTTAGTTTTGAAAAAAAAAAATATAGACGAAATATTTGGTTTTTGTAGTAGTAAATATTCCGCACACAGACAGACGCCCAGCTATGTGTGTATATGCCTGCCACGTGTTGAATACACAGACGCTAGCCAACATTTTACTGTATGCGCGGCACAGACGACCGTCTCGTAGTAACGACAATGGAATGCGACCGTGCGATTGGGGGATTTGCGGCGAATATTTCAAGCCAGCGTGTAATTCGAGGTAGTGTAATTGGGGGTTACACTGTATACATTTAACCCGCAAGTCGGTATCAGTAAGTATCTCACTTATTTTCCATTTGAGGCAACTGATTGCAAGCTGTAATAATAAAATCAGTCAATGTTACACCTTTATATAAATATATTGCGTTGGCAAAAAAGTTTCAATTTTTCATTATATTTGATGATAATACAATTATGGCCGAGCCTTACTATGTTGATTCAATGAGCGGCCGATATGGCTTCAGTATGACATTGTTTCAAGCCATTGAGATAGGCGAGTAAACTAATTAACCACACAAGCATTACATGTATTTCAAAACAATTATTGAATTATGCTACCATACCTGTGAGTACCACTGCATCGGAATTATCAAGACAAGTCTATTTCCTTTCAATATGACGGCGGACTCTGAGATATATCATGTCACTGATAAAGAATCAAAATACGGCAGTAGAGAGCTCGACCTCTGCGATTCGAAAACGAGTCCTCACATCTCTTACAGACAATGAAGCCGTCAATCTTTGACCCCTGGTGAACTGTGGCGCCGAGCCTTCTTACCTGGGAACGGTTTTTTAATCACGAAAATTATCTTATTGGCACGATTGCTACAAAAAAAAAGTTGCAACAATGAACACTCGGGAAACTGATTTATTAAATATGTATTAGCGATGAAGTGTTTGATTTCTAAAATACATCATGTAAGAAGCATGAAAGGGGAATTAAAATAATATCAGTATTATCACTCAATATGCTTTTGCAGAGAGAGTCAATTATAATATTTTCGAAACTAAAATTTGAAGGGTGACTTTTTGATTTGAGATTTCTGTTGTTTTGAGTATTGCTTTCGGTTGTTTTCGTCAGGGACGTCCCGAGGGCGTAGGCGAGTAGGCAGTTGCCTAGGGGCGGCAAATTATAGAGACTGGCAAATGATCACAGATTTTTTTTAGAAGACTAAATATTTTTGACATGAATTTAGCTTAGAATAAATATGGTGCCACAATGTTTTTGATAAATAAAGTATCAAATCAAGAATTGATACTTATATAATGTAAATTCATTTAAAATTAACATTATTTTTTATGATGTATAGTGAAAGTAATAGTTATTCTTTCATAAATATTGAACAATTATATGAGCTTTTGGATAATAATTATTCGTGAATCATCTGAAAGCAAAACGGAATAAGTGACAAAACATGTGTTTGAATAAAAAGGTGAGTAGAGGATTTGAGCTTCTATATTTTTTAATGTGTTCCTAGAATAATGGGAGTTAAGTGAAACAAATGGACGCTATTTTAGAGCTCTGCCTAGGGGCGGCACATAGCCTAGGAACGTCACTGGTTTTCGTTCCTATTTTCAAACATACTTGAAATAGACAAAAGTCAATATTTCTTTTATTCAATTTCTTCACTTTTCATTCCTTATATTTGTCTCAATAGCACAATCATTTTTTTTATATATAGTGTTAAGTGAACCTAGCAATATTAACGTGGTCGGTAAAATTAATAAATATCCTTTTGCATTGTTTTATTGTCTATCAAAAACAATAATACACATTTTTACAAAAAATGGCATTTTTTTCTGTAGGCCGAACATGAATTCAACAAGGTAGTCGTAAAAGAAAATTGCTTTTTAATTATTTAAGCAGTTGATACGAGAACTGCAATGGGATAGATAGTAATTGCTAATTTTCTCTACGATAAGGATAGAAAAAGTTTATAAAATCACTAAAAGATCCGTTTTAACGAATAGGTTGGTGAAGAAAAGTTGAACATATGTATCACACGTTTTAATCAAATTTAAGACAGTCTATTGAAGGGTTTGCTGCTATTGGCCGACTTAACTTAACGCCAGAAATATTTGTTTTTCTATTTCTACAAAGTCGTCCAAATGTCTAAATAACTACATTATTTGCTACATCGTCTAACAACCAAAATGCTGTTGGTTGAGGAGTTTCACAATTCTATTGAAAAAAACGGAATTACAGTCAACTCAATCAATTAATACAAATAAAAATAAGATAAGTTACGTCGCTTCAGATTTTCACTCCAGACTGCAGAAAAGTACATTCCTATTTAAGTAACATCAGATGATTTTTCTAGAGAAGGAACTCGTTTACTAAATAAGAAAAAAATGATTTACTCATTTTTTTTATTTTTTAAAATTAATTAAATTCTCGTTTTATATTATAATTTTGTTTCTAACTAACAGAGGTATCGCACTGAATCAAATTAATCTTAAATAAAGATTTGAACCCTTCCATGTCAAGCGATAATATATCACCCTAATGTGTTTCTATTTCTATTATGAACAGTTATTATAAATTACTTTTATTCTTCCTCAGGAATCTGTCATATTTTCCGGTGAATTAATTTACCGCACACCCACAGCGTAGTTTGTAATTATCTATAATAAATACACAATATACATAAATAAATGATACCCAAAATATTATTATACCAGACATAACATTATTTTCATGCACATATGATTAAAATGAAATCCGCCACAAAATGTTTTTTTTATGTATAATTCTCATCGATTGACTATTAGAAATTCTTTAGTTTCGATTAGCTGAAAAATGACATGACAAATGATAATCGTTTGAGATTTTTTCGCAATATAATATATTGTTGTATTTTAATTATTGACTTTCAAAAAAGCTTGTAAACACGGCGTGCATAGAAGTCATGCATACCTTGATATTATGCCAACTAACATTCCATACAAAATTCCAATCGCTTTATTGTATAAAACAAAGTAGTAGTAAAATATTTCTGATTTAAATAAATTCATATAAACACTCATTTGCTATGACAAATCAATTACAAATACATAGATATGTCGCGCCACTGTTGTATTTCCTTTCTTATATATTTTACTCATGTATAATGTTTTTGGTATTTTTTTTTAAAGAAATATTAAATATTAAATGGTAAACATTCATTTACCTCGCGAATGTTATAAATTGAAAATATTAAATGAATGATAAAAACTTTCTCTAACTTCCAACTACTATTTTCACTCATACAATTCTTCCTGTAGCTGCACCCAAATTGTTTGAGTTCAGTTCTCGCAATGTCTAAGGAAATTTTGACGAACATAAATTTATGTTTTATTTTTATAAATTCAATTATCTTTCCACTAATAATTGATATTATTTATTGGTATGATGTCAACTAAATACATTCCTATATTATAGTCTGTAATATTTTTGATATTGTTGGTAGATTTTTAATAAGAATTTTATTTATGACAAATTCGCAAATAGATTCTGAAACATATTGAATACAACCAACGTAAAACGTCGGTAGTAGAAAGCAGTTAAGAAACATTTGAAAATTGCACAAAAAATACCAGAAAAATTAGAATATATTTCGATATAATTTAACCTAAATGAAGTATTTTTAATTTTAATATTTATGAAAACATGTTAGTTTATTCGAAAACACATTACACTGAAATTAATGGTGCATACTACAAAGAAAAAGTAATATTTAGTAGTATTCTTGGTGTAGATTATAAATAGTAGATAAATACATCTGCTTATAAAAAAGACAATTAATGCTCTTGGAATAGCTTCTGTTAAAAAAACGTATTTTATGTGAGCAGAAGACATCGCCCCCTATCGATCACCTCGGTTGTTGTAACTTCTAAGGAAGCTTTAATGGATTGGTGACATTTATTACCGTACAACAAAAAAACATGCACCGAATGTATGAAACCAAATTTAAACCGCGACCAAGAGATTCTTGTTTAGTATTTTCTCGTGTGATTCATGTGTTTAATCGCGTTTTCGGTGATATTTGTTTCTTTATTCATTCTAATGAAATAAAAACAAAAAGCAATCATTAATATTAACATTCAAAAAAAGTATAATAACTTGGCAAATCAAAATTAAAGTAAAATAGTAATCAATTTTTAAATGTAACTCCTACATCTTGAATACCTAAATATTTGATAAACTACTATCAAGTTTGCTGTTTGACAATATAATAGCTTTTGCTGGATATAATAAGCTGAAAAAAATACAAAATATTCATAAAAGCTCTAAATATATTTTCAATTACTTCCGCACGTAAATGCTATAAAATATTTTACGTATCTGTTTATCAATTATCAATATACTACAATTTAAGGTGTGGAAAAAAACGTGAATTGGTTTGTAGTTTGTTTTGTATGAAAAGCTATCTGATATTAAACATAAATGTTAATTAAAATTAAATTATTATAACAATTCTTTAGAGTCAAAATCGGAGACATCTCCACGGCCCTGATAATTATCATTAAAATCTTTAAATATTTCAGAAGTTACTAATTTATAAACACTGTTAATAATAAAGACTGTCGATGAAAATTAATAAAATATATCGAAATCTGAAAACAAGTATATGGATTATATACTAAAAGCAATTTTTGGGGGATCTAATATTCGGAGGTCCCAAGAGAGTGCCTCATTCGCTTATAGGGTAATCCGCCACTTATGGTACAATTATGTATTATATAATAGTTTTTTTTTTCAATCATACTTATTATATTCATGAATAATAAAATTATCAAGTGAAAATTAACATAAACTGGTATATTTAATAAATTGTATTTGAATACTTGCAAGAAAATTCGTCAGCTGCACTACTCTGAGAAATATTTGAACCAGTAGAGTGTAAAAATAACCTATTTCTGTATCTGAAAGTAGGTATCTAAATTACAGTGATAAAACTTTAACGCATCATTGTTTCACACGCCCTTTGCAACGGTGCTTCACGAGAGGAGGAGATGTAAAGTGCGCAGGTATCATCAAATACTACAAAACCCACTATGTTTCGAAATAACCTAAAGGAAGTAAGCTTACTCCGCAATCTGAAATTCCGCCTTCTTCATATCCGTGCCTGTAAATGTAAATGAATCTGAATAACTGTAAGTATAACTAATACAAGATTATAATTGTATGTCTGAAGAGAAACAAATGAATCCTTCAAATTGTGTACATTAACACAAGTTTTGTCATTAACGAACCAGATTTCGCCTTTCAGCATCTTCAGGCATTCAAGTTCACAGATCTTCTTGAACCGACATTAAAATAATAATCTTTTAAAATCTAGTATTTAAAAACAAACATACGAGATTGTATGTGTAATTTAAATCTTTTCCAATATATTTTTATAATATTATCGTAAGTGCTTATTCAATAGTATAAACTTATTTAATAAAAGTGAAATTGATTATTTAGTACTTTTGTTTGATCAACTAAAAATACTTGCAAGTGAAAAGTGGTTTTCTCTTCATTTTCCATTTCAAACAGCTTCATTTTAAAATATTTATAATGAGTTTTTTTTTAGACTTTGAATAACTTTTACCTTATCTTTCAGTTAATATTTTCCAAGATAATTAAAAATCACATTTTGTGAACTGGTTGGCTATTCGCTTAACATTCAGGTCAAATTCAAGTAACTTTTTCATGTACACCAAATGAACTACCAAAGTGGAGTTTTCGGTGTTGCATCTTTGTTCATTATGCTATGGCTGATGTATAGTCTCTTAAATTCCGAGGCAAGTAGTAATATAATGAAGAAGACTTGTTGTTAAGGAAGCAGAGTGTAAACACCGCAACTACCCCTGGGAACAATAAAATCACGCTTCTGTTTACGCTTCCTCTTCTGTATCCGCATTCAGACTATATTCACGCAGTCACTTGAGTGATAATATCTAAGCTTTCCTTATAAAAACAATTCGGTTAGGTAATATATATATTATGGTCTCGTTAATTTCATTTAATGTTAACGTCACTTATGTCGTAAAATTTAAGAAGATGTTAAGTGGTTGTGGTATCGGTTACGATCCACTTCATGTGTTTTTTTTTTTAATTATTTTACATATTCCAAAGAAATATATAATATGTTTTTACTATGTAATCAATTTTCACAGCATTACATATTTATTTCGGTTTGTATTACGTTATAATGTGAACTTTAGCGATCTTGATAATACCATAACATTATGATTTATATTCCAGATGGCTAGATGACCAGATGATGAGAACAATTGTATTATTGGAGGTTACGATCGAAAGCAATGGACATATTGAATATTAATACATTTTTGAATTCACTTATGATTTTATTATAACACATTTTTACACACTAAATGTTTGGAAAATTATATTTTCAATCTTATTTTTTATGTATTATATTATGAATTATTTTTAGAATTGATATAGTAGACAGCCAGCGGTGAGCTGCTAATATCTTAACAAGGGGCTAGGTAGATTTCAGGCACAATGCCTTTACACTGTATATGATACATATTCGTATTAAAATTTAACTGCAATTGCAGTTAGGTGTTGATTTGATCTGAAACAAATGATTTTCTTAACATAACAAGGGGCTCGCTGGCCGAGCCGAATTTTAACAATGGGCTCGGGCAAGCCCTTCCGAGCCTCTTCCAGCCCACCCTTGTAGATAGCTTAGAAAAAGCGAGCATTTCTTTTGTTATTAAAAAAAGATACAAATCAAAGTTACTTGCGGGGGAAAGGGAATCTTAAAGGTGCCGCGAACTAGCCATATGCTCCACTAAGGGAGCAAATATGACCAAAGAAAAACCGTACACATTTAATTTTTATTTACGTAAAATATTCATGATTATTTTCACATATTGGTTATAAATCAAGAATCTTCGGTAAAATATGATTAGATACATATTTATTAAACAAAGCTGTCGCTACATATCGTAAGTTTAAATCAGAAACAAAATAGATATAACATAAAAAGTGACGTTGGTAATGTAGACATTTAATTTTAAAATTCTCAGCGGCAACTGTTTTCCATCCACCTGTCTATGGAATGTATCCAGCCGAGCACCTTATAATTTACATGCAAAAAATGTTCAACAACTCAATATTAAATAGATACACAGCCCGATTAGGTATACGTAAAGATAAAATCTCTCAAACAAACCTAAAATCCAGCTGATAATTCTAACTCCACTGACAATTTACTATTTTTACTTTCTTTCAACAAAAAAAATAACAACTGACAATAGCCCAAAGGCGTTCGAACGTTTTACGCAGTCTTTTGTTTGTAGTAAAGATTTTGTTCTAAATTTAAATGAGATAGGACGGTGAGTTGTATTTGAAATTGCCGAGAGTGATTCAGTTCTAAAATAAGTTTGACTGCAATACGAAGGTATGAAGAATTCAAATGTTTTCTTTTTTTGAATTTTATCGTCGGTGTTACAAGATTTATCCAATTCTCTCTATGGGAATGTCATTGCTCCTATTTACATCATTGTTGTTCTCTACTTAGGGAAACTATTTAGCGAAAGAGAAAATAAATATAGATTTAGAAACGTGTCTTTGTTATTCAACGGCATAAAAAATAGCAACGGCAGTTTTACTCTTTTAAAGATTTTATTAAGGCTGTCGAGTCGTGTAAAAATAATACGATTGAAAGAAATTTTTCAATAATTTTATTTTAACTTATATATACATATCTATAACATCAGATCATCTTTAGACAGCTTAGAATGCAGTGGCAACGCTATGGATTATTGTGATTTGAAAACTAATCATTATTTATTTATTTTTAAACGGATCTGAGTCGTAAGATTTTTCCGACTCTGAATCCACAGCCCAGGTTTTTAGTATAGTAAGTATAGTAAATATACGCATTCGAGTCAACTTAAAAAAACGGAAATATCCGTAGTCTTATTATTTTTCCATGCAAGAATAAATCAATACAGTCTGATGTAGTTCAAATGTATATGTCTACAATAAAAATTAAAAATATTGTTTATAACCTTTCAGAGTTACAGGCATGGAGGCAATTGAAATTTCGGTAGCATAATAGAAAAGTGAAAAACCAAAAAAATATATATATTTATTATCTATTTTATCATTTAATAATTACTTTATTTAGTATTAAATATAAGTATTTGTTTTTTTTTTTATTTTACCTTTGTCACCCTGATTTAATATTATAAAAGGTCAAATTTTGATCTGCGCCGACTCATAAGAAAATATTTAATGAGCCCATGAGAGGTGAAGTGTGCTAAGTAGTATTTTAGGAAAAAAATAATTGGGTGCGTTATAATATTCTACATATCTTAACATATCGTAAAAGTGAAGTCTGACCAGTAAATACATACTAGAATAGTGCTATCTCCCTAAAATAAAAGTAAGCAATCTACCGAAACAGCAAGTAAAGTCGTAATTGTACTTAAAATTACAACAGAAAGGTTTTATCACTTTACTACTTGGCTCATTTCACCTCTTCCGGGCTCATAATGTAGACCATTAACTAGTATTACTTGCATTCTATAGGATTATGAGTTGTAATAAAATTTCAGATCAATAAACATATCTTTTATTTTAATCGTGTAAATTTCAATGTAGAAACAAACGACTTCTAGGTATATTTATTTTAATGATTAATTAAAATTCAAAGACATATATAAATACTCATTATTTTTTATATATCCACTCTCATCATTCAAAGTTTAATAATGTGATATTTTTCACAAATTAACATTGAATACACTTTATAAAAAGCTCACGATAAAGCTCAGTGGCCCAGTCAGAAAACCAATCCGTATGCATCGGTACAGTATGGCGATGGTTGAATAGGGGTTGCAATAGCAAACACATATACCAATACCGGTATAATATAAAGGAAACAAATTAAATGGTCAGAATTCAAATAAATTTTTGGTCAGAATAAAAATATATACGGTCAGAATATTTTATAACAATTTTGGTTAAGTTAAGTTAGGTTAGGTTAGGGTTTTTTTTAATTTCATTTAAATTGTGACTATTTATTTTGACCGATATATTATGACCATTTAATATAAATTCTGACCAATGTAATATAAATTCTGACCGGAAAATACGAGTCTAATATAAATAGTAAAAAAATGGTGAAATATTTTTTTTTCTGTATAGTAAGTAATAATTATGGCAAAATTGCATCGTAAACCGTTAATCTTAAGTAAAAACCGTTAACCTATCTTAAATCTATCTTAAATAAATATCATTACTTTAAAAACAAAAGACTGATTTTATTAATTAGCTAAAGTTTATTGCTTATTTTAAATAAAATATGACATTAAAAAAATTAGTTTATCGATGATGGAATCTGTCAAAATTTATCGGATCTCCGTGCAGATAAGTCAGTCTGTAGAAAACTTTTCCATATAAGACGGTTGTTGGTTAAATAATTGTACTGCTTTATCATATTGTAATGCCAAAATGGCGAATTTTCCCGTTTAAAAAGTTGGTTTTTCTGTATTGAAAAAATAGTATATCTATCGATATCCCGGTCTCGGTAATACCGATGTTGCAATCCTTAGTGTAGACGCTGTGACCAGGGTGCAGTAAAAGCGCGCAACGGGCAGCTGTTTTGCTATAAATTCCAACGCCACACTCTGTCATTGTTTTTTTCGTTTGTTCTTAGCAATATAATACATCCGTGGAGATACGAGTATATGCCAAGGAAAACGTTAATGTGCCACTACTTATCAAAGGCAAGACGGTATCATATTTATAATGTGCAAGGTTTAATTATATTATCCAAATATTTCAATTATTATCATACCGTGGCATTGACTAAACGAATGTACAATAAACGTTGCCATTTTTCAGTAATAAAAATAAATAATATATAAAATTCTATTGTCAAAACACAGACTGAAATGTTTCTGCTGTTCAAATGGATCTTGTGACACGTAAATTTTATCATTTTTTACAGACGCTATTAAAACATGCAGAAATTTAAAATTACTACATTAGAAGGTAAATAAATATCTTTAATAGTTTGAATCATTAAATGAGCATTAGTATTTATTTTAACATTAAATTATTTCATAAACAAACAACCATTAAAAAAAACAGTCAATAACGGACATAAACGTACAAACCTAATAAAAAATTTGCGAAAATTTTAAGTTATCAGTAAATTATTTTTGAATTATGTTCTGAAAAATTTATTCGAGTATATTTGTGACAAATTATTAACCCTGGTAACGTGTTTTCAATCAAATTCAATATTTATAATAAAATAGTGCAGTTATTTGATGATCTTATCTTATTTCCTTTAAATTTCGATACTTTTATTACTGTCGAATATGTATGTTCTGAATGAAAACACCAATTATAAAAAAATGGCCATATATTCAACTATATTTTTAGAACTCTAAACAACATTAATGTTTTTTTTTATAAATACATTATTTTTTAGTAAAGTGTAGTGCTTTCATAGTTCTGTCTAATATTCTTGGTAAGATTTTTATAAATAACATGTTACAAATACGATAAACTATCGAATCATTTTTTTTAAATATTCTCATTTGTATTACACAAAATTACTTATTTCTCGTGTTTGAGTCCTGGTTAAAAATATAATCTTCAACACAGTTACTGGTGTTGCAATATTTTACTTAAAATAATGCAAAACAAAAAGTATTTTAGTGCCATTAATACTATCAAACAAAAATAAACTTGAGCGAGTAGAAGTCATACCTTTAGACAAAACTAGGAAAATTATTATACTTGAATTTTATTTAACGATAAAAAGCTTTAAATATCATTGAATTCATCCCAAAATACGATTTTCGTTATTGCTTAATGATTGCTAGATGATTTTTTTAAAACGATTTACTTGTACATTATTCAATAATACGTATATTTAAGTCGTATCAAAAACGATATTCGCCTCAAATTGAAGAAGGGTAAAAAAAACGTTATGAAACTTTTTGAAAAAAATATATTAGAAATACACTTTATAAAATTTTGATGCAAAATAAGTAGCCCAATACTATTGATTTTAAATTTCAATTCGCACACAGCATTCACCCGTCAGCTATGGCAGAATGTTGAGTTTTGGAAAGTTCTGTTTTTGATACTATGAGTAATTTGAAGTAGAAATGAATAAAAAAAATCAAACGATTGTCTATTATTCAGCGTTTATTTCATTTGTGATAACTTAATTAATTATGTCAACTTTAAACTGATTATCTGTCATGATAATAAAAGATAAAGAAATCACTAATTACCATGGCAGACAGCGAAAGTTGTTTATATTACGTCTCTTATAATTGCATATAATATTACGAATGAAAATTTTCGCTGAATGCAAAAACTATTATGTAATTGACTTCCGAATTCATTTAAGTATTTTAGTTTTGCTAAGTGTATTATAATCTAAAATACGGCAAGCTTGGCTGCAGACAATCAATAAAATTACAGCGAGAATATAGAATAAAAAATATCCAATAAGGCTCAGTATTTTTTATTAATATAAATAACTACGACATTCTTGGTTCTTACTTCCGATTCTGTGCTTTCGGTCGTGGTGTGAATATTTTGGTTTTTTCCCTGATTTATTATTAATCTAATTATTAAAATATAAATATTTTCATTTATTCCTAAACAAAGTATTATTGCAGTAACCAAGGTCAATTCCCAAACGTTTTCAAGTGACTTTTCGAAAATATTCTTTGAGTGATTGCCTATTTGTAAGTCGCAATATAATATATTTCGAAGTAACACATTATAAATTTGAATCTTCACATAATAAAAGTCTAAAATAAAAACTAAATCTGCATATATTTCTAACGTTATGCAAATCCTATAGACATTCAACTTCATATTAGAATTTTTTTACAAACATATTTGCCTCAGTAAATCTGCAAACGTCAGCACTTTACTGTCAATCGTGTTCACCCACGTAAAATAAATTCGCACGTAAGGTTACCAACTGTTCAAATTTTACCAAACAAAATTATCTTTCAAGAGCGACCGTTGTGGGGTGTTCGGCAGGAATCTCTATGTTTGTCATGTATTGCTGCTAGAATTGAAGACAGTATACACAAGTTGGATAAACCAAACACTAACCTAAATGTTAGGCCAGAATAATTAATATTTTTTTCTTCACTACTACTTGTATCTGATACAATCATTTATTTTTGACTCTTTTTAAATCTATGTTTGTTTTTATCCCTCAATCAATTTACTAAAGCAATTTCTTACAGATATGAGGAGATTGAGATAAAAAAATTACCCGATCCACTTTTCCTGAACAGAGAAAAACATACTTAATACAACTTATAACAATATTTGATTATTGGGTCATATTTTGAACATTAATTGCAAAGAAACTACGAGGTTTTTAGAGACGTTAAAAAAATACTCTTTTAAATCATTACTCCAAAATAATAGAGATATTTTTTCTCAATTCTCGATTGGGGTGTGTTTGATATCAAGTTCGTCATATATTTTCACACATTTTGGAACAAAATATCATTATTTTTCTTTGTTGGTTCGTTTTTTCATAAAAATATGATATTAACTCCGTATTTTCCAACACTTGTGTACTATAATAGTCTAAAAATGTGGTTACCCTAATCCTACCTATACAGAAATAGGAACATGCAATTTCATAGAGTGGGTAGCTCAATAGTGTTTCCAATAGACTTCTCATGCACATGAGGCAAAATGACTGCTTCTAATTAGCAGATAATTAAACAAATGGGGCGACGGGCAATTACACTTCGTTTGCAATTAAACCGCCCGGCGGCGGTGTTTGCAACTACTTCACAAATCATTAATTAGAGACTATTAAATTTGCAAGTCCACATAGTGAATAATATTACATCAAACGCAATATTACGTTAAAACAGATTTCATGGTAACAGTGTATTATTGTAACATTTGCTATGTATCATGTAGTAAATGAAATCCAATTTGAAATTGCCAAACCTACGGGTAGCAAATTGTTGTTCTGATTGTTAACGTCTTTCTTGTCCACTGTATTTCCAGTAGATCGATGAAGTGTGATTAAGAATATACTGCAATAGATGGTATTTATTATATCATTTTACAGTTGAAGTACTTAATTAACTGCACTTATTCAATGTATAAATTAACTGACCAATGTATCCATTGTTCATTTTAGCCAGTATCAGTATATACGATAGAACAAATGAACACATCAGCTCAAGCGGTGGATTGACATAACATAAGCAAAAATAGCTTATGTTATAAATATAACCTATATAATTTCTGTTCAGATTTGATATATGTTAACTATTTTACATGGAATTTTTTGACGTTTTTATGTTGTCCGTAAAACAGGTCCTTCAACTTTTGTTGCGTCTCGGGTCTCCTATGTGCTCAATCCACCACTGATTAGGTAGCCAATGCTTACATTAATTAGTTAAACGTAGTTAAATTGTTCACAAAACTTAAAAATAAACCACGCGTGTACGAATAGTGTTTCTAGCCATCCGCCACTGCTGTGCGCGCGTAATCAGACAATTTTTGTGTTTAACTTCTGATATTGCACATAACCTGAAAAAGTTCAACGTCTTGTTGTCGTTCTCGCCCTCTTTTTATTCAACATATATAATCTAACATAAACTAAAGTCTTATGTCAGTTACAGTTTGACTAGCGCTTGTCAGTATACTTACATCAACTAGACCAGGGATGGCGAACCTTTTTTGCAAGTGGGTCAAATTTGATTTAAAATTTAAAAAAAATATTTCGTGGGTCACGTCGATTGAGTTATTAAGGCTTTCATAGAGTGGGTTAATAAAAACAATCATTTCTAAAAGTTCAAGCGGGTAAGATAATTTCTTACGCGGGTCCCTTGTTCGTCATCCCTGAACTAGACCGTAATTTTTTATATATAATTAAAAAAAAATGACATTACAGCTTACGCCAATGCGTCAAATATTTTTTAAAGTTGAAAGATCATACGAAATATACTCGATGAGAATTTTTGAAACTCACATGAGATTAACTCAAGGAGAATTGACTTCACAAACACCCATGTCTTAGATCTCAAATTAAAATTGAAAACATCCAATTTTGACATTAACCTTGCCGGGAATCGAACCCGGACCCACCTGATCGGTAGAGCAAGCTCTTACCAACTAGACCAACGCGGGCGACTACGGGTAATTTCTACTCTGTCTAGCGATCTTTGGTAAGCTTATACGGTTACTAATTCATTCATTGCTAATCAAACTGAATTGTAATTTTACTAGTGTAAGCTTTAATTAAAATACTTCACTTAACTGTGATTTTATTCAAAATCTTTCAATATAAAACAACGTAATATATGAAGGTATTATTTGCAAACACGGCTCATTCCAAAATGGTTAAAAAATGAAGATTGATTTTTGAAAAACAATGTACATTTTTAGTTTTACACTACTTTGGAATGATATTTTGTATGTTATCATGCCATTTTTGAGCCAAAAATATTTTAATAATTTATTAGTATTTACTAAATTACATTCATGATTCATGTTTCAACAACTTTAGAATAAACCGGGTTTGCAAATAATAGCCTCATATGTTGTTTTAATAATCATACAAATAGCATCTAAATCTGTTAATTTTCGAACCAAATTGATGCCTGAACTCAAAGAAAACTGAAGATTATACTTTATTGTTTTCAGAATAAAATTTTATTTTCCTATTTTCATCTTTGTATACTTACCATATTCTGTCGTAATGCATAAAAAAATTATACGTTGTTAGATTTACTAATATTAAGTTTCTGCCACTTTTTTGCTGATTAAAAATGCTATGTCATGATTGTAAGTACTTTTTTAATTTGTTATTTTAGGATCTGGGATCAAAAATGGCCAGATTCACTCTTCACTGGACAGAAAATAACACACCCATCTTAAAAAAAACTTTTGACAGTTTTGATTATAAAATCATATTGTGAGTCTCAATTTAATCGCATGGAAACTTCGAAGCTTGCATCGACGTTAGAAATTAAATTATTTTCTTTTGAATCAGTACTTTTAACAATTTATTATATTTTCTCAAAACTGAATTTGGGCGTGTTTGATCGCAAGCTTCTCGTTTTTTCTTAATGAGGTAATTTAAACGTTCTCAACTATTTTTTTACGTAAAAATATTTCAATTAATAAAACAATTAATTAATATTTTAAACCATTTTTTATTTCAATACATATTCGTTTTAATATTCAACATATCATTTTACACATAGTTCAAATTACCGCTGAATGTAGAACAGTATTGAGGAAAAACACAGATAAGAATAATATATGCATATCGATAACCTCATATTATAATATCTAAATTTAAGTATGTAATTTCCGTTAAGAAATAAACACATCACTTATCTGTGAGCTATGATGGAGCTTTTTTAAACATACAAAACTTTTGCCAAAGTGAGTTCAATCCTTTAGATTTAATCTCGAAATTATTATAATGAATAAAACACATATAATTATTTCACTATAATTTTATCATCAATAATCAACAAAAGCACCATTAAATTTACAGTGAACACTGAGGCATTATTATTTAATTTAATTATGTATATTAGTATCTTTGGAACCAAATCAAATATTATTTTTGCCACCTGAATATGTTTTGAAAATAGTTCTTATCTGACATGACAATTTATGAAGGGCTTAGAAAACTCCTCTGTGTTTTTCCTTTAAAACTCTAACTTACATTTACCTAAGTATTTAATACCTTATTATTTAATAATCTACCTAAAAATCGGTATGAATAATAATTAAGGTAAATTTTTCTGGTACTATTTTTTATACAATAGTTTATTTACACTAAATTTTTCTAATATATACACCAGGTATTTATTAATATATTGTCTTTTTATATAATATTACTATCACGGGTATCAATTTTCTAACGAAATTAGTTACTTCGAATCATCACACTGGAACAATTTTCGATCTTCACATGAGTAGTGTTTTTGTTCGTTTTATTGTTGTGTTTATTGCACGCAGTTCTTGTCGCCATCTTGGTGTTGGTTGTCATGGAAACTTTGGGCATGTATTGACCCAATAAAAGGAACCATTTTTTATGCGAAAATCGCATTCACAACATTGCCAAATATATTGTAACTTGCACTTGTCTTATTGTCACTGTATTCGTTTGCATTTATATGTTTTTATTTTAATTGTTTATTTTTAACTCTGGAAGGACTCACTATTCACTCATTTTAACGCTCAAATTTTGAATTATCTAACATAACGCAAACTCAGCTAGGCTCAGAACCAATAAAGATCTTTTGATGTTTCTTGTACTTGAGCTTCCAGTCCTGAAACAAAGAAAAGGAAAAATATTACTATCCGAAATATAACACAATTCACTACATTACATATTACGTTTTTCAATTCTAGTTACACTCATAAAAAACTGACATATTTTTTTTATTTCCCATGGCAATTTAAAAACCTTTTGCGTAAATATTAACAATTTGTAATACACTCTAAAAACAGTTTTTCTATGTAATCTATTTATGATTAAATTTTCATAATCTTTTTCGTCGCGTGATAATTGACAAATATAAAATATTATTTAATCTATCGTTGAAGTAATATTTAAAAAAATAGAACATTGACACGAAATATTTAATCATTATAAGCGTCCCCATGCTGATATAAAAGAGTATTTTATTTTGAGCATGGTATAGTTAAATTAATATTTTGCATTGCATGACTAGTATAATATTAGGGTTAAAATTAAAATGTACATATTATACAAGAAGGAATAAGTTAATAAATTTTATAGATATTTCAACATTTTACTAATAATTATAGTTTTGGTGATAGAGCTGAATTAACCATCGATATTTGATAATTCTTTCAATGCTAAAAAATGCATTTTTTTATATTTATAATATGTAATATTGACTATTGTATTCAACGCTGTAATCGTTAACTATTCAAAGGGTATTCGGTAACATAATCGGAACGATGGATAAGAGAAAAGAAAAAATACGTAAAATGAAAATGAAGAATAAAGGTTAAAATGATTCTGACTATTTTATGTTTTTTTTACCAACTTCGCTCCCAATTCGCTCTCAACTCACTGTGGAGTTTGAGAACTGTTATTTAATCAGTTGCTCAACCTCTTTTTTGTTCCAAATAGAGTAAGAAAAGAAGGATAGGTCTAGAACAGGACAAGTGGTTAGCTAATCGCTCTCGCTACACCCGTTGTTACGAATAGGATGGGTGAGACGGGAATTCAAGACATCGCATACATCTATGCCTTCGAACAGAAATTCATAAGCCGATTGAAAAATCAATTTATAAAACTGTTTGTACTGGAATTAGAACCCTTGGCCATCGTAACCGAAGCCAACGACGTTGACCTCTCGACCAAGCAGACGCTTAATTTTGCATTTAATGGTCGGATATTTGTGTTTAACCAGATGGTATACATACGCCATGTATTTCTACGAATACCAGAATACGGCAAACGGTATTATAGTTAACACTCCACTACAGGATATATTATTTTCCAACTATAATAATTCTTTACTAAAAATATGACAATATGATATTTCACTCATTGCGTATAGTTAGTTGGTAAGAAGAAAACGTGTAAAACGAAAATATTCGTTTGAGCGTGTAGAAAAGCACACACAACATATCCACAGCGTAGTAGACCTAATACCTATACAGTGTAACGACAGTATAGGATTCGTGATAATATATGCTTGCAGCAGTCAAGGGAAGATTACAATATGTCACCCCTCCGAACCAAATTCCACAGAATGTTCCAGAATTATTGAATCCGCCGATAGAATTCTAACAGCGAGATAAAATACAGAACGACAGTTTTATCTATACGATTTACAATGTCATTTGATAGAAATTTCACAATATTTGAATATTATTTTTTTTACCATGTCCGCTCCCAATGTGGAGCATATGGACTCCTAATGGAGTTTATCTCAACAGAAGTGTTTCTACGAGAACCGCTTGTTACTCAGTTGCTCAACCTCTCTTTTTCCAAAGAGAGTAGGAATAGAAGGAAAGGGCTAGGACAGGACTAGTGGTTAGCTAATCGCTCTCGATACGTCCCGTTCATATGATAGGATGGGTGGGAGGGGAGAATTCAAGACATCACATACATCCATGCCTTTGAACAGAAATTCATAAATCGATTGAAAAATTAATTTATGAAACTGCCCGTACTGGGATTCGAACCCGTGACCTCCGTAGAGGTAGCCAATGACGTTAACCACTCAACCACACAGGCGGCGAATATTTGAATATAATATCATAAATTCCATATTTGAAGATTAAAAAAAATATTGAACCATAAAAATACATGTCACGTTTCTTCATTAAAATGTACAATATTTTAATTAAATATCGATTCCTATTTCGTACGTACATACTCGTATAATTACTTGTTTTAATTATGTATCGATTCTGTAAATGCGAAGGACAAACATAACAACACCACACGGCAAGTGTAATTGGTTGACTTGAGAAATGAGTCACTCAATACTTGATTCGAACCCTTCAAGTCAATCGCTTTCTTTGAATCGTTCATTTGATTCGCATCACTGCAGAATGTCACAAATGGCTCTCGGTTCACTCTTTATCGGATCTTTGTTTAAGATTGCTACTGATAAATTACAATTAATTGGGAAAACAAATGACTCAGAGGTCATTTTTGTTTTCCCACTCATATACTTACACTAAAGCATTTTTTTTTTCAAATTAAGTTCAATAATTTCGCAAAATTTGCAGCGTACATGTACAATTATTTTGACACATTCACAATCTAAAATTTCTAGGGGCTCCTGTTAAAGGTCTCCATATATTTACGCGTCTGGTTTTCATTGCTATTTGCATGGGGAATTGAAACAAATTTATGTTACGAAACACATCATGTACAAAGTTGATAATGCAAATTAAGAAAAAACAATTACAAATTATTTTCTATTAAGGTTATACGAATAAAAGAGTGTTCTCAACAAAAATTAAATACGCGATAAAGTGACAGCCAACAAACGCTTTGATTTTTCATATATTTTTATATTTTGATAATGTATTGATTTTTTTTTTAAACCATGTCCGCTCCCAATGTGGAACATATGGACTCCTAATGGAGTTTATCTCAACAGAAATGTTTCTACGAGAACTGCTTGTTACTCAGTTCTTCAACCTCTCATTTTCCAAAGAGAGTAGGGATAGAAGGATAGCGCTAGGACAGGACTAGTGGTAAGCTAATCGCTCTCAATACGCCCCGTTCATAGGACAGGAAGGGTGTGAGGGGGGATTTCAAGACATCACAAACATCCATGCCTTCGAACAGAAATTCATAAATCGCTTAAAAATCAATTTATAAAACTGTCCGTACCGGGATTTGAACCCGCGCCCTTTGTAGCCGAAACCAACAACGTTGACCACTAGACCACTTAGATGGCAATACTTATTTAATAATATTCCCTCTTTAAAAATTAAATAGAGTGGTTTGGAAAAAAAAACAGAACCCACTCTGTTTATTTTAATGTAGTGTTTTTAAAAAATACTAAAATGAATATCTTGGAATTAAAAAATAGTACAATAATAAATTATGTTCAAATTTAAACGGTTGGATACAACATTTTTTTTCGTATAAACTCTTACTTTTATTGTATTACAACTATTAATAAATCAATATTGAAATATTTTCATATATTCGTATTCCTTTACTGACAATATTGTTGATCCCGTACTTTATTTATTTATTGTCATATGAATGTCATTGAATACTGCATGCTGAGATATATGATTTTTATGTCTTAAGAATACGACTATAAACATTTCATGTCTCTATTGTCGTACGTGTATCATTATTTTGTAATGAAAATATTATAATAAATTATAAGAATAAAACATTGAACATCTATGAGTATATTATTTCTGTCCAGCACACTGGGGGACGTTGTCATTGAATATTCTAATACGTAATATATGACAAAGACGCAGGTTATTGAAATATTATTGCATCCCTGCGGCAGCGTGCCCTCTCTCAGTCCGAAGTCACAGGGAGGGTTGTGGACAGGTTATTTATGGCGGAGGGGTGACCACCGTTCCGTTATTAATTTAAGAGCGGCGACTCTCCACTCCAGGGTTACCTGAGGGTCAGATGAAAAGCCACGCACGGATATTTCAGCCCCGTTTAAATTGTCCAGGAAAATAAAACACAAGTAAAATTCAGCAATTTATCTGATTAAATATATTTGGCAATTATTTGATCTGATAAGCATAGTCGCTTTCGACGTCGAACCAATGAATCTCCAGTACCATAAAAGTAGTGAATTTAACAAAAAATATGCTAAGCATGCTTTTCCTAAAAATGATAAAAAATATTTGCACAAAATTAATCTTTTCATTCCCAACATTTGAAAAGCAAACGGGGTAAAAAATATTAAAAAATCATCTTAAAAATCTATGCTTAATGTTGGATAAAAATGTGTGTATTAAAAAATCAATAAACTCAAATACGCACATGGGTATTTATAAAAATTAATACAAGTAGGAATTTCAATAATTGTATAATTGTACAATCTGGTTCATCTTTTTTTTAATATTTCGTAAGACATTTTATTAATTAGATCGATTCCAAATATTCTCGTTTAATTACTATCTATATCAGATCTAACAAAAGTACGGGCCGCGAGCTTAAATCGCACTTTTGAAAAAAAGACTTCTACCTTTTAACGCAGTTTTTAAATACGAATATTATAATATATTGAAGAATTTTTCAGTTTGTAATTTATTTAATGACGTAGAAATAAATAAAGTTAAATTGGTTCAAATAAAAACACAAATAAAAAAAATGTTTTTTTACATTCATAAATTTATATATTTTTTTATAAATATGTATTTCCAACTTTAAATACCATATCTTGAATGGTGGTACAATAATTTATTTAAACAATTCTCGGCAGTAAAATGAAAGACGTTACTCATTTGTAACACCATTTTTGTCGTTCAAACTCTTTTAATGTCCGAGAAAATATGGGACATACATATACACATAATATATATTTGAATATTAACAATATAATATTACATGTGAATTTCTTCAGAGTAAATTAGATAAATTTAGTATGTAATCTATATAAGGTGAATCTAATCTATTTTTTGACTCTATAAAGTTTCTAAAATTAACGAATTAGTTAATTGTATTAAAAGTTTTGAACATTTTTTGCATTTATCCTACTAAATAATCCACAATTTAGTGAGTAAGTTTATATTTAACGTAATTTTCAATTTAATATATTTTTTAATTATTTCGCAAAAAAATCGTAATTGTTAAAGTAACGCAATATGACTTACTTTATAAACATTTGTTGAATTCAACTAATTTCATAGAAACAGTAATAATGCGATGACGAAACGCTTGTAGAGTTGGTCAGAAGGGCCGAGTGGAGGAGACAGCCTTTGTGAAACTCATCATAGAGGTAACACAGAGGAATGTTCATGAATGATGAGTGAGCTCAGTCTGAGTTTTAATTAAAAGCCAGCTTACGTTATTTGAAAAATTAAAGCAAATTTTTAAATTATCTTTTCTTCTTAGCCGCATCCCGATATTTCTACATATATATTTAAGCCAAGATTCACACCTTTGCAAGCATAAGGTATTATAATAATAAATTACATTAAAAAAATAAAACATACCTTAGTACTGATTCCCACTTTTATTTAATAAGATCAGATCATAACATCAACTGATAAGAGAATATAATCTCACAAAGTCATTGCTCGTTGCAGCTGATAATGCTCGTCATGTGCGAAAACGGTCTTGATCTTACAAAATGAATGTGGGAATGAGCACAAATGCATATTTTATTTTTTTAATATAATACCTTCTTAGCAAGTATTGACAGTGAACACCCTAAAAGTAATAAATTGCAATGCAATTAGTACGTATTTTTAATATCATACCCACATATACCTATTGTACGCAATTTTAAACAAAATCACAACTATTTAGGATTCCATAAAAAAATGTTCGAAAACGGAATTGTTCATTAAAAGTACATTGAAAATTTTCCATATTCAATTTCCGTAGAAAATGGTGTATTTAATAAAGCCTCTATCCTAAAAACAGCTAACGTCGACATCTACAAAAAAATAAAAAGGATAAAGGGAACATATTCGCGTGTGATGTTTATTCTGCCATTTAACATAAATACAGTTTTTGGTAGTAGGTACTAATATAAAATACTTTATTTCCTGCTATCAATAGAAAAAATAAAACCAGCTTCTTTTGTACTACCAAAAATTGTTAGTTTTCAGTCTACGGAAGAACAAAAAATTCTTTCTTGATTGACCTTTTTTATGTATTACACTGTTAAGTGATTAGTTTAAATAATTCCACAATTTAAGTATGCGCTTAATATCGCCAAACAGGATTGTTAACCATTCACATAATTAAAATGATTCATTATATAGGTGTATAATCTTAAGCAATAGCTAATCACTAAAAGATACTAAGATTTTAAAAATGACCATAATAATAATATAATTTTGATTCATTATTGAAAGATTAAAATTGATTTGTTATTTCACAAGCTTCTTAAATCGTGACACATGGTTCACCTCTTTGAGAAGCATCTTCGTTAGGTATATCGAAAGAAGTTTTGAATATCTTTATTTTTTAATTTACTATCTTGCTTTTATTTTTTTAGAATAATAATGTATACTTAGAAATAATGTCTACGTTATAGTTAATAATAGTATATATCTACGTTACGTCTTGTGATGCTTCTCAGAGAAGCGAAACACGTGCTACACACCCACACCAGTCACAAAACAACTAGAGTAACAAAATATAAATGTTATTTTATATTTAATGAATATTCTGATCTTTCAAATAAAAAATTAAATTAAATTTTAAAGAAAGTGTGGGCTTAAGCAAATCCTAGAAATGAGAAATAAATTAAAATTAATGTTTTTAACTTCGGCTCCACGTAAAACATTTTATGGGGTTGAGTTATTTTACTGAAAGTCATGAGTATTATTTTGTGGAAAATTTCTACCATAACGCACTCAGAACTTTCCCTGAGATCTAAATTTAGTGATATTCAAAAACAAACTTTCCTGGAGAAGCACTTCCGGGTGCGTTCACTTTGATGGGGCTCGGGCGTGGTCGTGAGGGGGAAACGGGGTGCAAAAAGTGTAGGCTATATAATATCAGGGACTGGAAGGGACGATTTACTAGGTGGAATGTCAAATAGGCGGCCAAGAGGAAACATTATACCCGAGGGGTGAGATCTCCGGACGTACAATTTTAGTTGTTTGCGACTAGAGGGACAGCCATTGTTTCAAACGCAACGTAGAATATCACGATGCGATAAACATGGATTTAGTATTATCGCTTAAAATGTTTTTTATACTATTTCGAGAAAAGCGTAAAATTCAATTATTTATTTTTCTCGTAAAAAATGTAACAAATGAAACTCAAGCTTGCATGTGGCTTATCATAATATTGTTATCTGTAATACACAATGGTGAAGTGGTAAATAAATAGGTACCAGGTCGGTCATTGTTTTCTTTCCTATTTTTTTTTGTTTTTTTTATATCCGTCCGAAGTTAAAAAACCACATGTTTTAACAATTAAATTGGTAAAAAAACGATTTTAAATATACGAATGTACTTGAAAATTAAGTTGCAAGGGCTCCTTCCTTATTTTCAGGTGCCAGGTCGCCAAACTGGCCCCACTACACCACTGGTAATACACACAGTTAATATTATCTACGAAATTAAATTTGTATGTTTATTCATAAATAATATATACCTTTTGGGATAGTCAAAATTTCGAATTTAAATTACTACAAATCAAAATTGTTCTGATAATACTAGTAACAACATTTGTTACAGTTACTGGCAATATCCAAAATAAATATATTACTACCTGTAAGCTCGTTGACCTCAACGGGGGATTTTTGTTACATTTTTAAGTAGTCAGAAAATTTACTGGTGTGAAAAATAAATTACAAACCTATTTATTGAATAAGCCAGAAATTCTAAAAGTAAAAGAAATATGCCTCGCGGCATATATCGACAGCCCTACCCTGCAGTATATAAATTGTATATAATATAATTTTTAGAATAATTGAAATGTATAAGTTTGGTAACAAATATATTTCGTAGAAGAAGAAATATACCTCGGGACATATATCGACAGCCCTGCAGTATTTAAATTGTAAATTATTTAATTTTTGGAATAATTTTTAAGTTTGCTAACAATCATTTTTCGTAGTAGCAGAAATAGATCTCGGGGCATAAATAGTTATAGTTAATGGAAAAACATATACACTGAAACTTTAGCAGGATACAACAGCACTCTTCTAGCAACCAAATAAATATCGAAACATTATTTTAATTAATTATCTTTTTTCGGTTAATAATATTACGCGCCGTGGTATAAAATAGAATTATATTTATTTAAATTGCTCCTGATGGCTGTTTTCGCACCCAAATTTTATATCGAACAAAATGTGAACATATGCCGAAATATTAACTATAATATGTATTTGTAATAATAGTGAAACTAAATGCATTGTTATATCTTTAACAAATTATTGGCTCATGCATTTTAAATATATTTATTTCTAAAAACAAACCTTTGATCATGACTGTAGTTTTTTAAATTTGTCATAACTAATTATGCTTTATGGTCAATAAGACACCGACAGAAAAAAATCAACAATAATGTAAAGATATCGACATATTATTTCCAGCCATTCACACATTATTAATTTCTATTGTATTCCGATTCGTATCAACGATATTATTGAGATAAACAATCGAAACCGCCTAAATGATAGCATCTCACGTCGGATATTTGGAAAGAGTGAATCGATCAACCGTTTACAATAGGGCCTATGGATTGACACGGAAGAGTTTCGCAAGTGGCTGAGAGCGGATTGGCCTATTGATAAAACAATTTACTGTTTTATCAAGAGTTCGCTGCTCGGAAAGTTGAACAGAGTGACGAGCAAGGGTTGCTATCTATATAGCTGAAGGGGGGTGAAATTCGACCTATGGCAGCGGAGATAGCTCTAGTATATGGGCCGTCAATCATCGACGATGTAGAAAATTAACATAGAACAGAAAATATATTTTTAAAAAGAGTTTATTAGACTTTTCGGCTGATATTGTATATAAAACTTCCGTAGTTTATTAATAAACCTTACGTGAATAGGATTAACGATACTAAAGATAAATTATTATTGAAAAAGTAAACTAGTTATAATTAATATGATCTATGTTTGCTTTTATTTTTTCAATCGATTAATCAATATCTGTTCGAAGCCATGGATGTTTGCAATGCCTGAAAATTCCTTGCCACCTTTCCAATTCTAAAATAATGGGGCGTAGCGAGAGCGATTAGCTTAACACTAGTCTTGTCTTAGCCCTATATTTTCTACACCTATTCTCTTAAAAAACAGAGCTTGAGCAACTGGGTAACAAGCGATTCTTTTAGGTTGAGATAAAGATGTCGTGTGCTCCACATTCTGAGCGGACATGAATTTAAAAAAAAATGTTACATATTTAAAAGTGTATAGAAACACTGGCTTTTTCATCATTATTTTTATCGCCTTCTCGATCATGGTAACATGATCTTGATTTGTTAACATAATATGTTTGACGGTCTGAAAATCAGTCAATTTTTTTAAATCATTTAAATTTAAATCAGTTGGGATGTCTGTGAAAACTTCCTCTCTTTTAATAAAATGTGAAAAAGTAGCACTCCTTTTTATCATGAAATTATTATTTTTTTAATCCACTTATTCTTGATTTTTATTATCCTAATTTATAAACTGTTTTGTATAATATGAACGCTTAATATGGGCTTCACATACGGGAATGAACTGTATAACTCACATACGCAAGTTCAACAATACCAGTTACTTTTCCGTAATTGTTTTGTATAGCCCCATAAAAGCTGAAGTTTCATTTAAATTCATTTTCAAATTTTAAAACGCCAAAGGTATTTCAATTGCATAATAAAGGAATAATATTTTTATGATGTCAGTATTCATACTTGAAAATACAATCGAAACAATATATTATTTTCACATTGATAAGTTGTTAAGATAAGCAAATTCTCTTTTAATAATTATTATAATTCCGAAAATTAATGCCAACGTAAATAATTGTTTATATAACTTCCACTATATGAAGCTAATTTAGTTGATGTTAATAAAGTTTTTCTTATTTGGTTTACTACATCATGAAATCAACCTACCGGAGTGTGAAAATAAGTATTTAGATTGTATCTGCACATTGCAGCCTTCCAAAAATCATAAAAAATAATTAACGCCTAACAATTAAACAAACGCCACAATGTGTTTATAAGAGTAAACACTAAATCAAATAAATAGTCATAAACAATAGAGTAGAGGTTTGCTTTTGTTCGTCTATTTCGTAGGCAATTTATATTCATGCTGTCCAAACCTAAATACTCCCATACATATAGAAGATAATTACTGAATTTTATTACCCATTTTCTTTTTGTATTAAAATGGGTATACATAAATTCAAAAAGGGGGGAAAATATTTATTTTACGAAGCCATTGCCACTCCCAATGATGGTCAAATGGACGTCAATTACTTAATGTGAACTCATACCACATACAATAATTTATGTCATTCTCTCAAAATCTCTATTCTGAAACAGTGGTAAGCTTAGATTAAGAAGACTGTGATTTCGAAATTAATATCAATTAACTAATCGTTTTTTTCCTGAACCACGTTTTCGTTGATGATGTAGAAAGGAATAAGGATTTATGAGAAAGAAAAGAAAAACAATACGTATTTGAAAGTTTCCGTTCGTGTATTCGATTTTCATCCTCATCTTATAACAGGACCAAATCTCAAGATTGTGAGCTGTCGCTAACTGACATTGTACTATGTAACCTTCGTATTAATCGTTAAGTAACGGGTGAACTAGATAGGTAAATAAATGTGCAATTAATATTTATTTTGATTTAATTAACTCTAAGCTAATTTTAACTTGAGTTTTTTTAAACTCTATTTATATATTTTCTTTCTACTATTATTGATTAACAAATCGAACGTAAATTTGGCAGGTTGGTGAAACTTAAGTACCGGGTACTTATGAATCTAAAGTATCGTACTAAATGTTGACTTTTTATAGCCATCCAGTTCTTCTATATGTTTCCGTCTAATAACTCGTATCGCTAGTAATACATGTTTAGGTATAATATTAAAGTGCAGGAATGTCACAGTTTCTCAATTTTAACAAAATTTATAATATTTGCACAATTACTTTTTCTTTTTTATAAAATTACTTTTTTGTTAATTAAAACAAATTCATAGTATCCCCTTACTAAGCTACCAAACGAATTTCAAAAAAACTTTCGATATTTAAAACGTTTTTTTTATAGAATTTTGTTGACTAATGTGTATACGCAAAAGATTTTATTTTATTAATTCTGCCACAAAATTCCCTACTCCGTAGGTTCTAAGGTATCCAATGTATCATAATTTCAACTTTTAACATGATAATTAAAGATCTGCTAAAGAAAAGTTCATTTTGAGGTCCATATACATCAATTACGTTCACTTTTCGGAGATAGACCAAATAGGAAGTATTTTAATAAATTTTAAGTCTTCATAATCTAAGATGAGTCTTAGGTTAGTAAACAAACTGATCGGCAAAACAGTTGCACTCTGCTAGACCAAAATGTTATCAACCAAGTTGTAGCATCCAACAATTTGACTAAAATATATCAAATAACAACCATAATATATGTCATAAGCTTATTGGCATATTTAGTTATTAATTTATCATGATTCCAGAAATTCGTAATTGCTAATGCAATGTAGACATTAAGCTTTTGAAAAGTGAAGTGAGTCAAGTAGCAAAATGGTACTACATTTCTACTGGACTTTTTAGCAACGATGGGCTCCCAACACGTTAATAATGGGCTAGGTTAATCTCAAAACTATTCACTGTGTTTCGTGGAAAGAGCGAATTTTGTTATCACTCATACACAATTAATTTTAACATCGCAAATAATAGACATTGAGATTTCAAAATGCATGTCTTATGTTTCATAGTACATTTCAACTATCTACATAAATTGCAGTTAATTACCGATTGAATTTGAGAATAATATTTTCTTTTATTTAACAAAAGGCTCTTTAGCGCGACTGAAATCTAACAAGGGGATCGTGCAAGACTCTCCTAGTCCTCTCCAGCCTACGCCTTTCAAAAGTAAAATCACGTCTTTACTTAGTATTTTTGTGAATTGCATATTTTTATTTTAGTGAGAAAGCATTACTACAGTGTGTATTTAGAATGCTAATTCCTTTTTACGATACTTTAAGACAAATAGAAAATTATAACGCACATAACTTATTTTTTCCCAGAGAACCACTTTGCTCACTTTATTTTTTTGTGACAAGATCGATTGATTGTTTCAATATATTATTTAACCCATTTATATAGCAAAGTTAGGTCTTTATTATGATGTCTGCCAAAAAAATATTTTTTTATTTAATGAAAATTATTAAAGGTTTTTATGTTGTGATTGTTGAGAAGCACTACACTTTATCTACTTTAGTATATTGTACAAACGTATACAAGCGAGATACAAGGGGAATGAAAGTGTGTAGGATTGTTGATTGTGTAGCAGTGCGCGAGTGTGTGTAAACGTAGACGGGAAGGGGGGGAGTGGTCAGCCTTGCGCTGATTGGCTGACCGCGCGATCGATCGCCGGCCGCCTGTTTGAAAATGAAACTCATAAAAAAACATTTAATCGTAGCGTTTACGCGGGAAGAATGGTTCCATTAGCGATTCCGTGAAGTCTGTAACCATGTTTGTGAACGGCGCTGTTTGATATTTATAACACAACGAGAAAATAAATCTACTCTGAACACGATTTTCCCGGCGATTTTTTTTCTGATTCAATGAAAACATTTTTGTAGAGATTTTATCGGAAGTATTTGTTGTTACTTGTAACCGCTACAAAGTTTATCTTACAAAGAGTTTTGTATTCTTCCACCGTCAAATCAATGAATGATTTCTTCTTATGAATATTTTAATACTTGAAAACATAAATTAAATATATTTCATATTTTTCTATCTATTTCTCTACATATATATATACGAAGAAAATATCTAATATTTTTTAATAATTTTAGAACTCACGAGTTGGCAATAGTACTAAAATGCAATTTGTTCATTTTAATTGATACTAGATAACTAAACACATAATACTATAAAATTTTGACATAGTAAGAAATTATTTTATTTAATAAATCAATATATTTTTTTAACATTTTTTGAATATGAATATAAATGATTTCCAATAAAGTAAAATTTTGACATAGTAAGAAATTATTTTATTTAATAAATCAATATATTTTTTTAACATTTTTTGAATATGAATATAAATGATTTCCAATAAAGTAAAAAAAACTATGTTGGTTTGCTTAGACGTAGCACTATAAAATACATGATTTAAAAAAAAAAAGTTGTTTCAAACTATATAGTTACTAAGATACAAACGTTATAACGTTTTATTTGATGCAAATACTCATATTAATATCAATAGAAAACTTTTATGACTAATTTGTAGTAATGCTAGTGGCGTACCACGATAATATTGAAAATAGTTTAATTTGGGTGGACAAAGTTGATTTTGTTTACCAAATCGAGTGCAAAATAACGATATGTATTTGGCCAACTCCTATTCAAATTTTCCGCATTGAATATTGTAATAATGAATAAGTATCGTTGCATTGTGATGATTGTAGATATCCGGTAAAATTTTGTGGAGAATATATGACATTAATACCCAATGGCGGATTATCCCGTAAGCTTATTTGGCGCGCTTATATTTTGGGGTCTCCAAACTAGGGTCTCCAATCCCGGGATCCCGTTCAATTTTGCGATCCCGAAATCCCGGAATTGGTATGGTCGCGATTGAGAAATTTTAGCAAATCCCGAAAATTTATAGTATTTTGAATTGGGAAGACTTAAAAAAATGAATTACGGAGATATTTGGGGAGAAAAGTATTGAGTTGAGGATTTCAAACTCCTCGGTTAGCTAAAAAAAAAACGAGTCACCAAAACTTTTCTCAAATACACGATTTCACGTTGAGCGCCCAATCCCGGGATCACAAAAAGGCTCCGGGATTGGATACCCTACTCTGAACCTTAGGGGCCTTATATATTAATGACATAATTTATAGCACATATAATTTTTATTCAGTTTTCAATATATGTTCTTATTTTACGTGTCATTTAGCCACTAATAAAATATTGAGCCATCAAATTATATTGCGCCTAAGGTCTTCGAAGTGCTTAATTTGTCATTGTTATACTACTAAATCTATGAATCGAAGATATTTAAGAATGCTAGGTTAGTATACATCAGCGGCGACCATGACGTCGACCGCGTAGCTACTGTAAGTCGCCCGCTTGATGCTTTGAAAATGAATTGTGTGTGTATTTTATTATCAATCCATTTTGTTTCCCTTTAGTTCAGATTATTTTGTGCTTTGAATTACTACACTTTCTATAAATACTTAGCACATGATATGGTGTTAGTAGATGACAACCACTGATGTCAGTATTAAGTCACCGCAGAGATTCGAAATTTGGCTTCCCGTGGTATACAATGTACAAGGACGTCATTTGAAAGGGACATGGCAATTTACACTCCCTAAATTTAAATTAATAACATAGAAAAAAATAGCAAGCCGCCAACATTTGCTCCTTGCCCTGTACATGTAACTAAGTATGGCTCCACTCTCATTTGATAAATTGATTTATAATAATTTATGGCTTAATGACTTAAAGAAAACACGTCATATATATTTCGTGTATAAAAACTAAGAAATGATCCTGTTTTCGTTTTAACTCACTTCTTTTTCCATAGAATATAGTATATAATTCCAAGTTATTTAAATCTGTCGACAAAAAAAGCAAAATTACACTAAAGTTCTCCCCCTGTAAATGAATAAAACACCTCGTCTAGTAAAAGTCAGAGTTTTCCACCCTCTTACCAAGTCATAATAGGTAATATTAAGTTAGGCTTGGGGGTAGGGGTAGACTGAAGATTTCGTGCTACAATGCGTCCTTTTCTTGCTTTTCATGTCAATGAAAAAGCATTGTGCAAAGTATTGGGGTCGGAAGCGGTAAGGCTTTGTATTTTATTGTTACCGAATTTTGATGGAAATTGTTTTATCACTTAACTGCTGCTTTGATGTAAGTTCCTTTATTTAATATTTGAAACAGAGATGAATAGTTAACCGTATGCTATAATTCTCAAATCATCAAAAAGGTAACTAATAAGATGACAATCGACTTATATAATGATGAGAAAACAGAAAAAATAAAAGATACAGGGCATACTAAATTTCAGAAATAATGTGGAATGAGTACAAATTACATAAGTTTTCTGTTTTCCGATATAATGTTTTTTCACCAAAAATTAACAGTGAGAAATTGAACAGATTCAATGTGAATAATACACTTTTCAACCATTCCATCCTGCAACCTCTTTTTGGAATCCAGTAATAGACAGATATTTTTTTTTATATTCAATAATCATTTTGAACACCGATTCCAAAATAACACATGACCCGGACAGGTATTGATAATTTTCTATGTAGGGTTTATATTTTTTTACCATATGAATAGAATATATTGAAACAAACTGATGTTAATTTTATTTTGAGAATATGTTCGTCCTCATCAAAAATAGAAATGTCTTGTGTGTAAATTTTTCCATTTAAATTACATTCCAGCTATAGAAATACAAAATGAATCTTTTAACATCTTTATTTTTAGTAGTGAAAATAATTGTAAATATTAAATACATTTTTTTACGATGAAAATTGCTAAAGCCCCAAATTGTATTTTTTTTTAAATAATGATACTCTTTCAAGACGAACTAGACAAACAGAGCTATCACACAAACAACTGTGCATACGCTGGATTATAAATTTTAAGTAGCTTTGTTATATTTATCGCTGCAGCTATTTAATGCTAAATTAAAAGGGCTAAATTTGATTGTGACCCTGCTGTGAATCGGACCCAGACCCGCCTGGTCGCTTTGACAAAACTCATACCCTAAGAACACACAGACTAAGAAGTAACAGCCAATACAGAAAGAATTGCTGAATAATATTGCTGGCACAATTACTATGAGGTACATGAAATAAACAATACCATCGACTAAAGAATTCTCTTTACATACGTATTACACGTATCTAGCTGTATTTGAAATAGAATTGTATGTACTATTATTTATGATCTATTTTAGCATGCAATTTGTATGACATGTTTTATTAACACGGTAGGAATGAGAAAAGAATATCAAGAAAACATGAGAATAATGAATTCTTACGCATAAAAAACGACGGCTAGCTAGCGGAAGAGAAAGTCAACGTAATTATTTTTCTCCGCGTTTTTCAATTACGTCGGACGGTAGTTGCACATATTATAATTTGTCATATTATAATCAATTACCAGACCAATATAATGTGTCAGAAATTAATTGTATTTTGATAGAATTCGCTGTCGCTGAATATACTGATAATTTCAAAAACTAACTTTTATATATCGCACAGTCAATAAAGATTTAAGGACGTAGATTTTCGCAGTTATGAGATATCATACTAAAATGTAATTTTTTTAGCGACAGGGATTATTTGTTTTCTAATATTTTTATTTTACGCATTTATATTTTATTTTCAAAAATCCTTGCCCTCAAAAATGCACGGCAATAAACTACGATATCTTTTTCACATTTCGTTTAGCATGTGATATAATATATAACATAGGTTTTTAAAGATTACTGTACTATTTAATAGACGCCGTTTACGAATACGATCAAACCGCTCAAAATTGCTTAATCTTTTGGTGATTGAGAGTCACTCGTTTGCTTCTATAAAAAAATATTATAATCATTGTGAACCACTTAGCTACCATTGTAACATTCTGTTAAATCAATAAGAGTAAGGATGACCAAACAAATGAACGTTGGAAAATATAACTAAAATTGAAAACAAGGTGATTTTTTATTTCTTCTTTGACAACAATGATTTATCAATTGCAGACAAATTAAAAAATATATAAAAATTATCTTTCGCTTGACAAAGAGCAATTGACTTAGTGGGTTTGATTTACGTCTGATTTACTCATTTCCGATGTATATTTCACTCCATTATGCATCTTTAAATTAATAAATCGATGGCTTATAGCGAATGCTCGCGGAACAACAACGGCCCAAGAACATCATCAGTCCGACCCTTGGTATTAGGCCGGACATACCCGATATCCGTATTTTGGTATAATAAGCCAGTTAGGCTTTTGGTACATCAGCCAGTGTGGCCCTTAGTCTAAAAATTTTGGAAAACCCTGGCTTAAAGATAAAAAATATTGTACCTCCATAAATATGGAATAAAACGAATTTGAAAGTTTTCAAAATAGTTTTATATTTAAGAAATCTAAAATTTTAAAAATCTTCAAAACATAATAGAAAATCGATATTTATTTTTTAAAAAAAGAATACTGTTCTGGTTGTTTTGAAAACTTTGCTTATGATGATGACTAGTAGTGGAGGTGGTAAACACACACTGATTATGGCGTTTTTCCAAACGCTCTGGTATATTTTTTGATTAAAGGGGATGTATTGATGTATAAAATTATGTATTGATTAAAACAATTTTTTTTTTTTTTTTAATTGGCATCAATCAAAAGACCGTACTAGAGTAGCCAAAAGACCATATGCGCCTTTGAGGCTGCAGCGTCTCAACCTTTGCTCAAAGCCATAAAACACACTTTTTCATAAACAAATAACAAATCGCTAATACAATTTTAAGGAAAGCATTAATAAAAATGAAGAATAAAAAAACTATTTTTTTTTTATTGTTATTTGAAAAAATGTGAATAAATAGGTACTTTTTTCTTGCTTCTGTTTTATGAACGTGACATCAGGATTATTCTTGTAAAATAAATAATTCAGCGATATCTTATAAATCTTATTTAACTGTAATATTGACGGTTTGAATGCAATTTATTAATGTTCGTAATAAATATAGCATATAATATATTAGTCCATATATTTAATACATGAACAGTTTGTACCATTAGTTTTGAAAAGATATGCATATCTGCGCTATCGTTTACTAGTTGATCTTATTTCCGAAGTTACAAGCACGAAACTTTAGTCTGGCGATATGTTAATGAATTATGATTCAATGTAGTAGAAAAAAGTTAATTACAATAAAATATTAGTTAGTTTTATTATGATTTTATTCAAACTCTTCAGTATGTAAATTTTATCATTAGTATTAATCCTCCCTAAGGAATCACTTCTGCCATATTGCTAATGTAATTTAAGACACTTCGATAAACCAGATTATATTTAAATTTAAGATACATTACACCTGGCATTCACTTTGGTTTTATTTCAATGTGTTCAACGTCTTGAATATTAAGCAGAACACAACTCCCTTTGACTAAATCCGACCTTTTTGCTAACTACATAGGTACGTAGTAAATTTGCCACAATAGGTTTCAAGGTTTCAGCCACCATCAAAACCATTCAAGTCGAAAATCTAAAAACGTTGAATTGAATATAGGAATCGTATTTATTATAAATTGTTTTGAGTTTTATGATATGAAAAGAAATATTAAAAAATCAGGACCAAGATAAACTTTTGTTATAAAATTGTAGTGTCATTAATGTTATACCTTTGGTTACGTATATACAAAAACGATTTCCATATTTCAAAATTTAAATATAAACACTAGGATTAGTATCTCACGAGTAAATATTTTGAACTTTCTTTCGTATTTTGATATTTGTCAACCATTGGAAATATTATCATTGGGTAGATTCGATTATATTTTCTTTTGATATTTGACTGAATCCTATTTCACGAGTATATTGATTTTTCTATGTGTGATTCTTTCACATTATTTTTGATGTTACGTCAACCATTTTGACATTTCGTTTATTGATAATTTGCTGCAATCCATAATGAAACAAACTTAGTATAAATTTCGTTTATTGATTTTTCCATAGACAAATCCTCTACATAAGAAAATTCCGTCTTGCAATTACTCGTATAATTCAATAAATATATCCTATATCATGCATAATTATATTTTTAATGATACTGTTGAATATAGACACAAATAATGAGCGAAGTTTTCTTCTATGGAGAATTCATGAACGGAAAAATCTTGTACAAAAGTATTCTTTTTCGTGAATTTATTTCATGTCTCGGAGTTTTTGTCAATCATAATTATTTAATAATGAATTTTCGTCACCGAAATAATTAACTAAAAAGAACAGTAACAAGATATTTCAACATGGTCAACATTGGAATATTGCTTTTTATATTATGCCGTGTTTTTGGAAAGAAATCTGTACTTATAAATATCTGTAGTCTTAATCGGCATTACTGATTTAATAAACGTTGCTCATAGTTTTTACTTCCTGTAGTTTTTAAACATCTATTGGTAGGTTTATATAGTAAATTCATAAAACATAATCTATATATGGCCTTAAGGAATTTTTCGAATGACAACATATTATTATCTTCATTGATTATTTTCAATGGTAACATTTGGCAAGCGTCAAATTAACGCTTAATTTTTCATTTAGCCAGAGTGTCTTCTAACGTCCAACCAAGGACTATTTTACCTGTAGTCTTACGCAGCGGCGTTCACTGTCAGTTTATAAACCACATTAATTTATATATATTTTTAATGAGCTACATTTTTCTCAAATTGTTATATTAAACGTTCTTCCTATTTCACTGGTATATCTAGCTTCACTGGAATCAAAGCAACGGTGGGCTGCCAATACGTTCACAAGGGGTTCGCTTAATCTCAAAGCTATTCATGGTATTGCGAGAAAGGGTAGATTTTGTTTTTCAAACGTTATACTTAAGTCGTTCTAAGCCAGTCGTGAGGAACCTGCGGCCTTTGTGATAACTGTTAATTTTCATAAAACCGTGTAGTTGGATTTTTTTTTATTATAATACCTTCCATTAATAATTGATAGTTTGCACCATAAAAGTAATATAAATCTTGTTTTAAAAACTATGATTCGGAATAATATAAAATATGTATTCTATTAAGCCGCTTTGCGTTTACGTTTATCTGAATTTTTTAAGACTTGAAAAAAAGTCAGTCAAATAATTATGCAATAACGTGTAACATAATTTATTTAACACAAAGATAGATAAAAAGCAATACAAAATGATTGGCATTCATTATACATTGAAAAATGTACTCACGAATATAAATAAACTGGAAGTAAGATTCTGTGAAAAATAATTTCAGTGAAAAAGTCGTGTCAATTTATCATAGTATAATTAATTTACTACAAGCAAAAGCATTTTTTTTTACAAAAAAGAAGGGCAAAACGTTTTTAAAAGATCCCTTCTTGACTATCTTTTAATAAAAAATCTTGCATCTACAGTTCGATCATCTATGAGGTCGTGTCATCTTATTTATCGTAACGATAATATCAAAATATAATGGGTCATCAAAAATAATCTTCATTTATAATATTACTCCTATTAGAAATTGTTGTGAGCCAGTCACTAAATCTCTTTTGTATAAATTGTTCATAAGAAGCAAAATATTAGGAGGCGGTAACTGAATAAGAACGTTTAATTATTAATACACACGTAACACCGTATTTCCTTAGAAGCCGTGTGTTATAAGATGAATTATTGTACTTTTTTATGCGTGTAAATTATAATGTATCTATTTTACAAAAATAAATCGTCATTGCAAGAGTAGAAATAATTATTTTTAATTGTTAGCGTTTTTAAAAGCGCCACTGTTTGTACCCAAAATACTGCCGTGGAGAGAGTAAAAAATTTGGAGAGAAGCACGCTCGAAAATGTGGCGCGGCCGGTAACCGAAGACAGTGCCTCTGTTGGATAAAAACGAGGAGCTTTGAAAGTCGCCGACCGAACTTCACTCGAACTAGGGCGAAAGTCGAGCTTTGCCAAAAGCCGGTGGCAAGGAAAAGAGACGTCTAAAAAGTGACCTAATATAATTATATTTAAACGAATCCATAATGATGGTGCGTCCTTGGAAAAGCAACGCTCGAAAAAGATAATTGTGGAGTGCCTGTTATGGAATTACGAGAGAAAAGAGAAGAAAAATCATTCAGTATTTACAGTATATTGAAATTTGAGTCATGCAGTAAAAAACTAAATTAAACATGTAGAGATTCTCATAAAAAAAATATGATAATACAAAAATAAAACATACTAATTCACTTCCACCCAACCAAAATGCCTATATGTCGTGCATTTATACGGTGTTCATAATTTGTACTTATGTTCGTAAAATTAATATAATATATTGTTAATTTTTTTCAATTTCAAGAAATATATAGGTAAAACATTATAAAGTTCTGTTAACTATTTTTTAAACGTTACAATATGTATACTATATCTTTTATTTGATTTGAATAACTACTCACAAAGTTCTAAATAAGTAATAATATCATGTCTTAAAAAATATTAATGGAATCCACATTTGAATACATAAGATGTATTTAAATAAAATGGGCTTTTGAAAACAAAACAAGAATTAAAACATAAGTAAATTTTTAATTGTATAAAATAAAGCAATAAAATACTATTATTTTAGTTTTTCTACTTTGTCTTCTTAATTTTAATACTAAAGCCTTTTCATTAGTATCAAATATTGTCTGTTTTTTTAATGCGTAAAAACGCAATAAGTAACAAGATTGAATCCATTAGTAATGTAATCTAAATTCCAACGAAATTGTCACATTTCCAAGAAAAATATTTCTATACGCACTCTTAAGTAAATTTATTATTATATTTAATTTGAATTGCAACCACGCTATACCTCAACTGCCATAGAGTGAATTCCGATGATAAATTCGCGGAAGAAAAAACTGTCGTTGTGTCAGGATTGATTTTTGAAAGAGTCGGAATTTTAGAGATTCGGCTCATGTGAATTGGTTCTAACTTCTATTGTTAATAACACGAAAATTTATTCAGATCTGATAAAAAACACCACACTTTTGCGGAAAGTTTTTACTAAGTTTCGACAAAACTGTATTTGATGATCATTTTTAATCGGCTAATAGAATTGACATTTGATAGCAATACTTTGTTCGTTGATTATCATTTATATTGTTTTATCTTTATACTGAAAATTAGCAGGGTCTATGATTCTTGGCGTATTAATTTCTGGGCTCAGACAAGATCATTAGATCCTTTTCTTACTTTTATCCCAGTTAAGTTTAATCTTCCAAACGATTCTGTCATGCTAAATGTCTTTACGAATATTGTTTTAAAGTTGAGATTTGATCTGATTAAATGTGTCTGAAAATTTCGACTGAATAAAAATCTGTAAAAAAAACATTCTATGAAATATGTAAACACGTTTTATACTAATTATACATTATTTATTATTCATTGCCGGTTTCGCTCATTGCGAGAACTATCAACTAATAAAAATGTACAGATGATACAATATTATGTATAAAAAATGAAGAGAGACTAATAAAAAACTACTGTCAGTTCTTTTTATTTTTTTACCAGAATTGATATTGAGCACATTAAATGCAATTTTAGGATATATTGATTTTAATTGTTTTGCGACCACTATTTTAAGGTTTTAATAGAAATCATTTATACAATAGTAATCTATTTTTACCAATGGATATAGCTGAAGGATGAAAATAAATGTAGAAATATGTGTTATTTATTTTTAGATCCAAGACAATTAATATATTTCACCTACGGAAAAACAATTTGTGGTGTATTTTTATTAGCAGTAGTTACGCATACCTCGGCTTACGTTTGATATTTTGTTGTAAGTCCAAACACATAAAATTGTACCATAAAATAAGATATACGACTAATTTTCTGAGCTGTTTATATTTGTTAAGCATTTTCGATCGTTTTTTTTATTCAGTGAAATAACGAGAATATATTGAAATAAAATAGTATATCTTACCAGCCATTGTCGGGTAACTAGAGTAGGCAGAGGTATCCAAGGCATGTGCATGCCCATGATGTGCACTTCCTGCTTGTTCGTGTAATCTAAATTAAAACAATTAATAAAAGTTAAAAAATTGCATAAAACATCTTTAACTAATTAATTAATATATAACCAATAATTTATTTCAGAAAATTTTATTGAAAAAATAAATTTATACTTTTATACTGATAAAAGCATCTGCGCGCGTATATATCGACCGGTAATCGGCAGAACAATGTAAGTGAGAATTTATAAAATTTACAGAAATGGCCAGGTTTCGATTGTAACAGAAGATTTTATTAATTTTCTCTCGTAATAATTTCGCAAAAATAATAAATGCGGTCATTAATATTTGGCCAAGAGTCGGCAACATTTTGTTGTAAAAGTGCCAAATATTTTACGTGGGGTAATGTGCGGGCCGCACTTGGGTCACATTTCATTACACTGTAATGACATGTCTAAGCAAATATTTTAATCTAGAGAACTTTGTGGGCCGCATCACGATGCCTCGCGGGCCGCGGGTTGCCGACCCCTGAATTAAAGTATCTTTTTGAGAGCTTATTATGAGAGAAAGTTAAAAAAAAAAAATGTCGCTTGCGCTTTTCTGCCGATTACAGGTCGATATGTAAAAAAATAGCAGCGTAAACTTTATAATTGACTGCGCTTATAGATTGTACATAATTCGTACCGAAAAATTTAACACAACCGCTTACAACAATATATTTTTTAAATTAATTTTAAGAGTGATTAATCTTACCTAGAGGTGTGTGAGGCTGACCAGTCGACAGGTGGTTTGTACTGTGCGTGGTGAGGAAGTCTGGTGGGCAAAAGAAGACCGCCATATTGCGCCATCGTGTTGTGATGGTGATGATATTCATGGACGGCCCTAAATAACGAAACACAATATCATGTCACTATACATTTGACATTTAAAAATAGAATTGTTGTATTTAATTTAACTTTTTTTGACATATATGGTGGAATTTGTGATTTCATATCGACTGTGGAAAGAAAAAAGGACGTAACCCACACATTTTACAGTATGCTCTAAAAACGTGTTTTGATGATATTGTGACATTTGCAAATTATGAATTATACACAACCTTGAAGTGCACGGAGACTTCTAAGCTGGTGTTTAATTGACATACTCTATTATTAATTCAAGAATTTGTCTAGGAAAAACATTTATTTCAGTCTTTTTTCTTGGTTGTAATTTTTTACAAGATCATCTTTTTCAAAATTAAAAGCTTAATCTAAATACTAATTCGGCATTTTCAGTTTGCATCCTTTTGATAAAATGTGTATCAAGTTTGATACATTGTGATTATCGAAAAAAAAATGTTTTGAATAAACTGCGGGTTACGTCCTTTTTCATTTCCACAGTCGACATGATGGTAGATAAACGATTAATAAAGAAAAATTGATTAATAAAAATATCCATATACGACATCACACTCTATGCAGGGGAAAGTTTGTCATATAATCAATTGTATAAACAGTGACAAAAGTAAAATTTGTTGCCGTTGAAAATGTAAAGATGTAAAAATTAACAAAATAATAACGGATATTTTATGAAAACATAATATATTGGTAATTTCAATAAAGATTATTTAACAATAAAATAATTAAAATATTAGGGTTTTATAAATATTGATCAATTCAAAATGGTTGGTCATTTTTGTGACTAAATGTGATATTTAAAGAAGCAAATACAAACAAATATAATTTGTGGAACATTATTAATTAATTTATATTATTTTCGGATGCATTTTTGCAATTTTGGTGAAGTAGTTGTGATGATTAAAAAACTGTATATTTAATAGTTATTTTACCTATGGTGATGTGCCGCTGCAGTGTATTGCTGGTAGTGTGAGGCCCAGGGGTCGTGCGCTGCGTGCGCCGCGTGGGCCGCATGAGCCGCGTGCGCATGGTAAGGGTCCGAATAGATGTCAGGGGCAGTTGGCGCTGGTTGGTATTGACTGTTCCAAAATGATGCGGGGAAGTTTCTCGATGACATTGGTGATGCTTCTGCAGATTAAATAAATCAATGATCAGTTTGAATAATTATTTAAAACATGTGATATCTTTAAAAACCACAATAATCAGTTTCAAGGTAAACGAATGAATCTACTATTCCAAAGTTCTCGTTAATTATAATTTATCTATAGTCGTTGATTATATTAATTATTTTAATAATGATGTACCTCAATAATATATATTTATTATTTTTTTTAATTAATAAATAACGAACGTAATTAAAAAATATATTAATTAAATCTTTTATTATCTTTAATTTACATTGATTTTATATTAAAATATCATGTTCATGTTCTTCAACATTTGATACTCTATTTGCATACAAAACAATTAGTATAAGTTAAGTTTTCGACTGAAGGTGCTTGGTGGAATTTCAATATTAAATTTGAATCATTCAAATTATGTATATTATGAAACCCGGGTCGTTAGTGACAAAATCTGTGGAAGTGTACATAATTTGAATGATTCAAATTCAAAAAATTAGTATAAGATTAAATTAATCATAAAACACAATTTTCAATTAATCATTTATATTATTATTTCAATCGTTAATATAAAACTGTTTTCATGTAATTGTATGACTTTACTTTATTTCCGTAACATATTGAAAGTTTCATCGTATTCAATTTATTTTAACAAAAAGATATTTAAAATGTTATTTAAACAAAATAAAGATAATTTCGTTTGCATTTATAAATTTTAACTTTTCATGACCCCATTTATAACACTGCACTACGTTCGATTTATTTAATAATATTATTTTAATTAATTACATACTTTCCTAATGACAAAATATTTTTATTTTATTTTGATGTCCAAACTATTCCGTATAAAAATCGATATCTTTATAGAAAGATTTATCTACATATCCACATTTAACCGAATTCCGTAAAAATATACTCGATCTTTATCTGAGGTATTTAAGTATTTAAAATACTTTTCTCAAAAATAAAAAAGAATCGAACCCGACTGCGACATTAAAGCCACAATCATCACATCAAATCGCAATAAAACTGTAAAAATAAGCAGCTAAAATGAAACAAAAAAAAGTCGGTAGCTTGTAGTATATAGTTACGTGCAGGAGTCGACCACGTGAAGCGAACGTGTGCCACTGAATTCTGAATTCCGATAGCACTGACGGACGCAAGAATCGAGCACCTGTCGGCGAACGAGGAAATGTTGACGAGAGCCTGTTATCTGGGGAAATGATTTACCCGGTCCGATCGACTATTCACGAATTCCAAACCGAATTCCCGGGAATATCTAAATTAGAAGAAAAACGATTTTACGAATGTCCCTAATGCGGTTGATATGGCAATTCGATTGTTAGAATTAAAATAAAAGATGAGTGTGCCGCAGGTGGAAATACCGACGCGCCGCGTGTTCCTCGCGTTTATCTAATGTCCGCCTCTATTACTAATGGGGGACAATTAATTTAACTTAAATGCCCATCCACTGTACAAAACGTATCCGTTTACTTTCGCTGAGATGCCATCGAAGATTTTCCGATTTTAAAAACAGATTACGAGTCTAGATTATAAAAAAAAAAACACGAAACAAATTAATTTAATTTAACGTTAGTAAGAAATAAAAACTTAACATTTTTTCACCATTAAAATGAAAATATAAGAAAATTGTACGTTTATCACAAAATTTATTTATTGATTTGGCATTTACTTGGTAGAACTTCATTTTAATAGGGTAAAAATATCAAAGTATTTCAGTTCTACAGTTTTCTGTACTGTACTGAAAAACTGTAAAACTGTAGAACTGAAATACTTTGATATTTTTACCCTATTTATCACAAAAGATTACAATCGATAATATTTTCACATTTTACAGAATAAATGGGTCCATCGATAAAATAATATAAGCTACATCTACAAGCTCAATTATTTATATCATTATATACATATTATGTTATGCAAATATTATAATGTTTACAATTATTCTTGACTTTGGACTGTGGACTTTGGTCACAAAATAAATATGAATGATTCTAGTAATTAATACAAATGATCTAAAATTATAGAAAATATTCAACTTCATCAGGCCCATAGCTAGAGGGTGGCGAATGGGATAATCGCTCTGGACGTCGAGTATTTGAAGGAGCATAGGGGACCCCAAAATGATTTATTTAATGAGAATAATTTATATTCAGTCAAAATACCGAAATTTTGACTATACCGAATAAGGAATATTGTATTAACAATTAATGACAAAGTTTAAGACGTTAAAAATTTAAGAAAATTTAGAAAATGAATTTAAAGACGTTCCGAGAAAGTATATAACCAATACTCAGTTAGATTTGGGGTATCTAACATATTACTTTAACTGTCTGTACTAGTAAATGACATTTTTTTGATGATCGCTCGGGTAGCCGTCGATAAGTAGTATGGTTCAAAAAAATATTTTTTACGCATTCCTAATAAAGCATATAACAGTAAATGGCATATAATGAAGTCAAAATATGGTGTGATTCGGCAAATTAACGATAAATACCAAACCAATAATAAAATAATAGGGTCTGGTTGACAAACAACCGTTTGATAAAATTCAAACTAAATATTTTACCAGGCTTAAGACGGGAACAAGTCCAATAAACGACATTTTTGTTATTAACTTCATTGGATTCTCCATGCAAAGATCCACATTTTTCTAATAAAGCAACTAGGCTTATTCAATATTTTAGCCAAGCTATCGCAGAAGTTTCTTGGTGGAATTTTAACTTTTCATTATATATGTATACGCTTATTTTAAACTTAAACTGGCGTATCGATGTATTATAAAATCACGAATAGAAACAAAATGAAGCTTAATTCATTACTTTTAAGGTGTTTACTGTCAATACTTGGTGGAATGGCATTATAATAAAACATTTTTAGTACTTTTTTCACATCAAATTTATTGGATCATGACCGGTTTCGCTCATTGTGAGCATCGTCAACTGATTGCTCACAATGAGCGAAACCGGTACTGATCCAATAAATTGTATGTGGAAAAAGTACTAAAAATGTTTTATTATTTTTATGAAGTTTAATTTTTAATTTTGTTTAAAAAAACATTGTGTAGTTTCAAACAATATGAATATAACCGAATTTGAATTTTTGTGTCTAAATAAATTGTAGGGCGAGAGATGGACGCGACGATCGCGTCAGTTTGTGGCGGTGAGATTTTATATTCACCGAATTACACGACCAGCAACAGGTAACACGAGCAATAAATCGCTGGTTCGCCAAACCGATTGATAAATGACCACTACGTTTGTTTCACACGGTGTGTAATTTGCATTGTGGCGGTTTTCGGCCGCGCCGGACGGTCTGGCGTCCCTCTCGTAAGCGACGCCGAGCGGTGAGACAAAAAACCAGCCAGACCGGATTGCGCGATTGGCGAGCCTCTGGTGCCGCTTATCTCGCGGAAAGAGTGCCGTCGTAATCAAATTTTATCAATAAAGAATCTCTAGTGCATGTACACACGTACAGAATGTATTAAAAACAGTGGCATAAAGTATTTTTATCGATCAAGGATTTGTATACTTGTATTAAGGTCGATGTATACAATTTAGTGATAACTTATTACGTTTTGATGTCTGTCAATAAGAGGGTTACTCGAAGCAAGTTATTTTAATTTTTTCAATACTTGATAAAAAAAACCATTTCACACAACCTTAAATATTTTTAATTCTAATATGTCACTTATGGCCAAACAATCAACTGACAATGTTTGCAAATGAATTTGGTGCTTGTATGCAGTGGCGGCCGGTCAATGTGGCATTGGTATAATGCACCCCTTGTATATGCAGGGGCGGTTATATTTCATGGAATAATGTTCAAACATAACATTTATACCACTCACTCAATTTAAATTCTTCATGTATTTATTGTCTAAAATAAATATTTTAGAATTTTTTTATTTTCTTTTATTGAATTTTAAATGAGGGAATGGTAAAAATGTTATTTTTTAATATTATTTCATGAAATATAACCGCCCCTGCATATACAAGGGGTGCATTGATCCAATACCACATGCTTGTATGTATTGATAATCAAATTTGATATTCAGCTATCATTACATTTAGATTATCACCAATTATCACTTGTTTGTGAAATCTAATAAGTTTATTGACAAATATAATATAAAGTTTTTTATGTTTATTTTTTTTTAAATTTCACCATCGCAATTAACATTTTAATTCCTTTGTCACTTTAGACTTTTAATTAGGTATATTTTATGCAAAAGTTTTTGTCTACACAATGCTTCTTTCTAAGAAAGCGTTTTGAATAGACCGGCGATTTCCACAGAAACTGCCAATGTTCCATAAGTGGATGGTGTAGAAAAGTGAACTGTAAATTATGGTCCGAGCCACTGGACAGGAGATTTGTTTTAGTGCCGATTCTAATTCGAGTTCTACAAACATTTTGTCACCGCTTTAAATAAATAAAGAATACAAATTCTACGCTTTTTTAAATTGACTTAATATTTTATTTCTCTGATAATTAGATACTTTCGTTAAAGTCAGGGTTCGGCAAACTTTTTTTGGAGAAGGCTATATTGTAAAAACTAAAGGCTCAGGGAGCAAGGTACCAAACTTGAAGATATGTGTTTACATGAGTTATTATATTTTAAAAAATCTTTATTAGAAAGTGATATTTTTACCATAATATTTATACAATTTATCTTGAACAATACAAAAATCAATACAAATTTAGTATTAATAAAAACACAATATTTCTTTGTACTTTATTCCATTTTATTTAATAGGTCAAGACCGGTTTCGCTCATTGCGAGCATTGTTAACTGTTAAGAAGTATAATTTAACAATGATATTTATACAAAAATAAATTTAAAGTTGTTTACACCTTTTCATTTCAATTTGTTTTTGTATAAATATCATTGTTAAATTATATTTCTTATCAGTTGACCAATGTACTGAAATATACTGAAAAATTCATATAATTATTTTGCTCCTCTTTTTATCTATCTTACTTTATAATTTATATTACGCAATTATTCAAAATTTATATACCATATTTAAATTTGTACTAGCTTCAAAACAGGCTAAATATTTTAGATTTCTATCAGTGACGTTCGTACAATTCGTCTATAGTTTGGTAGGTACATAACTGCTTCTAATTCCTTGGGTATCCACTTTATTTAGTCTTTGACTTGTTAAACGCATTATTTATAAACTACTAGCCGGTTCCCGGCAAGCGTTGCAATGCCACTCAAAGAAAGAAAGTGTTTTAATTGTTTTTATTGAAGTGCATGTTTTCTTTTTTTGTCTGTTTGACGTTTAACGTTTACTGTCGATTGTTTATGGTATGACACAAACGCCACCTACTTTAAATTAATTGTACTATAACCTTCGCGCAACTGCAATCAAACGTTTTCAAAATTAACTGTATGGCAGACATACAAACATTGATTTTTATATATAAGACCTATTGTAAGTTAATTTTATTATGCCTATAACCTCCCAGTAAGTGCAAGCAAAATGTTTGTTAAAGTTGTATTGCAATCGGATGAGCGGTGTGGGAACGCATAAAGTACGAACAAACAAACATTCATTTTTTATATATAAGATAAATAAATTAATTTAATGACGAATTGTTATTGAGTTATCCATTTTCTTTCATTGAAATAAGGCGCAGGTCGGTCCTTTGAGGTTTTACGGCGAATAGGTACAGAATTCCACTGTCAAGAGTAAACCTGTGATCGCTATGGCGTATACAAATACAAGTATGGCACCTTTTATACAGATATATATATATGTATATACGACGACGACACACGAGAATTTAATAAAAATATAATATATATAAATATAAATATGTTAAATAAACATATTTATTTCATGAAGTAACAAATCGCGAATAAATGAAATTCATTATTGTTAAATAAATATTAATTTTGACAAAAAAAACGCCGCCTAAACGAGTGCTCAACGCCGTTGGCTTCGGTTACGGAGATCGCAGGTTCAAATCCCAGAACGGACAGATTCGCAACCGCCGAAATTAAAAATTCTGGGAATGCCAAGAAAGAGTCTCGCTTGTTTTCATTTTATTAAATCTGTAAATTACCGGAATTTCAAAATCGCCGAGCAAAAAAAATTCTCAATCCCAAAATTCTACATGATTTTATGGTGAATGTTCAATCCCTGTGCGGTTGGACAAATTGTCAATCCCGTTACAAAAAGCGTCCGGGATTGGATGCCCTAGACCAGGGTTTCCCAAACTTATTGTGCAATGGAACACTTCACAAATCTGGAAATGTTACCAGAACACGGCTTATTTTTTGGGTCTTGTAATTTATAGTAAAAATATTGAAGAAATATATGTTAGTAAATCACTTATTATGTATAAATTAATTGTTTTTAAAATATGTTACATAAACATATGAGTAAATAAAGCTATTTTTAATTCAAAATCTCTGTCTGTACCTAGATATTTGACGTTTTAAACATCAATGGAGATTCATCTTCACTCGATTTTGAATATAAATTAGAAGATGTTAAAATGTCTAGCAGCGTATATTACCATTCCCAATTTTCGCGGAACATAGATTGGGAAACCCTGCCCTAGACGCGCCAATAAACGTTGAATAGGGCGTCAAATAACCTCGCGTCGGCACTGCATGCTAGATATGTAGCACTGTGTTATTTGGAAACAGTCCAGTGTATTGTTTTATTGTGATTTAAATTATAATGGTTCCATCATCGTTAATTATATTAATTATCACATTACCATTACATCGCATAATAAAGTGACGCTTATTTATATCGTTTCAATCGTATAATATCCTCTTTCACCGGCACTCAATCAAGTAAATGGCTATTATCTTGATTCATATAAATTTACACCTCGTGTGCCGACTTCTTTCTCTCGCATTACTTCCAATACAAGTAGCAATTGCAGGTTTGCCAGCTATCAATTCCTCTATGGCTTCTATAAATCAGCACATTTTTTTTTATTGAATCAAGACTGACATAAATAAATCTTTCGCAATAAAAATATGCATTTTTCTGCACAAAGGAAGGTTTATACAGGTACAAAATAAATAACTATCATATTACTACAAGCTTTATAAAAAAATATGATTTAAAAAATTTAAATTGTGTACTACTTCTATAATATAGTTAAAGATAGAATAAGTTGTGACCAGTGGCGGATTGAGCACTTTGGAGGCCTCAGGCGCAATAAATTTTGGAGGCTCTGCTTTTTTAGTAATATAAAAGTGCTGCAAACCTTTTCGTAGAATAATAATGAATATTGAAAACTGAAATTAAAATGTAAGGTTTTATATAATATATGCTATCTTCGAGGCTTCCAAGATTTGGAGGCCCCACGCGCGCGCCTCTTGCGCTTATGGGATAATCTGTCACTGGTTGTGACCCATTATGAGTGGTGTCATCAATGACACAGTATTTTACTACTTAACGATCCGAGTATTGTAATCAATCGTTATGAAAACCGAAAAAGTGAATGTGTTATATGTTTGTATTCATGCCTGGTAATAACCTAATATTTTATACAAAAAAGTATTTTTTAAGCATTGGCATAACAGTTAGTAATTGCCAATTTGTCAAATATTTATTCAATTTTAAATCAACAAAGAAAAAGTAATTTGAGATCGTGTTCAAGATCTCATATTATTTAATTTTAAAATTCCGTCATTTAATATTGACCTAGCTGATATTTGAATTCAGACCAATTAATTAATAAGTGACTGAAAAGCAACCAGTTCTCAAATAAGGAGTCTTTATGCACCACCAGTGGCGTTGCTAGAAATTTGAGGCCCTCGTGCAAACGTTACGCAAGGCTCTCATACATTTGTTTATTGATTGAATTAGCATTTACTAACCAGAACTTCATTGTAATAAGATCAAAAAAATACCAAAGTATTTTAGTTTTACAAATATTATTTTATACATAGTCGATAGCTTTTATGGCTTATGCCATTATCAGAACTAAATTTGAGCTTATATTGATTTAGTTATATATACTGGCTTAGAAGAGATACATGATACATCTTCACATCCTAATTTATATTGCAGTCTAGTATTATATTTAAAATTGACTTTAGTGTTTCACGGAACGATAGCATATATAGAATTCATCAATGCTGATTACTTTAAATTTAAGTGATTATTAATAATTAATTACGTTAGCGTTACGGTTTCGGGAAGTTATTTTATTGACAATGTTGAAATTTGGGCCCTAATGCATTGCATGATTCTGATATGAGTTGGCTACGCCGCTGTGCACTACATTAGAAGCAAACTTGAGTAAAAAAGTATCTGTTGAGAAACTGTCGTAAAACATGGAGTCTGGAAACCGTGTAGTCACCTCATAGCAGAGTCATGCAATGCATGAAGACCCAAATTTCTACAACTTCAATATAACAAATAACGTAAGACGTGATGTTTACATGAGGGGCCTAAATTTCTAGCTACCCCCACTGCCTGTTATCTCTGAATCTAAAAATAATACTATTCAATTTTCAGGTCCTCGGATCAGATAATAAATTATTCTGAAAAAAACTTTTCTATCAGAGTGACGTACTTATTACAAATGTAAATTATTGCTTTATATCTTAGTCGCATAAGTTAACGTGCAATATTTGCTATCAACTATCAATAAAAAAAGTTGTTTTCTTAACTGATTATAATTCACGCAAAAATATTTAAATTTTGGTATGTAAACGATCTCCGATGTTAATTAAATAGCTATAACGATGCTATTATGATTCAATAACTACGATAGTCCAACGCTACATAGCGACATATTTGATACGCGCAGTTCCCACACTAATGAAACAATAATTTTTTCGTTTGTCCTCCTAGTCGGGTCCTTTGTCTTTTATTTTTTACAATGTCGCGGTGCCATAAAAGACCCATCGCCGAATGCTCTTCTCAATCTCGGGTGACAACTAAGCCTAAGCGCTGGTATTCTGATTAAATCAGGGTAAAATTATGTTTGTCATCATAGGACATCACAGCGAGACGATTAAAAAATATTTGAAAAACTGCTTTCGTCACCAATACAAAATATCTTCGGATACCGTCAAACAAAATACGCGCTTGAATTTTCAACGGCGTATTTATCCGAATACCTCATTCATGAATGTTACGCGTAAATTAAACGGCATCGTATAAAAAAAATATTCCACGCGTATACTTATTTGTAAATATAAAAATTAAACAAAATATCTGGGATTACACATAACAGTTAAAACGCTAGACATTTATAAGAAAAAACTAAATCAAATGAGATTTTATTAAAATACTCGAAGAAAATACATTACAATTACCTAGGTCAAAGATCTCAAATTTAAACTGAAAAATCTGATTTTGATATTGCACTCGCCGTAACCCAGATTTATTTATCAATTTTAAGGTGTTCACTGTCAATACTTGTTGGAATGGCATTATAATAAAAATAAAAAATAAAATTTAGTACTTTTTCCGCTTAAAATTTATTTGATCAGGACCGGTTTCGCTCCTCACGAGCATTATCAACTGATAAGGAAAATAAATTAAACAGTGCTATTTATACAAGTTAAATTGAAATAAAAAGGTGTAAGCAATTACTAACAATTAAAAGGATTTACAAATTACATTATAATTACACAAAGTTAAAATGCTTAACACATATAACATACCTTTTTTTAACCAGATTTATTTGATCAGTAAGCCAAAGCTTTTACCACTAGTTCATAAATGCCACTGTTTATAGTTAAATATTATTACTGAAATAATATATAATTTTATTTCTGTTCTTACGAAAGAACGAAATTGTGATTGTGGAACTAACGTCTCTGGATAAAATATCCAGATAGATATCAAAATGGTTTACAATTACATAGTATTGATTTTGACGACACATAATTATCTATTATAACAAAGATAATACCGATGGCTTAGGGTTAAAATACTGTCTCTCCGATTTAGTACGAAAATGAGGTAAGTACTGAAATGGGCCAACAATATAATTACGTGTTAAAATATTCCAAAAAATTAACACTTTCCTTAACAATATATAATCTATCTTTGTGGTAAACGGAAGTCCAATGCCAAAATATCGTTTTTAGAACAGATATAACGTTTTCTCCGCCGCCGAGATACAAAAGAAATAGATTTTTCTTGCGATTCAAATGAGATTTTTAAACGTTCAAATTATTTTTTCTTAATATTATGATTTATGGAGATATATACCATATTTTACAAACCATAAGTGTATAATTTGACGACAATGCTCATGTGATTTTTTTACAATAAGATAACAATAATAAATAAACCATTGTCATTTTATATTAATTCACGAGAATCTATTTTATTATATCAATTTAAATGCAAAATCAATGTAAGTTTATATAATGGGCAATCAATTAATAGTTATTTTGAAATTGCGACTTATGAATATCAAATTTAGTTTATTTTTTAAATTCGCTTTTGACAGAAAAAAATACCAATTAATTTAAGAAGCAATTTTCTTGTAAATTTTAATTAATACATAAATTCAAACGTACTTAAGAATCAAACATTACAAGCATTTCAGGGAAACGATAACTGTCCGCTCTTAATTAATATTTAATTACACGATGATCGAGAAAAAAGCTTGTCGGAATGCGAGGAAGCTGGGGACCGAATTTATAATTTCGATTACAAATTTCTTTTCTTGAAAACTCAGAGATATTTATGTGAAGAATGCATTGACAATAATTCCTGAGATTTCGTAGAGTTGAAATCAATCTAATTAGTAGGAACGCTAGAATCTTGGGAGTGACATCGAACCTTCAACGAGCTATTCACCATTGAATTTTCCCATATTCATACATAACCCTTCGAGTCTATAACCGCCTCATTATATATTAGGTAAAACGGAAAGAAATGACATTTTTTCTGGCGTGTCACTTTAAAATCTGTTTGTCAACGGTTGCCGTTGAGCTAACACGTCGGGGTTGGTATTATTTTAAAGCTCTGTGTGTACCCTTTCCATTTCAACATATTTTATATTTTTTTTGCGGTTGTGGAAAAATGGAGAAGCCTGAGATTGAATAAACACATTTGCGCTGTTTTATGCTGTTTTTATTCGATAAAGGATTAAAACCAAAAGAAGCTACGAAGACCATTTGTGACATTTACGGTGACGTTTTGAAACTTTGAAAGTGCTTTAGATAGTTTCAAAAGTTCAAAAGTGGCGATAGGGAGTTAAAGGACAAACCAAAACCAGGAAGACCCCTCAAAATCGATGATGACGTCCTAAAATCATTGGTGGAAGCTGATCCTCGTAAAATAGTGAAGGAATTGTCACACGACATTGGCTGTCCAATAACAACTGTGCAAGATCATCTGAAAAGATTGGGAAAAAAACACAGGCAAGCTCTCTCAAAAACACACACTCTCTCAAACGGCCTTGGAACAAGCGTGACCATCTGTGCTTCTCTATTGTCCAGGCACGAATAGGATCCGTTTCTCAGAAAGATAATTACCGGGGACAAAAAATGGGTCCTTTACAGTAATACCAGGGGAAAAAACAATGGCTATCACCAAATCAAGTACCTGTGCCTACTCCTCGGCCAACATTGACGTTAAAAAAAGTTTTGTTGTGTGTTTGGTGGGATGTTTCGAAGATAATACATTTTGAATTATTGAAATCTGGTCAAACAGTTACGGCAGAGCTATACTGTGCTCAACTAGAACGATTAAAAGCAGAGTTATTAAAAAAACGATCTTTTTTGGTCAATAACAATAGGCGGATTTTACAACATTACAATGCGAGACCTCATGCGGCAAAAATTACTCAGCAAAAATTAAGAGAACTTGATTTCGAACTTCTGCCACATCCTTCATATTCACCGGACATAGCACCTTCGGATTATTATCTCTTCAAGTCGATGAAGCATTCACTTCGTGACAAAAAATTTACAAACGCTGACCGGGTGAAAAATCACCTGGATTTGTATTTTGCCAGTAAGTCACCAGAGTTTTACGAAAAGGGTATCAAAAAGTTGCCTCTTTTATGGAGGACGATAAAAGACAACGAGGAAAATTATATAACAGAATGATATTGTATCATTTTTTTTTTAAATAATTTTTTTGTCACAATAACAAAAAATGTCATTTCTTTCCGTTTTACCTAATATTTATATTACCTACATATATTATATATTTTTTAAATATTTTCATACATATAAGAAATGGCAAAAAGAAAACAACGCAATAGTGATTGCCAATATTTACGTCAATGCTATAATTAAAATGTTATATTATTATTATTGTAATGGTTGTGTAACTAGATGTGATGTGCTTTGCTTTGTATTAAGATTTATGTTTTGATTTTTACGTTAAAAATATTATTTTTTTGTCTTGTAATGTGTAATATGTACAGTATTTTTATTTTAATTATATTTGTCAAGCGCATGGCGAATTGTCGCCAGCTGTAATACCGTGTATTCTCATTTGAAACAATAAATAAAAGAGTTTTATTTCAACTTTATAATATATTGAATAAAAGTATATTGTGAAGATTATTTTTCACATTCAGGGTGTTCACTGTCAATACTCGGTGGAAAAGCATTATATCAATAAAAATAAAATATTCTTTTGTACTTAATTCCACTTTATTTAATAGGTCAGGACCGGTTTCGCTCATTGAGAGCATTGTCAACTGATGTCAGAAAAAAGTCTTAACCTATTAAATAAAGTGGAATGAAGTACAAAGGAATATTGTGTTTTTATTAAATTTCATTTTTGTAAATTTCAGGCTTCAGGCTTTTTATTATAATTTGCGAATTTGATATATAGTTTTGATATAAAGTGTATTTTATTTGACAGATGCATTGTTGCAACAACCGCTAGCGAGATTTCATTATAAGAATAAAGAATAAAGCCCAACTGTGTTTTACCTAATAGAAAACCGTTTGATGATAATCACAAGTGCTGTAAGGGTTAACATTCACGGCTGAGGCGTCTCGCCGGCTTCGTGAGTTATTGTTGGTAGCGCATCTCCCAAAGTAAAGGTCGATCGTTTTACCCGATAAAAACAAAGTCGAGCCATGTTATTTGCCCCCTAAAAATAAAAAATAAACACGGATACCGCATTGGGCAATATTAAAGGAATTTCCACGGAGCCTGAGAAACGGCCGGCGATGTTTGATATGGTCAAATTTATGTGGGTAACACAGCTACCAACGCTCTGGTCCTGGGCCGGGTCGAACCTTCCTCCGCGGATTGATTTGTAATGTTATTTTTATGCAAGAAACGACAAAATTGTGTCAATAAAACATTTTCTCGGAATGCCTCCTCTGAAAACAAAATGAACACTACTTGCAAAGTGTTCTGTTTTTATTCACTACAATTAACCATAATAAATCCCCAACTTGTATATAAATCATCTTTATTCATTATTGAGAACTATCAACTCTCTTGAATCAAGAATCTTTGGTCAACCGTTAATATTTTACAGCGTAAAATTGAATTAATAGTATTTACTAAGTATAAAACATTAACTAAAATCCCCACCTTCTATAAATAGAGAAGGGTAATTTTTTAAACCACTTTTCCGCTATTTTAATTGAATTATATTTTTTTAGTAAAATTTCAAAACCGGGTTAAGCCAGGTTTTAAGACATATGGTAAATCGAAAACCAGTTTTTGTATAAATCCTAACATGTACCTTCTATATCAGTGTTATCCAAACAATAGGCTACAGGTTTTCTCCGAGGGCCGCCACAGAAAATGTTTTTTATCCGGAAGGCCGCGGATTATTTTTTTCATATTCAGGGGGTCGTTCCGTGAAAAGGTTTAGGAAGCACTGTTTTATATGAACACCCTTCTAGATTATACAACTTCATACACATTGAGACCGTACATAAACGACATAAGCACTACTGCGTAGGGGAAATTAGTTGTCTCAAAGTTTTAGAACCTTCTGATTATATAAGTATATTCTTTATTTATTGTATTTTAAATTAGTTATTCGTAAATTGATACTATTTTTAGAATACTCGGTAAAAATAACAACTAAAGATAAAATTTTAATTTTGAAAAATTTACTGAAAACGTTTTTTATCAAAATGTTCAAAAATAAATTTATTTTTCATACGTATTTACAAATCGCAATAAGAAGGTCTGTGCAGTGGTGGTAGCTATGCTCTCACAATGACAGGAACTCACCAGTTTGAAATATTTTCTCAGCTCGGACTAAGTATTTCGACAAGACTAATTCATTTAGTACACAATTAATGTTCTCGGTTAGCCTAACCTTAATGACATCGATTTTTAAAACCTTTTTATCTAAGGTTTTGTGTTTTATTTTGATCAAAGTTCAACAAATACTAACTTACTTTTAAACTGTCTTTTTTTACTATCAAAATGACTTATCTCTGAATATATAAATTAACGATACAATATTTTTAAAAAAAATATTCTAATAATTCATTAATGATAGGTGTAAAATTCTTGGACTTAAATTATCATTTAAATTCTCACGTTTCACAAATATTATAAATAAACGAAATTAATTTAATTAAGACAAAGTTCTTCTATTTTAAAATTATGCCAAAATTTTAATCAATTTAAAAAAATTCTTTTCCATAACATAGTAAATTATTAAAATTTATTATAATATTTGAAATTCGTACATTAAAAATATGAAAAGTCAAGAATATTTTGTTGTAATTAATTAAGCATGTATTCGCCGATGTCGGTTCGAAAACTATTATTTCTAAAACAATGTCCGCTCCCAGTGTAGAGCATATGGACTCCTAATGGATTTTATCTCAACATATTTCTACGAGAACTGCTTGTTACTCAGTTGCTTAACCTCTCTTTTTCCAAAGAGAGTAGAGATAGAAGGATAGGGCTAGAGGTAAACTAATCGCTCTCTATACGCTCCGTTCATAGGATAGGATGGGTGGGAGGGGGTAATTCAAGACATCACATACATCCATGCCTCCGAACAAAAATTCATAAATGGATTGAAAAATATTTTTTTCAAACTGTTCGTCCCGGGATATGAACGCGTGCCCTCCGTAACCAAGTCCTACAGCGTTGACCACTCGACCACACAGGCGGCTATTATACAAAATATAATTTTCAACTGAATATTTCAATTTACTGGGAACAAAGATTAACACAGAAATGAAGGGAAAATTACTTAGCACTCTCTATGCCGAATAGATGTCTTGCAAATGTGAATGGACATTTAATTCCTGCTTAAAGATGCATAAAATTAATTATGGTGATAAAATCGATTAAGTCTTCAGAAGATGTCACCGAAAGGCATTGCGCGAGCGCATTCTCTCCGCGCCGTGCATTCCGTCTCTCTCCTTCATTCAAGCGCCATCTTTATTATTTACATACGTGAAATTTTCGCATTCTTATCGAGTTTTAAGCGCGTGTAAGGAACGTAGTCATATTATAAATGTGACGGGTGACTTGCGTATTATGATATGTTGGAAGTACAAATTGCCGTATTTCATTTCTGTGCGTACGCGCCGGATTTCCCGGAAAAGTTTTGAATATAGAATATTTTGTACAAAGTGCGATTTAATTATAATTTCAATCTGAAAAACTTGCAACATTTTATCGTTTGTTCTAGTCTTTTTACAATACCCCATCATTAAAAAAAACATTTTAATTTCGAATCACTAGGGGTTCATAATCGATTATATTTTATTTATCAAATTGTTTTTGTTTAAAAATCTAAAAAAATATTAAACAAAACAAAATTAATTATCAATATAAAGAAAATATTAAATACACTGCGAATTCACACAAGTTAAATAAATGCCTTCAAAAACCTAAATAATAATTCGCTTAGCTCATTTCCGTTGTCTGTACTGATATTGTTATAAAACTGTGGTATTACAAGTCGCAACTAGGGCATCCCGTCCAATTTTCTGATCCCGAAATCCCGGGATTGACATGGTCGCGATCTCGGAATTACGAGATTGAGAAATTTTGAGCAAATCCCGAAAATTGATAGGATTTCGGAATTGGAAGAGCTAAAAAAAAGTAGTCGGAGATAATTTGGGGAAAAGTATAGCGAATTGAGGATTTCAAATTCCTCGGGGAGCTAAAAAAAAACGACTCACCCAAACTTTCAAATTGTACACGATTTCACTTTGTGTCCAATCTCGGGATTGAAAATTAATCAATCCTGAAATCCCGGGATTAGAAAAAAAATTCGGGATTGGATACCCTAGTCACAACCATAAATTTTAATAAGACGACAATAGCACTTTCAAATTATTTTACATTCAAAAACACAGCTTAGTGATATTACATACAAACTAAACAGTTTGCAATACAATCTAAATGAACCATAATTTTTATTATTATTATATAATATCAAAATATACTCTATTTTAAACGTTATTTCTATGAAAAATTCTTAACTTTTAAAAGTACATATTAATGTTGTTGTAAATATAATAACACACGTCACTTTCAATGACAAAATTCAACACGAACACTCCAGGGCTACAAATGATATTCGACATAAATTTTTGACAGTAATATTTGAAAAAATCTTTTTAAAAAATTAAATCCAACAAAAATATGTTGTCGAATTTCGTTCGCAGTGTTGTGTTAACATTCTGCCCCTGCGCAATCTGAGGGCAAAAGTCAATCTCACAAAGGAGATGTTTCTGTTTCTCTTTTCGCTGTTAATGCTAAGCCGTCTGTAGGTACATTCATTTTTACAAGTCTCGAAATAAGTTGGCTGTATGTTGAGCTTTATAAACGATGTTGAGTTGGTGAGCTTTTAAAGAGTGGGTAGGCAAACATTTAGATTTAACGCCTCGCGGTTCAAACTGCGATAATTTCGGCACACATTTTATACCCATTTGGATTTGTTCAGATTTTTGTTTAAAGTATTATTAATTAAAACAAAAATCTATGTAATATTACATTATTTAAATTCACAGTAAATATCATGTGTATACTACCTATACATTTAAATGAATAAAAATTTCAATCAAGTGTTTTAAATCGTTTAGTTACGGTAACACTACATAACTATTAAATATATAATAGGCTAAAAATAGCAGCGTTTTTAGTTCTACAGTTTTTATAATATGAATCAATAGCTATTTCGGCTTTCGCCATCGTCAAAACTATGTTTAAACTTACATTTTGCTCGGATATATATACTGGCTATTTACTAATATTATACAAACTGTATAACTAAATACGTTGCATTTATACCCTATTATAATGGAGTTCTACCAAGTTAGTGCCAATTCAATCAATACATTAAATATGTCGGTGAACAAAAAAAAAGTTAAAATGCACTTAAATTATATCAGTATCGATTCTTGATTTGGTATGTTGTTAATCAAAGACATTAAAGCATCATAGTTATTCTAAGCCAAATTCGTGTCAAAAATATTTAGTTATTTAAAAAATCATTTGCCGCCCCTATGCAACTGCCTAATCGCCAATTCCGTCGGGACATCCCTGTGTATATTTATAATACAATATCCGTACACTAGAAGAAATCATATGTGATACTTTACGTAACAGATTTATTTATTGAAATAGACATATCGTCACATTAAAAAACTACAAAAGGGGAGTCATAGAAATTTTCCAGTTTCTTTTTATTGAATACAATAATAACATAAGCTCTGCGGATAAATCTTCTGTGACGACTTCGTGGGTAATTTATATCAAACCTCATATGCCTACGGCTTGTAAAACGGTAGAAGTGTAATATATGAACGTATTTATAACGCGATGACAATAATGTTCTTTTTTTCACATCATAAAGCCGACGGTACAATCCATTCTAAAATCTCCCCGCGTGTATTTACAGCATTTGCCCATAAACCATTTTTAATGAGACACTAAGAAAGCATTGCTAGTCTGGTTAGACAAAATTATAGCTACAGCTAATCTCTCCCGAAGCACTTTTCATTTGAAAGAAGCTCGCATAGAATAAGCCCCGGACTGAGAGTAGTGCTGGAAAACAAAAAACTGATATTAACAGTCACAATGCATATGCGAGTGCTTCCTAGAAAATCTGCGGCTTGGCTCCTTTGTGCATTTTAATTGCATGCTAGTTAGCACGCACTTACTAATGGCTCGAATGAAAATGTATGTTTAATAATTTACACATGCTTGTGGCTTCAAAATTAAAGCAATTAAAGCTTTCAACAGAAAGCTCTACCAAAAAATAAATAGTAATAAATGTCTACTGTATTCTTAAGTAGAAATATAGAAAAATTACAAAAGACAAAATGTATTGTATTACTTCTTCCACTTGTACAATGATGGTTTTTTGTAGAGTTACTTTTTTGATTTAAAAAATCAACATCCAAAACTAATTTTATAATCAAATTAAGCAGTACAAAGTAAATGATGTTTTTGTATACTTACACCAAAAAGGGTCAAGAGATACATATATACAGATAAATTCTACATATCTATATTTTTTTAGATCTAGTTCATATCTAATTAATTATCTCAAAGGCGAGTGTTTTAACAAAGTCACTTGTTGAAACTCTTTCTAATATACATACAGTTTACATACAAGGATTATATAAAATCAGACAATAAATTTTTGTTATAATCACAAAATAAATATACGATATGAAGGTGTAAAATATATACATACATACACTAGGCTTATGTATGTGTTTATTTTATCAAATAATAAAGCCTAAAAATATTTTTTCAGGTTAAGTAATTACACATTAAATTATTTAAACGAATTAATACAATGTTTGGTAGATTTTATTAGTACTACTAAAAAAGATTATTCTTTTATTTTAAGAGTAAATTTTTAGTGAAAAGGAATTTAATTTATGAATGTGTTAAAACAAGATATAAATGTATACTTATAAAATAATAACCTGCCACATTTTCCCTTAATTAAACGAACGGATTTGTTTGTAACAATGTAATTAAATAAGAGTGTGTTTAAAGCTAAATGAAGTTGTCAAAACACATACGAAAGCTTCTAATTTTATGTTCACGAAATGCATGTTGGCAGAAAGATGTGACGCCTCCCTGTATGATTTATACTAGCTATGTGTTAGCTGTATCGAATTACTTTTAAGGGTTGTCTTAGTTAACATTCGTGTTAAATGAAGCCGTAACAAAAATGAAATATGGAGATATTAAATAGCACGAACGAGTTGAAACAATACAGATAATAATAAATGTGAAACACGACTTACTCCTGCTTTTCTATAATTGTTAAATATTATTCTGTAATTAAGTATCTTTAGTACTTTGTGTATTTATATTGTAATTACAGCTAATTAATTTTATAACGTTTTTGTATTGCATATAGATAACGTATTTATATTCAGTTGCGGTATCCACTTATTCAAATTTCGGTACGGACACTTTTATTCAATTAATAGATTTTTGTGCAAAGACATGAATGTCTACATAAATTATCTTTCACCCATTCGATTTTTAAGCCGGGTCATAAATGCAAGAATGATTTCAACCCTTGTTGAAATTCTCAATATTATTCGAATTGACAGCAGGCAAAGTTGGAAAATATATATTTTTAACGCATATGCACTCTTAATGTGAAGCATACGACCTTTTAATTGTATCCCAACAAAAGTTATCTACGAGAATAGTTTTTTTACTCAGTTTCTCAATCAATATTTTTCTGAGAGAGTATGGATAGAAAGGAAAAGGTTAAGATAAGGTTTTGAAGAGCAGGAGGAAATTTTCAGACGTCACAAACATCTAAACCTTCGAACGAAAAAATGATGTACGTACTGGGATTAAAACCCAACATGTAAAAAATACAGACAAGTGTTAATCGTAAATGAAATGTAATGTTACCACCGCACATTCGTGTTAACATATTTAAATAAACATAAATTGACGGTGACCACTTTTGTAAAGAAATACGCAATCCGTATCATTTATTATTTTCATATTTCAGTTACTCATGATTAACAACTAAACATATCATTTGATACCTCAAAATTACAGACAAAAAAACAAACATCTAAGCGGATTGTTTGTACTCAGAAAATGTTGTATTCTGGAAAATCTTCGCAATTCTTTGGTGGTTGGCTCATTTAATTTGCGGAATTTTCAATGCGAATTGTTGATAACTTTTTGTTCATTTCTTCGACATGTCCCGAAGTTTAATTGGACCCTAGAGCGAAAAACTCATCTCAAAAAAGTAAGTTAAGTGACTCCAAATCAGTCTAAATAAACATATCCACTGATAATATACGTCCCATGTATGTTTCAGAGGTGCTTCGCTTTGGAGCAAGGCATTATAAAAAAAACATACAGTTGCTTTTTGGTAATATGGGTACAAAACTTGTAAACGGCTACTTCAAAATCAACGAAAGAAATGTTGACCTGATTTGGAATTAATATATTTTACTTGTTATTACCGTCTTTAAACAAGTCACTCTCATTATGTCCAAGAGTTTATTCAAAAACAAAGCAATTACACTTTGGCTTTATGCCAGTATGAACACAAGTTTTGAGCATTGAAAATAACAAAGCTTATTATATTTGCCAAATTAAATGCACAACACTTGTCAAGGCCGACATTGTCATTTAATGATCTACCAATTGTATATATTTATTAGACGAATATTTTAATGGCGTATGCAATAAGCTGCCTTCAAAAATATCTGTTTAACAAAATAACCTCTAGCAACAATACATTTTATTCGAGAAACATTACTCAACATTTTGTAATATACGTTTTTACATTTTTTTATTGATCAATTAGTTTCTTGATTGAATTGACATTTAAATTGTTCTGATGAAAGCGTAAGTCGAAACAGTTATCAACTATTAATATATAAAATAACGTTTGTAGAACTGACATACTTTGATATTTATTCACCTTTTTATAATAAGCTTATTTATAAAAAATGGTTTTACTTCAAGTAAGTCGTAGTACTAAGGAATACTTAATAGTCAAGACTCGATACACAAATTAGCTTTTACTATCTATTTTATAATACTGAAACTAGACAGTCACAATGAACATAGCTCCAAAGTTCTTGTATTCCTTAACTAGTTAGTAGAGACTCTTAATTTAGTATCCTCGCATGAAAGGGTTTGTATGGGTAAATAACTTAAGAAAAATCTTTTTGCGAATAATGACTGTATTTTTATCTATAAAAAATGTTCAATATTAATCAGGAATTACTCGTTCTAAAAAGTAGCTGCATATAGTGATGGGGGGTATTTAAAAGCGATTTTTTAAAAGGTAATGGCACTTTTTTTCATTGATGTAAAAGTGTAGGCGTCGAATCAGTTAGGGCGTCGGCGTCAACGTTGGCGTCGCTTGCGGCCGAAGCATGACCGGCTGACGCACCGACACGGCGCGATGTAGGTACATCAAGCAGTTAGATAACTCCATTGCATTATTGTGTGAGCGAGCCACGATCCCTTGGCGTCGTCTCTTTGTGCCGTGGGTACATTTAAGCTATTTTCGGTCGATTCAGTCGGCTAGGCTGAATTGAATACTCTGCATATTGCTTGTATCGTTAAGTGATACCACAACATTAAATGGACGGTTTGGCGCATTGCGGATTATTTATTGACGAATGATTTCCTAATGGCAAACAGACAATGCAGATTAAGAAGATGCGTTAATAATAACTGATTTCGATACATCGGTGTAAATTGTTATTCGAAAATGCATATCAAAACTTCGATATATTTTCGACACATGGTGGCATTTTAAATTGGGAACAAATTAAATGGTCAGAATTAAAATCAATTTTTAGTCAGAATAAAAATATGAACGGTCAGAATAAAAAATATTATAAGGTCATAATATTTTATAACCATTTTCGTTAGGTAAGGTCAGGTTTTTTTTTAATTTCATTTAAATTATGATTATTTACACTGACCGATATATTATGACCATTTAATATAAATTCTAACCGGAAAAATACGAGCCATTTTAAGTAATCAAAGATAATTACAAACATGAATCGATATATTTATACAATAATATTTTTATATATAAACATAAAGCTTGTCAGGTATGTATCATTTAAAAATGAGAAAAATATTATTTTAAAATGACATTTCGGCGTTTCTTCTACGGTAGTAAATCATATACAATTGTTTTCAATAGGGCATGTATAGCACATAGCAATGTAATTAGTTATACGAGGATTGATAAATAATCTTGAAAACATCTCTTCAATCTTTATAATAAATACTAAATACGACGATATTTTAACTCGATTGAAAAAAATAAAACTATACTTTGATTCATTTAGTTACAGTTCAAATTGATAAGCTTCATATTTTTATTTGATTATTTCATGTCATTGAATGGCTAAAAATAATAAATTTAATATTTTTTATGTACAAAAATACTAAATAAAAAGGATTAACTTTAAATTCTATATTAAAAAATAGCGTAATATGAAGATGTAAGATAATAACATTTTGTAAGTAAAATAAAATAACATCGGTGTCTCTGCATAAAAAGAGATAAGTCATCATCTGTTGAAAGGCCCATCTGATATTTAATCGCAGGACATGTGTTAGAACAATATCTCTCTTCAGTTTGAAAATAGTAATTAAGATACGGTAAAAGACCAGGAGAAATATATGTTAATTCGCACCGACAATAATCACATCTCATGCATCGGTATAACGATAAATTAGCAATTAAAATGTTTGCCCGACCTAACAAAGCGGTGGCCCAGGGATTTGCCGAACAGATATTGCACCTAAGCTGCAGCATGCTTTATGCTTCAAATACTCATTATGTGAATTCCGCGAGCACATTTGCAAGAGGTGCCAAATTAGTGGTTTATAAGTAAATTAGCTATATTACAAATACGCAGTTTACATATATGTATGCAAAAGTAGTATTACATATATGTACATATATATTTGAAATTATATTTTTGTGTATGTAAAACGTAATTGAAGCAGTATAAAATTATGCATAAAAATATTAATGATTATATGTAAATTCAGTAAAGATAAAACCTAAAACTTCATAACGATATTACTGTAGTGTAGTAAATATTTTTGATGATCGCGTTCGGTTAGGGTTTTTTAAAATTGTAATTAAATACACTGGTTACATTTGATGTATTATATGTAGAAAGTAGTGTTTCTTAAAATGCATATACATACTATGATAAAAACGATATACTTAAGAATCGGCTCTTGTGTTGGTGGGAAAGAGAAATTGATTCAAGCGTCTTTTTTCTATGAAAAGGGTTTTTTTTTACTATCAAACAGTATTTCGAATGTGGTATTATTTATATGTGATCTCAATAAAATATTACGACATCAAACAGGTAACAATTTGACACCGTGAAAAATAGTTGGTACGAATAATTTATTTATTGATTTGACATTTATTTTGTAGAACTTCATTATAATGGGGTAAAAATAGCAACGTATTTAGTTATACAGTTTTACGCTGTAGAACTAAATACGTTGCTATTTTTACTTTAAAATACGAACAATGATTTATGGAAATTTAATATATTTTTAAAAATTTGTTATTTTAACAACGAAAATCATTTATTTTTTTGATTATGTAAAATTATAGCAGGGGGGAAGTTTAGATAATTTAGAGGTGAAGTGAGCCAAGTGATATTTTAAATTAAAGTTAAATACGATATAATATTGAACGCGTCTTAAAGTATCATAAAAGTGAAATAATCTCACTTAATACACATTGCAATATCTTCGTAAAATAAAAATACGAAATTCACCAAAACACTAAATATACATAGTAGTGATTGTACTTAAAGTCCAAGAAAAAAGTTTTACCATTTTACTAGTTGCCTCACTTCACCTCTATAGGGCCCATATCTAACATATATATTGGAATAATAATATTCATAAGATTATGCTTCTTAATTGCATTTAATTCTAATTATTTTTTGTGTTTCGTGACTTACAATGAGAACGCTTCATGGTGACACTTAACCAAATAATCCATTCAGACACATCATACAACGGTAAGTCGTTCATATTAACAATTTAAATTTTCAGTAGTCAAGATTCTTCAAATAAGCTTAATGGCCGCCTTCAGCCTGACTGGTTGTTCTCATTTATCTAAGTGTAGAGAAGCTGTGCCTGAGATGAATGAAAATATTATGATAGATAATTATGCACACCAGACGGTGACATGAATTATTCCGAAGAATTTGATGCCGCATATTCTTCTCTCTTCGGCCGTAGTCAGGAAAATACTTCACATTTACACGTTAATCACTCTTTTCGCATTTTTCAGAGAACAGTAAGGAGCTTTCGATTCATTCCTTATCAAAATTATAGTTTAAATACGTTACAATACTTTATTATAATATATTTTCAAAACCAATCAAAACAAAATAACCTTAACATAAGTCAGAGAAACACAAAAAATATAGTTAATATAGTAAACGATGTTTCGGTAAAAACCTTGTAAAAAATAATTCCAATAATTTGTAGCTTATTTTTTTAATGTCCGTTGTATATCTTTAATACAAGTCATAGAGTTTGAGAAAACTTAACATTAACTTCATAAATCTTCCATCTTACTGTGAGTAATTTTCTCATAATTATAGTCTAAATTTAGTTTATAAAATATGCAGACGTTTACAGTATTGAGTTAATTTGTTGGTCGATAATGTAAGCTTTCATAACAATTTCGAAGGAAAAGTTTATTTTCCCTAATGCATCCAACATAATTTCATATTAAAAACGACGTAGACTAAATAATATGCCAGTCAAAACGGGACGCAAACTTTTGAAACTAAATTATCCCACCTTGATGCACTCAAATGTCAAATAATATTGCGTGAATTTATATTATTATTTAAATAGCAGTATGGGTGAAAAAGAAGCACGATTGTATGGGTATTGATGATCTTAAATCAGTGATTCTCTACTAAGAGTTATGGCTCTTCTGTGCAGACCTTCATGATCACTAAGAATACCACCAATGTTAAAGAAATTAAAATATATTCAGAATCACAAACCTCAAAAGATATAATTTTTAGAATGATTTTAATAATACTTCTGTTTATTGAGACATGTCTATAGTAAGACTCTAGTGTACTGTTTATTAAAAAAAAAATTCGACCCCATTCAAATTTTGTTTTATAAAAACGAGTAAACCTTTATTGCGTTTGGTTGCGATTTTCTTATTTTTCTTAATATTTTAAATACATTAAATTCCCCGTATATATATTACAAAATTTGGTGGTAGGAAGTTGCACGAAGATTAGACTAAAAATGACACAAACATATTTAGTTTACAAAAGTTTCTCTAAATCAGTGTTTCTCAACCTTTTTTGGAGCGTGGCCTCTTTTGAGTGTCTTTATTATAATTTTAAAAACCCACCTTTTTTTATAGCTCTTCCGAGATTTTCGAATCTAGAATGCCAGTAATTTATTTTATTTCCGAATTTACAAAAAATAGCTGCGCTACGTCCGCCATTATGCTCTTCCCTGTATCGTTTTATCAATACCCGTGGCCCCCCTAAACTGTGTTGTGGCTCCCCAAAACAAAAATAAATCACTGTGGCCCCCTTAGAACACGCTGTGGACCCCTGGGGGGCCACATGGCCCACCGTCAAGAAACCCTGCTCTAAATGATATTTATTGGCACTATAAAATCCGGGTATTAATATTAAAAACTATGAAAAATTGCAAGTAATTTCATCAAGATTTATTTCTGTACATAAGTTTCGTTATCTTTTACAAAATAGAAAATTGTTCTGTGACTAAATGAAATAAGAAAGCTTCATACTAAGATTCTAAAAAATGAAAAAAATACTTCTTTCTGCTACGGATAAAAAAATATAAATAATCTATTTATTGCCACATGCGTGGTCGAGTGGTCAACGTCGTTGACTTCGGTTACAGAGATCACGGCTTCGAATCCTAGTACGGACAATTTTATAAATTGATTTTTCAATCGATTAATCGGTTTAAAGACATGAATGTATGTGATGTCTTGAATTCCCCCTCCCTTCCTTCCCACTCATCTTATCTTAAAAACGAGGCGTAGCAAGAGCAATTAACTCACACCTGTCGTAGCCCTATTTTTCTATTCCGAATCTTTTTGGAAAAAGAGAGGTTTAACAAATGAGTAACAAGCAGTTCTCTTAGAAACACTTAGAAACTAGCTCCATTAGCAGACATGGTAAAAAAACATTAAAAACAACCATTTTATTATGACCTACTTTTTCTGATACAAAAAAACCAGTCCTTATAAAATAGCTGACGCATTAATTATTGTATATTTAAAGCAGTGAATATTATAAAGAAAGTGGTTAATTTATAATAATATCAACATTTTCTTAATTAAAATTTACTTCAAATATGTAGATAATATATTAAATTTTTATTTCGCTATCTTAATAAATTTCCCAAAGTGTTGGGGAAATTCGTTAATGCACTGGTAATGGCTAGAACTCCCAAGTAAGTGAGTTTTGCAAAAGGGTTCGGAAGGGATCTTAGATGTAATTAAATTCCTTAGTGCCACACGTTTAATGAAATTAGTTTTGAACCAGTTAACAGACGAGTACATTCTCCTTATTAAAGAGTTTGCTCTTTAAAAATATTTATTTTCCTTTACTACGTTTTGTAATTATATTCTCTCTAAAACGTGTTTATTGCTGTCAAAAAATACTTGCATCACGTCCTAAAACAATCTTTCTGATCTTTTTATATTATGTTTAGGAATAAATATAATATAAAAATTATTATAATTATTATATATCAATTTCGGTGGTGTATATATTTTCATTCTAACAAATTGTAATTTTTAGAATAATGTGCACCCGGATTAAAAATAAAAATACATTGAAGTTTAAATATAATTATAAATTAAAACTTACCTTTACTCGCTCCAGGGGTAGGTTTGTCAGTACAACCAAGTGCTCTTGTGAAATGTTCATCCACCACACTTGCAACGTCACCAGAATAATGCGTGAAGACTACACAGTTTGCTGATACATATTGGGCTCGGGATCCACCTCCTGTTGCTCCATGACAACTTCCTTCATCGTCGTCGTCATCAGCGCCTGCTCCTGCAGCTGATAAATAAGAAGATATTCTCTATGAACACCGGTATTTCTAATCTTCGCGTTTAATAAACAATTATTAAAATTCTTACTAAACGCATAATCAAGAACGGTTCCGCTAATTATATAAAATTGTGGAATAAGTAACAATTGTGTTTATTACAGTTTCACCTTGAAAATGATTATTCTTTATACTTTTTAATTGAATTAAAATTGTATATAAATATATATCGTAATGAATTCATTAAAAAAAGGTTAAATGCAAAATCAAAGCCAAATCTCACCTTCTGCACTCGTTCTTCCGTGTAGACTAAGGTCTTCTTCTTTTGCTCTTAACCGTTGCGCGTGAGAAATTCTCGGAGGGCTTCCTGCTGGTGATGCACCACCACCAGAACTGATAGATCCCCCGGAACCACCAGCGCCACCTACGCTACCGTAGACATCTTGGGATAAGGGTTGCGTCGCTGCCTGCACATTAAACTGTAAAAGAAGTGAAATAATAAAAAAATGTGCGAAATTTCATATCAATTTTAAATTTTTGTTGAAGTTAAGCACAATAAAAAAATCATAGTTATAGTTATTTCCCGTTATATAAATAAGGCTTATAAAAAATCATTTAGATAGTAATATATATATATTCAAAAAAATTGCTTATCTGACCATGTCCGCATTTCAATGTGAATCATATATACTCATTTTTAATTTTTACATAACATAGATTATTCCACGTATTGTGCTACAAACTGTGACACGTGTTTCAGAGGCATCCTCAGACATCTTACTTTCACAATGCTTGTTTAAGTACGAATTCGTAATTAGTTAACTACTAATCCTGTCCTAGCCTTATCGTTATATCCCTACTACTCTCTTTTAAAAAGAGA